>CM060684.1:27285293-27777793 GCA_030686995.1 Artemisia argyi
CACGAGGTTGGTGAGTTCATAGAGTTTGTTTAACAAATAAAGTTTATAGAAAAAAATGAATCACACAGCAAAGGCATCGTAAATCCACTCAGTTACAAGTCCCGCCATAAGAGACTTGTAACCTGTGTGTTCACAACCCACTGCTAAAATAGTTTAAGTCTAGTAGTCAAACACCCGTGGTCAATAATAAGTCAAGGCCGCTCCGAACAAGGGAGACTTTATAATGTTGCTACCGAACATGGGAGACTTCAAGTCACTCCGCCACCTAGGCAAAGAATTATTAGTCACTCCACCGACTTGGTGAAGAATTATTAGTCACTCCACCATGGCGAGATTTATTAGGATGCTCTGAACATGAGAGACTTTATAACGTTGCTCCGTCGACAGGGGAGACTTTGCACTGCTCCGTACATGGGAGACTTTAGGTTGCTCCGAACAAGGGAGGCTTTATAATGCTGCTCCGTAGACAGGGGAGACTTTGCATTGCTCCGTACATGGGAGACTTTAGGTTAAGCACGTACGGTGCATTAAGTTCAAAAGTTTAAGTCAATTTCAAAAGTCAAGTCAAGTTCAAAAGGTCAAGACAAGTTCAAAGAGTCAAATAATAGTTCATTTAAAAACGAGCATGTATTCTCCCCCAAAAGTTGACAAAACAATTTAAAAGAGTAGGGGCTATGACTCACCTGGTGCGATAGCTACGAAGACAAAAGTGGTTACACGAAATGAGGTACGATCACTAACCGCGACCTATAATGAACGAATGATACGATCTACTTAAATTATGAGGGGATGCGATGAATGTACATGCACATGAAGCCTATACCACTCGTAGCTTGAAAATAAGTGTTGGCGTTGATTTATAGTGTTTCCATAACTTAAGAGAATATGTGCTATTAGAAGTTGTCAATATATATATAGTTCGCCTAGTTTCAAAAGTGTATATCTTGGTCGTTTTAAGCTCGTTTTCTACGTTCTTTATATCCACGGAATCGTGGGACAAAATACTAACATATTTTTGATAAGTCGGGATGGCTAGATTTAGTTTTACGCCTCGAAATAGTCGTGACAACTGTTCATCAGCAAAGGATTTCCAGAAAAATAGTTTTCGTCGTTAAACCCGTTTTTTGGCGTATCTCCTTCATTATTAACTCGTTTTCATCCCCGTTTTCGGCCATAGTTCCGTCTCGGAAAGTATTTTCTAATATTTGGTCAAAAGTTACCCCAAATCCACTGAGTTGGCCACGTTTTCATTTTAAGGACAGTAGGTTTATATATATTTTCAAAAATCATTTTCCTAGTTTCAAACTTGTTTCAACTTCAACCAAATCACTTTCAATTCAATCACCACAAATCTAGTCTAATCTTACCATACACCTTCTTAGGGTGTCATGGGTTCCTAAACATCATAAACCAAGTGGATCTAACAAGGATCTAACTATAATCCATTTCTAGAGTTCAAAAGTTATATATATATATATATATATAAATGAGTGGTATATACTAACATATGCATGTAAACCTTGTATGAAATCATATGACCATAAA
The DNA here is from genome assembly GCA_030686995.1 of Artemisia argyi. Lineage (NCBI taxonomy): Eukaryota > Viridiplantae > Streptophyta > Magnoliopsida > Asterales > Asteraceae > Artemisia > Artemisia argyi. The sequence goes on from CM060684.1 coordinate 27,286,839, forward strand.
AATAACATGAAGAAATGATGAACAAGAGTTTGACAACTTACAAGAAAGATTAGTGAGCTTGTGATGATGAAAAACCAAAGAAACCTTGAGTTTTTAATACAAAACTCAAACAAAGACAACAAAAGGAACAATAAAATGGCTTGATCTTGGAAAATTTATTCTCCTTGCTCCTTTACCACCCTAATTCGAACCAACCTCAAGAGAAATGAGAGAAAAGAGTTTTGCTTGAACTTGTAAAAATGATTTTTAGTGATAAAATGAATGAAAAAGTTTCTTATATAGTTAGGGACAAAAGTTTGGTAAGCCATTAAGAGTGTTGGTGAGGTTTTAAATGAGTGAAGACCATGGGGGGGGGGGGGGGGGGCCGGTCATGAAAGGAGGAGAAAAGGGGAAGATGTTTGTTGATTTATTTAGGAGTATAAGTGTAGTATTAGTGTTGTTTTTAGGTAGTTTAAGTATAATCGGGTACCGGGTTTGCTAGAAATAAATTTTAATAAAGTTAACCGGGACTTAATAATGTCATAAAAATGATAAAAAAATATGTTGGGCACAAGTATTGGGTGTTTGGGTGATTATCGTTTAGTTTTTAAGAAAACCGTCGTAATTATATTAGACGTACGATACGAATTAAATAAATTTTCAAAATAACGGGTAAATGAATTTTATAATTTTTGTATCATTATAATGAGTGTAAAAATGCCTTAGGACCATAGTTGGGAGTGTCGGATCAATATTCAAAATATTAGTTCATAAGATAACGTTTCTTAGATTAAAAATCGTACGTTTACAAAAATGACGCAACCCACGTATAAATGACAAATTTTCTCCGGAGGTGAATAGTGTTTTATGAATAGTAAAAATTTTAAAACGCTTCTCAAAATCACAACTGACTCCGAAAAAGATGAATAGTAAAATGATGAATAGTGATCGATGAATAGTAACCGATGAATAGTAAATGTTGAAAGTTCGGGAAAAGACCAGAATTTACGAGTTGTGACAGTCTCTACCCCTTAAGGGAACTTCGTCCCGAAGTTCAGTTAACGTTGGTCTCCGAAGTGTTATAAAGGTGAAGATTCATGAGATGAAATGACCAGTTGACGTGCTTTCAGGCGGCGGTTTACGAGGTGATGAAAAGTATAAGCGTTCTGACAACGAGGGTATACACACACATAAATGAAGCATTTGGAAATTGAGTAGAGGATTCAATCCAGACAGAATTTTATTATAACCATTCTCAGTGTTGCAAAATTCATTTCTGAGTCGGATATAGGTAGTCAGCCTATGTCCCACTATCCCGGGTTGAATATAGGTGACTAGTCTATATTCCACCGAGGTTTCATGAATTTTGAAATACTCAGCTCAGTTATACTACCAAGACGTACAGAAAGACTAAGGCAGGTGACCAAACTCGACGTCAAAAGATGAAACTATGCAGGGAGAAACATAACAGGGTGACATATATGATACGTGAACATGCTTATATGAAAGACAATGATAAAAATCAATTAGAATAAGTGAATATAATATACCAGATAATGAGACACAAATCTCATCACCTAAGTCAGCAACAAACCACAAGTGAGGCATTATCTTGGCAGGCAGGCACGTGACGGTCATAGGGTTAAGTTTTTCATAAAAGTAGCTATAGTCTAGGTTTTAAAAACACTTAGTTCGCTATAGCCAAAGCTCTGATACCAATCTGTCACACCCCCAAAATCGGGTCCAGCGGAAGCATACGTGTAGCTGGGGTGTAACTCAATCGGTATTACAACACTAGTTCAAAATTGGTTTTCACTTTAATCTTTTAGAATAAAATCGTTTAATCAAAAATGTTAAATTTACATCGTTAAAAGTAGTGCGGAAGTAGGCCCTTAAAATAGTTAAGAATGGTCCCCATATAAAAATCAGAGTCTTCTATGACCATGCCATGCCCTGCCAAAACCTCCTGTAGCGTGCCATAGGTTAAAACCTGAAAATACATGCTAAAGTGTCAACACGAGGTTGGTGAGTTCATAGAGTTTGTTTAACAAATAAAGTTTATAGAAAAAAATGATCACACAGCAAAGGCATCGTAAATCCACTCAGTTACAAGTCCCGCCATAAGAGACTTGTAACCTGTGTGTTCACAACCCACTGCTAAAATAGTTTAAGTCTAGTAGTCAAACACCCGTGGTCAATAATAAGTCAAGGCCGCTCCGAACAAGGGAGACTTTATAATGTTGCTCCGAACATGGGAGACTTCAAGTCACTCCGCCACCTAGGCAAAGAATTATTAGTCACTCCACCGACTTGGTGAAGAATTATTAGTCACTCCACCATGGCGAGATTTATTAGGATGCTCTGAACATGAGAGACTTTATAACGTTGCTCCGTCGACAGGGGAGACTTTGCACTGCTCCGTACATGGGAGACTTTAGGTTGCTCCGAACAAGGGAGGCTTTATAATGCTGCTCCGTAGACAGGGGAGACTTTGCATTGCTCCGTACATGGGAGACTTTAGGTTATAGCACGTACGGTGCATTAAGTTCAAAAGTTTAAGTCAATTTCAAAAGTCAAGTCAAGTTCAAAAGGTCAAGACAAGTTCAAAGAGTCAAATAATAGTTCATTTAAAAACGAGCATGTATTCTCCCCCAAAAGTTGACAAAACAATTTAAAAGAGTAGGGGCTATGACTCACCTGGTGCGATAGCTACGAAGACAAAAGTGGTTACACAGAAATGAGGTACGATCACTAACCGCGACCTATAATGAACGAATGATACGATCTACTTAAATTATGAGGGGATGCGATGAATGTACATGCACATGAAGCCTATACCACTCGTAGCTTGAAAATAAGTGTTGGCGTTGATTTATAGTGTTTCCATAACTTAAGAGAATATGTGCTATTAGAAGTTGTCAAATATATATATAGTTCGCCTAGTTTCAAAAGTGTATATCTTGGTCGTTTTAAGCTCGTTTTCTACGTTCTTTATATCCACGGAATCGTGGGACAAAATACTAACATATTTTTGATAAGTCGGGATGGCTAGATTTAGTTTTACGCCTCGAAATAGTCGTGACAACTGTTCATCAGCAAAGGATTTCCAGAAAAATAGTTTTCGTCGTTAAACCCGTTTTTGGCGTATCTCCTTCATTATTAACTCGTTTTCATCCCCGTTTTCGGCCATAGTTCCGTCTCGGAAAGTATTTTCTAAATATTTGGTCAAAAGTTACCCCAAATCCACTGAGTTGGCCACGTTTTCATTTTAAGGACAGTAGGTTTATATATATTTTCAAAAATCATTTTCCTAGTTTCAAACTTGTTTCAACTTCAACCAAATCACTTTCAATCACCACAAATCTAGTCTAATCTTACCATACACCTTCTTAGGGTGTCATGGGTTCCTAAACATCATAAACCAAGTGGATCTAACAAGGATCTAACTATAATCCATTTCTAGAGTTCAAAAGTTATATATATATATATATATATAAATGAGTGGTATATACTAACATATGCATGTAAACCTTGTATGAAATCATATGACCATAAAAATAACATGAAGAAATGATGAACAAGAGTTTGACAACTTACAAGAAAGATTAGTGAGCTTGTGATGATGAAAAACCAAAGAAACCTTGAGTTTTTAATACAAAACTCAAACAAAGACAACAAAAGGAACAATAAAATGGCTTGATCTTGGAAAATTTATTCTCCTTGCTCCTTTACCACCCTAATTCGAACCAACCTCAAGAGAAATGAGAGAAAAGAGTTTTGCTTGAACTTGTAAAAATGATTTTTAGTGATAAAATGAATGAAAAAGTTTCTTATATAGTTAGGGACAAAAGTTTGGTAAGCCATTAAGAGTGTTGGTGAGGTTTTAAATGAGTGAAGACCATGGGGGGGGGGCGGTCATGAAAGGAGGAGAAAAGGGGAAGATGTTTGTTGATTTATTTAGGAGTATAAGTGTAGTATTAGTGTTGTTTTTAGGTAGTTTAAGTATAATCGGGTACCGGGTTTGCTAGAAATAAATTTTAATAAAGTTAACCGGGACTTAATAATGTCATAAAAATGATAAAAAAATATGTTGGGCACAAGTATTGGGTGTTTGGGGTGATTATCGTTTAGTTTTTAAGAAAACCGTCGTAATTATATTAGACGTACGATACGAATTAAATAAATTTTCAAAATAACGGGTAAATGAATTTTATAATTTTTGTATCATTATAATGAGTGTAAAAATGCCTTAGGACCATAGTTGGGAGTGTCGGATCAATATTCAAAATATTAGTTCATAAGATAACGTTTCTTAGATTAAAAATCGTACGTTTACAAAAATGACGCAACCCACGTATAAATGACAAATTTTCTCCGGAGGTGAATAGTGTTTTATGAATAGTAAAAATTTTAAAACGCTTCTCAGAATCACAAACTGACTCCGAAAAAGATGAATAGTAAAATGATGAATAGTGATCGATGAATAGTAACCGATGAATAGTAAATGTTGAAAGTTCGGGAAAAGACCAGAATTTACGAGTTGTGACAGGTATCAAGTGGAAAGGGAGGTGGAGGTCAAATGGTTTGACCCTGGTGGGAAGTAATAAAAACGGGGTAGGGGCGGTTTTTATTATTTGTGGGGGTTTTTTGGATTGGGCTGGAAATTGGTGTGGGCTGGAAATTGGAGGTATAAGGGTAGTGGATTGGATTTGGTGCTAATATAACATGGGATCCATTTGGTTTGTTTAGTAAACTCAAGGACCATTTTTGCAATTGTTGAAAACTGAGGGGCCTGAAATGGAAAATTTCCAAAGTTGCTATAAGGGCCATTCTTGCTTCATATCCAAATTCCAAGAACCACTATTTGCAATATTCCAAAATTATAACCTCCGGGGACTACAATTGCCAACTATCAAAGTTGAGGGGCCAAACTTGTTAAACCTTCAAACTTTACTCCCAAGGACCAATTATGACACTTGCGACTTTTCAGGGACCAATGTTGACATTTTCTTCCAAAATGTTCCACCAGGGACCAAATATGACAAAATTGAAACTCCAGGGACTAAACTTGTAAATTCTCAAAACTTTTTGAAATTTTTCACCAAAGGACTAAATATGATAACTTATGATTTCAAAAGGACCTTTGGTGACTTTTCTTTTAAAATAAGTGCTCAAGAGCTATTTTTGCCAATTTTTGAAAGTTGGGGGACTGAAACTGCCAATTATGCAAACTTTGATCATTTTTTTATCTGTTTTTACTCATTTTGCATCTGAAACATATAAAACACAATTTTGGAATATTTTCAGTATTTTGATGCATTTTTGAGTGTTTTGCAGCTCAGATTCGACCAAAAATGATGAGTGTTTGAACACTCATCAATCCCCCACACTAAACTATTGCTAGTCCCTAGCAATATTTTGAGAAAACTTAATGGATTTGAATCTCTTTAGCAAAAGCCATTACTTCTGGAGTAGCCAAATGTTTCAGTTCAAGTAAGAACTATAGTACATCGATAACCATGTGATTTTGAGCAAACCACCAGCTGGCAGCGGTTTTGATTCGTCTTTACCAGAAGCCATTTGCTTCTGGACTATCCAACTCTTGATGGAATTATCATCATCTTGGTGAGTTGATTACCAATTATGGTTTTCCATTGCCTTTACCACAAGCCATAATCTTGCGGGCTAGCCAACTCTTTACTTTTTAGGATATGGTGAGTCGAATACCATACAATTTTTTGTAAATTGTCAGCCATCAACGGATTTGAGATATCTTTACCAAGAGCCGTTTGCTCCTGGATTAGCCAGTCCTTTTGTCGGTTAGACATGGTGGACTGATAACCACAAAATTTTTTTGAAATAAAGTGAAAAAAATTTTAAAATTTTGGCCAAAAACGGGGGTACTAGAAGGTAAAATGTGATCAAATTCGCTAGAATTCCCCCCCTCCCCCCCCCCCCCCACACTTAGAATTGAATATTGTCCTCAATATTCAAAGTCCCGGCTATTATGCCGACTCTTTGAACGTAAAAAGGCAATATTACAAGCTAAATGTGGAAACACCATTTTTCACTTTATTTCTATATATACATTTTTTTATTTTTTTATTATATATATATATATATATATATATATATATATATATATATATATATATATATATATATATATATATATATATATATATATATTGGAACTTATATACATGGTGACAACAGCATGGGTAACTCCCCCACACTTAGGGTGAAAACCCTATATGCATGCTACTGTTTTTGTTTACCGATTTGCTAGCTTGACTCGACCCCGAATTCATTTGTTCTTGGGGAAGCAAGATGTGGAAGAAACAATCTCCATCGGACTTTCATTCAAGATGTTTGGACAAACATTTGAAGCACGTGAAAGTTCCACACCGATGAGATAAGTACCTGGCTTTAAATAGTATAAACTATAAGCGGTGATGCCGGGGTCAAAGATAATGTCTTCATTCCCGAAGGAGTGAAGAACATGAGAAGTCACCCGGTAGGTGAAAAATGGAAGGAAAATCTTGATAACAATCAAGATTGACTCATCATCATTAGAATGAGAATTCATAATTGGTGTATCATGAATCTCAGCATTGAAGCTCATATGATCTAGACATATTATGGGAGGGAGGGAGGGTTGGGATTTTGATATCAAGCAAATTCTCAAGGTTGAGAATATTTCCCTCCGGAACACAAAGATCGTCTTTGTCTAGATCAAAGTAAAAGTTATCATACTCCGGTGGAGATATGATATGAGTGAGTTCACAGGAGAACTCCTCAAAGGTGAATGAATCATACTCGGGGAGAGAATTATGAGAATGAGAAGTGGTACTGCCACTAATCTTCTCTCCCATATGATCAAAACTGAAGGCTTCAAATTCCGGTATAGGATCATCGGAAATAATGGCGCTATCCTTAATGGGGGATAGGAGATGAAATGGGTTTCATATTGAAAGCCTCGATTTTAAAAATGAGGAGATTGACATTCAATAATGTTGCCCGAAGAGCTTCATCTTTGATTTCAGTGTCAGTCTCTTCATCATTCTCTTCTTCTAAGCTGACTAGCTCAGAAGGTAATTCTTCCATAAAAACGATGTCTCCACAAGATAACGAATCGTCATCAGTGGAATTGGGGAACATCTCAACATGATCAGTTGGGAAGATAAGAGGAGGAGGGATATCACACAAATGATCAAGAATTCCCTGTGACTCTCTTGGGATTGGGACAAGGTTCTCAACACTAGACTTTATGAATTCGTCCGATTCCTTTTCAGGAACAGTGTCAAGATGCTCGTCCCACATGCTCAAAGAGTGAGTGGGAACCTCGGGTGTGATAACAGTCGGTTGAGATGGAATCTAACTGATGGAATTTCATCTGATGAATCTTTATAAAATTGAAGAATATCAAGTGTATCTTCATCATCACTGTCATCAGGAATGAAACGAAATCGAGAGCTAGATTTGGTTGCTTTTTCTTTTTCAATTGATTCCCTAATAGATTTCTCAATGGCATCTTGGGAATTTATTTTAGCAGCCTGTTCTTCAGCTAACAATTCTTCCATCGATTTTTGGTTTGGATTATCTGGGGTACGTTTAATTCCTTTCAAATCTTTTACTAAATCTAAAAGATCAAGGAGAAGACTTTGAGGAATTGGCTGAGGTGGAGGTTCGTCATAATACGATGTGTCAAAATTGTTACAAGGAAATGGATTCCTTGTTTGACAATCGGAGCTGAAATGTGGACCTCCACAGTAATCACAACAGTAAATCTGATGTGGCTGTGAGTCGTATGTGCTGCAATCATAATCGTTATCAGGACACTGCTCATAGACAAGCGTGTTTCCCGATTGACAATCAGAACTGTAGTGTGAACCACCACAGTACTCACAACAGTAAAACTGCTGAGTCTCATGGTGTGGTAGCTGATGGAATAAATCAGTCGTGTCATGGTAGGAATAGGGATCCTGGTTATAGACAGACCCGTTTCCTGACTCTACCATGCCACAACTGGGGCAATTACCACCATTATGAGGACTACCACACCATTGACAAATCAGAAGGTGTGGATGAGACATAGAAAGAATCAAAAGGTTTGGGAGGGTAAGGAATGAAGAATCAAAAAGGTAGGAGGGTAAAGATGAATATTTTTGGATTTTTGGAAAGACATTTTATATACAAATAAGAAAGAAAATCTTTTTGGGTTTTTGTGTTCGTTGAAAATTGATTTTAAAATGTTTTCGTGAACTGTTTATATATATATATATATATATATATATATATATATATATATATATATATAATAAGAAAATATGAACAAGGATGGTAAATATACAAAGAGTGTATATCCAGATTCACTAATCTGCAAACCGTTTTAGAATAACGCGCACAACCTCCCCGGCAGCGGCGCCAAATTATGATTGGTATGAAACGGTCAACTAAATTGACCAAGGTGAATGGTCAACTAAGTCAAATGGCTAAGACCAAATCTCTGCGGAATACAGGGGTTTCCCCGGGTCGTTATGTCCCAGCGAGGTGTGGATGGTATTAAAACGGGTTTGTGATCGGGTGAATTTGGACAGAAAGGGGTTGTGAATGATTATACTACTGATTTATACAAGGAAATAGCTTAAATAAGCTATATTAACATATACGTGAATTTAGAAAAACCAGAAACGTGTAAAACCTAAAAACGTGTATGTTCAGTTTAAATTTACGTGAACGTACAAAATAAAACGCGAGTTTTGGTGAAATAAAATACTTACAGTTATGAAAATTATATTTTTACAATCCTAATAATAAAAGAAAATTTTTAGAAAAAGAAAATTAATTTTTTACACTATTTATTTATTTATTATTAATTAATTACTAATTAATACTAATTATTAATATTTAAATAACTTAAATAGAATATAATATTATTTTAATACTATAAAAATGAAAAATTAATTTTCTAAAATTATAAAATAACTAAAAACAAATTTGAAAATTAAAAATATATCTTTTTGTCTTTTTGTAGATTTTATATTAATTAATTACTAACTTAATATTAATTAACTAATTAAATTAATTTAAATTACTAAAAATACTAAAATGACTTAAATAATTATAGAAAAATTTATAAATCTAATTAAACATCACAAGAATCCTAAAAAATTATAAAAAGTTTATTTTATATGTTTTTAAAATATTTTACTATTTATTAAACTAAATATTAATTAATTACTAATTAAACTAATTAAATTATAAAAATTAGAAGATGAACAGTAAAAATTCTAGAAAAATTCCTAAAATTATTTTATAACATATAAAAGCTAGGAAAAATATAAACACTAGGTATTACTTGATAAAAAATAATTTTGCTATTTAATACTTAAATATTAATTAATTATTAATAAAACTAATATTAAATCTAATAAATACTAAATGGCAATATAAAATTTTGGAAAAATTACTGAAACTACTTTAAGATAAAAGAAAATTAAGAAAAATATAAAAATGTAAAAATGCTTATTAATAAGCAAAAAGGAAAATTAAAAAGCTAAATTATGTTAAATAGAAACTATCACTTAATTTTAAATTTGATTTTTCTGGATTTTCTTTTGGAAATCTATTTAAATACTAAAAATAAGAAACTTTTGTGAAGAAAACTTTGATTAGTTTACAACAATAAGCTCAGAATAAGCCATTAAGCTTAACAGTAGGCTTATGAACCAAAATGAGATTTTGAAGGTGAGCAAGCTAGTCAATAAGCTAAAATCTAAAAGCTAAGGCTAAAGTAAGATGGACAGAAGTGCAATACATTTGAAATAAGCTAAGTTGACAAGAAAAAGTAACAGAAAATCTCAATGAGCAATAATAAGCAAATCCCAGAAGCTTCCAATTTAAACAGGCTACAAAGCCATATTGCAGGCCTGATTTCAACTAGGGGCAGAAAAGTAACAGCTCACAGGAAGCTTGGATCCTAGAAACTACAACTACTAGCTTTCAAAAGAGCCAAGGATCACCCTGTGGGGCCCACTGGTGAGGTCTGTGGGGCCCACAGAAGTTGAGTGTGTGAGACTGCTAAGCTAGGGTGCAGGGCAGCAGGCCTTGGGTTATTTGGGGGCAAATAAGCTGAGCTAATGAGCTGGAAGGTGCAAAATAAGCTCATAACATTAAAAGCTGATCTACAAACAACTTATGCAACTGATTGAGAACCTAAATCCTACTTCAGAAACAGGTATAAGCTTGTGTCCAAACCATCAGTGAGCATCCATGAAGAAACAACCAAAACACCTGACTGATTAGCTTCCAATCAGCTTATCTAAGCTGAAATAAGGAGAAATAAGCAAAAGGAACTAAGGGAGGCCCTAATAAACTAAATGGGAACAGATTAAGTGATGCGTAGGGATTGCACCAGGCTTTACCTCTTGAGGGATCTCGAGAAGCTTACAACCCCCACCAGGCAGTGTACCTGATCCTTGTAGTATAGTATAGTGACAAGTACCGGGGGATTGATCGTTCAGCTAGGAATAGTGTCGCTAGGATTAGAAAACCTAAATACTAGTTCTAAAGATGAGAGATGATTATTTTTTTTGTATTTTTATATTTTTTAGAAAGCAAGTAAAAATCTCGGGTTTGAACGATTTGGGCGGAATTAGTTGCTAGTCAACTAACCCAATACTAAAGATGCAATCAAAATAAAATACTAGAAATGAAAATAAACTAAATTAACTAAGGTTGTGAGCAATAAGTGAAGAAGTTGTGTTTACTTAGATTTCACTACTCCCTAGATATCTTTTACACGTTAATTACTTGTTATAGTTGCGTGGATGACGGATTGTATTCCTTAATACCATTCATGGGGTGGCGCACTTAATTCCCCAATCCTATGAGTGCCTACTTCACTCCTATGTCGAGCCGGCTAAGAAGCTCCTAACATGGGATCATTAGAATTTACTCATGCATTAAATACAACCAATAAAACCTAGTGCACGTCAGTTCATGTTTCCTAAGACGTTCAAGCATGTTACCATTTGGAGATCTGCCAGTTTTCTTAAGTCTAACATCGAAATCATTCATCCAATACAACCATAAACAAGTAATCAACACATAATTAACATCTAGGTTTCATTAGATCTAAGCAAACACAAGATAGATCTAGCCTAGCATGATGGAATTAAGACAATAACAAGATATAAACAACCAACACATAGACATATTGATTGAATTAGAAGAATACTTATCTCAATTACACATGAAATGGTTCAAGGGCTGAAAACCCTTGAAAACCTATAAAATTCGTACTAAGTTCGGCTTTAGGGTTTCTCCAAAACTTCTCTCTTTTTATGAATGAAAATTAGAAAACTATATATAGGAAATTGAGGCTGACGGCGTCAAGACCAAATTGGTGACGCCGTCATCTCGCCGCTAAAATACTTCTCGGACTGCCTTGATCTACTTCTGACACCGTCACGTTATAACTTTTTCCAGGCCGTCACGTATTTTACTTTTGACGCTCTTCCTTGTGACGCCTTCATTTCTGTACTGGGTCGTCATGAAAATTACTCTTGACACCGTCAGGATTTTACTCTTGACGCCGTCACCTACTGTTCCCAGCAAGGAAAATTAAGTCTTTGGCGTTTTCTTCACTTTTATGCTCCAAAAACGTCCAAATTGCTTCCTTTTCCAGATTTCACTCCCAAAGTACCTAAAATCACAAAAGGAACGATTTAGGGCAATATTTGATCAAATAAATTCAATTCTGGGCTTAAATGACCCCCCAAAAATGGTTCATTTTTCGCCTCATCATATACCCTTACACTTGAGATTTGCTTATCCTCAAGCAAATGCGCTTTTATTCTAGTCAAAATACAAGTTAGGGGTCATTTAACACTAATATAAAAGTAATTACAACAAATAATCGTTCCACTAAAGACCAAAGACAAGCACGGAGGTCATATACTAGCACCTCACAAATAGTGTTTAGATACTCACATCTCTCGGGTGTAATAAAGTATAAATTACAATATGGAAACGGAAGATATCTCTCACTACCTGTCATAGCAAAATAGATTACCATAGGCTTGGGAAAGGATCAAACCTCCACCACATGGCGTAAGCACCTAGGATAAACTATCAAAGAGGTCTTTTAATGGGTTGTAACGTTAGGTGTAGGGATATGAAATACACGGTTTTGTTGGATAAAGGAAGTTTTTACTGGTGGCGAGTTAACAATCTTGGTTAATTACATGTACAATATGGTATTGCTAAGCCAAGACTAGACTCGACTTAAGCTAATAAATGAAAAATAACAAAAAACATAAAACAAACATAGAATAAAAAGGGATGGTAGTCCGTATGTTTTTTCTCTCTTTCTTTTTCTATTTTTTTTCTTTCTTTTTCTTGATTTTTCGATTTTTTTTTTTTTTTTTTTTTTTTTTTAGCATACACTCTTACCCTACCATCCAAAATAATACATCATAGGGAATGTAAATTCCCCTTACACTTGAATCTTTACATACTTTACAATAAACTAATCTAATGACTCGAATTAAGAAAATCAAAACACTTGGAGTACTTTTAAGATTAACGTACATGCGGGGGTAATATGATGTTCTTCCCCATTACTCCATAAAATAAGTACTTTACCCGTGAGTCCCAATCGTCCCAAAACAATATGTACAAGGATATGACTCGACTTAGCAACCATGTAATCAATTAGATAATTAACTTAGGGTTTAAACAAATAACAATAATGCACTAAAGATGAGTGCATACACGGAAGGCTAAGGCGATTTGGGTGTACATTTAAGTGGGGTGTAACAAATTCTTCCTTTAAGTAAATTGCTTAAAGTTAGAAACGAAAAGATAGGCTCGGAGGGGTGTACTAGGGGTTTCGTGTACTAAAAATGAGTACAACGCTAAGGTGTGGGAAAAATTAGTTGACTTAACTAGCCAAGTAATATGACTTAAATGGTCAAGTAATTATAATACGGATTTAACACAAGGGTGATCCTAATGCCTCTTATCATGTAGTAAATCCTACTACACGAATGTAGTCTCACTAGCGGTCTCGGGATGCATCACTAACGCAAGTTCTAGAATCTAAATACTACCGGTACACTCATAAGCACTAATAGTAAATGCTTTTCCTATCAAATCTAAAGGCGAACCTCACATATTTGGGTGGAAAATTTTTCTGAAATTACGGTTATGTGCTAGTCATACAATCTCCTATCCATGAGACGCTTCCTATGGCTAAAGTTTCACTCCTAAATGTTGTAAAAAATTTTAAATTTGGCACTAAAATTGCACTAACAAGTATTTATCTTAGTTTTATTACATATCTACCATTAAACAAAACAAACTCAAGCGAAAGTGTACATGTAAGGTATCATCATTTTACCCTCTCCTTACACTTAAGATGAACATTGTCCCCAATGTTCAAGTAAAGAATGTAAAAGTGAAAAAGTAAAAAGAATGAAATCAAATACTCCCCTGATTCGCTCGGTATGGATAATTAGGTGGCCAGGTTAAATCTTCCTCCAAGAAAATGAACAATCAAAGCTTCCCTTCCAGGATATAAATCATCTTCTTGTCATACATAACCTGTGAATCCTGAGAAAATAGACAAGACAACCTCGCATAAAACGGCGGAAACCTACATAAGTTACTAAATCCTAGAAAACAAAATAAGATATAATGCTTGTGGAATGAAGTTTGCAGATTTCCTGGAGATTATAAAACTTAATAATTCACAAAAACTTTAAGAATCCGTTAGAAAAACAAAACCGGTAAAATTTCCAGATTTTTACACGTGACGCCGTCAAGAGTTAACTCGTGACGCCGTCAGAAGTGACCTGCAGAAATTCTTATGTTAAGTTTCCGGAAAATTTCTGGAAAAACTTGCTCTCACTTCCTGGAAAATCCTGCAAAACTTCATTATGATTCAATACAAGCATTTGACTCTAACAAATACGAATATACATGTTCATTTAATATTGTGGAGAATCATGATCGGTTTGTTTCTTAAAAACATATTTGGGGTTTCCCCTTACACTTATCTTTTGCAAAAATACTTTTAGGTAGAGTTAAGACTAGGCCAAAACAACAAAGTAAAGTATTTCCACTATTTAATTGAGAAACATGATCTACCAACAATAAAAATAAAGCATGCAAACGGAAGCAAATAACAAACAAACAAAATAAAATCACACAAAACATGGGTTGTGATGCGTGGGAATCGCAACAGGTTTTACCTCTCGAGGGATCTCGAGAAGCTTACAACCCCCACCAGGCAGTGTACCTGATCGTTGTAGTATAGTATAGTGACAAGTACCGGGGGATTGATCGTTCAGCTTAGGAATAGCGTCGCTAGGATTAGAAAGCCTAAATACTAGTTCTAAAGGTGAGGGATGATTATTTTTGTGTTTTTATATTTTTTAGAAAGCAATTAAAATTCTCGGGTTTGAAGGATTTGGGCGGAATTAGTTGCTAATCAACTAACCCAATACTAAAGATGCAATCAAAATAAAATACTAGAAATGAAAATAAACTAAATTATACTAAAGTTGTGAGCAATAAGTGGAGAAAATGTGTTTACTTAGATTTCACTACTCCCTAGACATCTTTTACACGTTAATTACTTGTTATAAATGCATGAATGACGGATCGTATTCCTTAATACCATTCATGGGGTGGCACACTTAACTCCCCAATTCTATGAGCTCTTATCTCCTCCTACACCATGCCCAGCACAACTATAGGGATTGTAAACAGTGGCTCATGCATTAAATACAACCAATAAAGACCTAGTGCGCGTCGGTTCATGTTTCTTAAGACATTCAAGCATGTTACCAATTGGAGATCTGCCAGTTTTCTTAAGCCTAACATATAAATCATTCATCCAAAACAAGTATAAACAAGTAATCAACACATAATTAACATCTAGGTTTCATTAGATCTAAGCAAACACAGGATAGATCTAGCCTAGCATGATGGAATTAAGACAAGAACAAGATATAGACAACCAACACATAGACATATTAATTGAATTGAAAGAACACTTATCTCAATTACACATGTAAGGTATCAAGGGTTTGGAACCCTTGAAAACCTGTAAAATTCGCACCAAGTTCGTACTTAGGGTTTCTCCAAAACTTCTCTCTTTAATGTGAAAAATTAGAAAACTATATATAGGAAAAGAGGTCTGACGGCGTCAAGACATAGCTTGTGACGCCGTCACCTCGCTGCCAAAACTATTCTCGGACTGCCTTGATCTACATTTGACGCCGTCAAGACTTAATCATTTCCAGGCCGTCATGACTTTTACTCTTGACGCCCTACCTTCATGACGCCGTCAAATCTGTACTGGGTCGTCATGGAATTTTGCTCTTGACGCCGTCAGGGAGTTACTCTTGACGCCGTCACCTACTGTTCCCAGCATGGAAAATTAAGAATTTGGCGTTTTCTTCACTTTTATGCTCCAAAAACGTCCGAATTGCTTCCTTTTCCAGATTTCACTCCCAAAGTACCTAAAATCACAAAAGGAACGATTTAGGGCAATATTTGATCAAATAAATTCGAATTCGGGCTTAAATGACCCCCTAAAAACGGATCATTTTTCGCCTCATCATATACCCTTACACTTGAGCTTTGCTTGTCCTCAAGCAAATGCGCTTTTATTCTACTCAAAATACAAGTTAGGGGTCATTTAACACTAATATAAAAGTAATTACAACAAATAATCGTTCCACTAAAGACCAATAGACAAGCACGGAGGTCATACACAAGCACCTCACAAATAGTGTTTAGATACTCACATCTCTCGGGTGTAATAAAGTGTAAATTACAATATGGAAACGGAAGATATCTCTCACTATCTGTCATAGCAAAATAGATTACCATAGGCTTGGTAAAGGATCAAACCTCCACCACATGGCGTAAGCACCTAGGATAAACTATCAAAGAGGTCTTTTAAAGGGTTGTAACGTTGGGTGTAGGGATATGAAATACACGGTTTTGTTGGATAAAGGAAGTTTTACTGGTGGCGAGTTAACAATCTTGGTCAATTACATGTACAATATGGCGTTGCTAAGCCAAGACTAGACTCGACTTATGCTAATAAATGAAAAAAATAACAAAAACATAAAATAAACATAGAATGAAACGGGATGGTAGTCCGTATGTTTTTTCTCTTTTTCCTTTTTCTATTTTTTTTTTCTTTTTCTTAATTTTTTCGATTTTTTTTTTTTTTTTTTTTTTTGCATACACTCTTACCCTACCATCCAAAATAATACATCATAGGGAATAAAATTCCCCTTATACTTGAATTTTTACATACTTTACAATAAACTAATCTAATGACTCGAATTAAGAAAATTAAAACACTTGGAGCACTTTTAAGATTATCGTACATATGGGGGTAATAAGTGATGTTCTTCCCCATTACTTCATAAAATAAGTACTTACCCATGAGTCCCAATCGTCCCAAAACAATATGTACAAGGATATGACTCGACTTAGCAACCATGTAATCAATTAGAAAGTTAACTTAGGGTTTAACAAATAACAATAATGCACTAAAAATGAGCGCATACACGGAAGGCTAAGGCGATTTGGTTGTACATTTAAGTGGGGTGTAACAAATTCTTCCTTTAAGTAAAATGCTTAAAGTTAGAAACGAAAAGATAGGCTCGGAGGGGTGTACTAGGGGTTTCGTGTACTAAAAATGAGTACAACGCTAAGGGTGTGGGAAAAATTAGTTGACTTAACTAGCCAAGTAATATGACTTAAATGGTCAAGTAATTATGATACGGGTTTAACACAAGGGTAATCCTAATGCCTCTTATCATGTAGTAAATCCTACCACACGAATGTAGTCTCACTAGCGGTCTCGGGATGCATCACTAACGCAAGTTCTAGAATCTAAATGCTACCGGTACACTCATAAGCACTAATAATGAATGCTTTTCCTATCAAATCTAAAGGCGAACCTCACATATTTGGGTGGAAAATTTTTCTGAATATACGGTTATGTGCTAGTCATACAATCTCCTATCCATGAGACGCTTGCTATGGCTATAGTTTCACTCCTAAATGTTGTAAAAAAATTTAAATTTGGCGCTAAAATTGCACTAACAAGTATTTCTCATAGTTTTATAACACATCTACCATTAAACAAAACAAACTCAAGCAAAAGTGCATATGTAAGGTATCATCTTTTTACCCTCCCCTTACACTTAAGATGAACATTGTCCCCAATGTTCAAGTAAAGAATGTAAAAGTGAAATAAGTAAAAAGAATGAAATCAAATACTCCCCTGATTCGCTCGGTATGGATAATAAGATGGCCAGGTTAAATCTTCCTCCAAGAAAATGAACAATCAAAGCTTCCCTTCCAGAATATAAATCATCTTCTTGTCATACGTAACCTGTAAAACCTGACAAAATAGACAAGACAACCTCGCGTAAAATCGGCGGCATCCTATATAAGCTACTAAATCCTAGAAAACAAGATAAGATATAATGCTTGTGGAATGATGATGAGGCGAAAAATGATCCGTTTTTAGGGGGTCATTTAAGCCGGAATTCAACTTTATTTGATCAAATATTGCCCTAAATCGTTCCTTTTGTGATTTTAGGTACTTTGGGAGTGAAATCTGGAAAAGGAAGCAATTTGGACGTTTTTGGAGCATAAAAGTGAAGAAAACGCCAAAGTCTTAATTTTCCATGCTGGGAACAGTAGGTGACGGCGTCAAGAGTAATTTCCTGACGGCATCAAGAGCAAAATTCCATGACGACCCAGTATAGATTTGACGGCGTCACGAGGGTAGGGCGTCAAGAGTAAAAGTCATGACGGCCTGGAAAAGATTTTGTCTTGACGGCGTCAAATGTAGATCAAGGCAGTCCGAGAATGGTTTTGGCGGCGAGGTGACAGCGTCACAAGACTTGTCTTGACGCCGTCAGACCCCTTTTCCTATATATAGTTTTCTAATTTTTCACATTTAGAGAGAGAAGTTTTGGGGAGAAACCCTAAGTACGATTTTGGTGTAACTTTACAGGTTTTTCAAGGGTTCCAAACCCTTGATACCTTGCATGTTTAATCAAGATAAGTGTTCCTTTAATTCAATCAATATGTCTATGTGTTGGTTGTCTATATCTTGTTCTTGTCTTAATTCCATCATGCTAGGCTAGATCTATCTTGTGTTTGCTTAGATCTAATGAAACCTAGATGTTAATTATGTGTTGATTACTTGTTTATTCTTGTCTTGGATGAATGATTTATATGTTAGGCTTAAGAAAACTGGCAGATCTCTAATTGGTAACATGCTTGAACGTCTTAAGAAACATGAACCAACGCGCACTAGGTCTTTATTGGTTGTATTTAATGCATGAGCCACTGTTTACAATCCCTATAGTTGTGCTGGGCATGGTGTAGGAGGAGATAAGAGCTCATAGAATTGGGGAGTTATGTGTGCCACCCCATGAATGGTATTAAGGAATACGATCCGTCATCCATGCAATTATAACAAGTAATTAACGTGTAAAAGATGTCTAGGGAGTAGTGAAATCTAAGTAAACACATTTTCTCCAATTACTGCTCACAACTTTAGTATAAATTAGTTTATTTTCATTTCTAGTATTTTATTTTGATTGCATCTTAGTATTGGGTTAGTTGAATAGCAACTAATTCCGCCCAAATCCTTCAAACCCGAGATTTTAAATTGCTTTTTATAAAATATAAAAATACAAAAATAATCATCCCTCACCTTTAGAACTAGTATTTAGGCTTTCTGAACGATCAATCCCCCGGTACTTGTCACTATACTATACTACAACGATCAGGTACACTGCCTGGTGGGGGTTGTAAGTTTCTCGAGATCCCTCGAGAGGTAAAGCCTGTTGCGATTCCCACGCATCAAGTTTTTGGCGCCGCAGCCTGGGGAATAGTTATTGTCTAGGTTAGAATTTCTTTGTATTAGGTCTACTTGCTAGATTCCTTTCTAGTAAGATTTTATTTTTATTTTTTAGGATATCTTTAGTCTATCTTATTTCTTCGTGTTTTTGTTCGTACTAGTGTGGTCTTTATGGAATCAGAGAGTCGCCGTTTAGAAATTAGCAAGAGGCTTATTGCGCATAAAAGAAGAAAGAGAGAAGCTAACACATTTAAGAAATTCATTAAGCCTCTCCAAATGAAAATTGAGTTTACAAACTTCGCTCCAACCCCGGATGAATTGAGTTACCACAAGTTCCTCTTACAACATCCTTGCCCCTCGAAATATTGAAAGACACCATGGATTAGGAGGCATAACTTCAGGAACATAAAAATTCCTTGCATGATTGGGTACATGTCTAGAGAGCATACATACATTGACTTAAAAGCACCCATGAATATCATGTCTAGGCTCTATTACAATTGGATAATGAACGAAAGGTTAAGCCATAGAAAAGACCCTTACAATTCTAATAGGCTATGTAACTTTGTCAGGAGAGTTAATGGGGTACACATCTTTTTAGGAAATTTTACTTATCAATGTGACTTTGTAATCCTAGAAGATGTTAGAGGCATCATTGATCCACACCTTGGAGAAGTAGTTTTAGGACAACCTTTTGTTGAGAAAACTAAGATGTATTACAACCATGAGAAGGGGATAGCTCAGTTTACTGATGGGATAGAGAAGGTCACTTTTATGATGCCTCACATGAAGGAAGAATTAAAGGGCATCAAGAATCTAGAGATTGATGAAATTCGACCTTATGAGGTTAAGGAAGATGGAATCACTAATGAAACCTATTATGAGAGGAGGCGAACATATAATTTGGGTTGCATGAATCTAGGCCCGAAATACAAGCGTGATGAGAATTGGGTTAGATGTTTTGAGTTAGCACAAAAGTGGGAAAGGAAAACGTAACCCGTGACCTTGAGTCTAGCTACAAGACTCGTAAATAAAGAAAAGCGCTTCTTGGGAGGCAACCCATGTTTTGTGTGATTTTATTTTTGTTTGTTTGTTATTTGTTTCCGTATGCATGCTTTATTTTTATTGTTGGTAAATCATGTTTCTAAACTAAATAGTGGAAATACTTTACTTTGTTGTTTTGGCCTAGTCTTAACTCCACCTAAAAGTATTTTTGCAAAAGATAAGTGTAAGGGGAAACACCAAATATGTTTTTAAGAAACAAACCGATCATGATTCTCCACAATAATAAATGAACATGTATATTCGTATTTGTTAGAGTCAAATGCTTGTATTGAGTCATAATGAAGTTTTGCAGGATTTTCCCGGAAGTAGGACCAAGTTTTTCCAGAAATTTTCCGGAAACTTAACATAAGAATTTCTGCAGGTCACTTCTGACGGCGTCACGAGATAACTCTTGACGACGTCATGTGTAAAAACCTGGAAATTTTACCGGTTTTGTTTTTCTAACGGAGTCATAAAGTTTTTGTGAATTATTAAGTTTTATAATCTCCAGGAAATCTGCAAACATTCATTCCACAAGCATTATATCTTTAATTGTTTTGTTTCTATTCCTAAGTCTGGAATTACATCTAGTTGTGAGTTATCTTTGTTCGGGTTGATGCTTTGGGTTTTTGTTTGTTTTCTCAGGATTTACAGGTTATGTTTGACAAGGAGATGATTTATATTCTGGAAGGGAAGCTTTGATTGTTCATTTTCTTGGAGGAAGATTTAACCTGGCCACCTCATTATCCATACCGAGCGAATCAGGGGAGTATTTGATTTCATTCTTTTTACTTATTTCACTTTTACATTCTTTACTTGAACATTGGGGACAATGTTCATCTTAAGTGTAAGGGGAGGGTAAAATGATGATACCTTACATATGCACTTTTGCTTGAGTTTATTTTGTTTAATGGTAGATGTGTAATAAAACTATGAGAAATACTTGTTAGTGCAATTTTAGCGCCAAATTTAAATTTTTTTACAACATTTAGGAGTGAAACTTTGGCCATAGCAAGCGTCTCATGGATAGGAGATTGTATGACTAGCACATAACCGTACTTTCAGAAAAATTTTCCACCCAAATATGTGAGGTTCGCCTTTAGATTTGATAGAAAAAGCATTCACTATTAGTGCTTATGAGTGTACCGATAGTATTTAGATTCTAGAACTTGCGTTAGTGATGCATCCCGAGACCGCTAGTGAGACTACATTCGTGTGGTAGGATTTACTACATGATAAGAGGCACTAGGATTACCCTTGTGTTAAACCCGTATCATAATTACTTGACCATTTAAGTCATATTACTTGGCTAGTTAAGTCAACTAATTTTTCCCACACCCTTAGCGTTGTACTCATTTTTAGTACACGAAACCCCTAGTACACCCCTCCGAGCCTATCTTTTCGTTTCTAACTTTAAGCATTTTACTTAAAGGAAGAATTTGTTACACCCCACTTAAATGTACAACCAAATCGCCTTAGCCTTCCGTGTATGCGCTCATTTTTAGTGCATTATTGTTATTTGTTAAACCCTAAGTTAACTTTCTAATTGATTACATGGTTGCTAAGTCGAGTCATATCCTTGTACATATTGTTTTGGGACGATTGGGACTCATGGGTAAGTACTTATTTTATGAAGTAATGGGGAAGAACATCACTTATTACCCCCATATGTACGTTAATCTTAAAAGTGCTCCAAGTGTTTTAATTTTCTTAATTCGAGTCACTAGATTAGTTAATTGTAAAGTATGTAAAGATTCAAGTGTAAGGGGAATGTTCATTCCCTATGATGTATTATTTTGGATGGTAGGGTAAGAGTGTATGCAAAAAAAAAAAAAAAAAAAAAAAAAAAAAAAATCGAAAAAAAAAATCAAGAAAAGAAAAAAAAAATAGAAAAAGGAAAAGAGAAAAAACATACGGACTACCATCCCTTTTCATTCTACGTTTATTTTATGTTTTTGTTATTTTTCATTTATTAGCTTAAGTCGAGTCTAGTCTTGGCTTAGCAACACCATATTGTACATGTAATTAACCAAGAGTGTTAACTCGCCACCAGTAAAACTTGCTTTATCCAACAAAACCGTGTATTTCATATCCCTACACCTAACGTTACAACCCTTTAAAAGACCTCTTTGATAGTTTATCCTAGGTGCTTACGCCATGTGGTGGAGGTTTGATCCTTTCTCAAGCCTATGGTAATCTATTTTGCTATGACAGGTAGTGAGAGATATCTTCCGTTTCCATATTGTAATTTACACTTTATTACACCCGAGAGATGTGAGTATCTAAACACTATTTGTGAGGTGTTTGTGTATGACCTCCGTGCTTGTCTATTGGTCTTTAGTGGAACGATTATTTGTTGTAATTACTTTTATATTAGTGTTAAATGACCCCTAACTTGTCTTTTGAGTAGAATAAAAGCGCATTTGCTTGAGGACAAGCAAATCTCAAGTGTAAGGGTATATGATGAGGCGAAAAATGATCCGTTTTTAGGGGGTCATTTAAGCCGGAATTCAACTTTATTTGATCAAATATTGCCCTAAATCGTTCATTTTGTGATTTTAGGTACTTTGGGAGTGAAATCTGGAAAAGGAAGCAATTCGGACGTTTTTTGAGCATAAATGATGAGTGTGTAAATACTCATCATTTTTGTCTTATATGAACTGCCAAAACGTCCAAAAACACTCAATAATGCATCAAAATACTAAAAATATTCCAAAATTGTGTTTTATACATTTTATATGCAAAATGTTTAAAAACAAATGAAAAACGAACAAAGTTTGCATAATTGGCAGTTTCAGTCCCTCAAGTTTCAAAAATTGACAAAACTAGTCCCTGAAGTTTTAAAACGAAAGAAAAGTCAACCCAAGGCATTTAAAAGTGAAATATGATCAAAAACGATCCTTGGGTAAAAAGTTTGAGAAAATTACACATTTGGTCCCTCAGAATCCAAAATTGACATAAAAGGTCCCTAGAGTTTTGGAAATTGACAGATTTGGTCCCTGGTGGGATATTTTTGAAAGAAAAATCATTCTTGGACCATGGGAAATCAAAAGTTATCAAAATAGGTCCCTGGATGAAAAGTTTTGTGAAATTACACGTTTGGCCCCCGAAGTTTGAAAGTTTGGCAGAAAAGGTCCCCGGGAATAAAAATGGGAAATTATCAAAAATGGCCTTTGTACTATTCACAAATGACAAATATGGTCCTTATTATGATCTTTGGAAAAATGTCACAACAGGCCCTCAACTTTCAAATAATTACAAAAAAGGTCCTTGTGATATCCTAAAAAACTAAAACCAAATCCGGACCCTTATTATTAACTAAGACCTAAACCTACCCACTCCAACAGCCCACTCCCAGCCCAACCTTAGCCCAGTCCAAACCCGGTCAAACCCCACCTCTTCGGTCAACCCAAACCAAATACCATCTTCCCTCTCCCTCACTCACACCCACTGAACCACAATACCAGGTGGTATTTTCCCCTGCAAAACCACCCAACTTGCTCTGCTACCACCACCCTTATCCCAATTACACTTCCCAACCTCATTTAATGCTTCCCCCCCCCCCTGCTACACGTTATCAGACCCTCCAATTGGTCAAATTCCAATTTTCCCGCCAAACTGAGGGATTGGACATAGCTCATCCAGTTGATGTTATTATTGGTGGGAAAGCTTCAGTGGGACCCACATAGCTCAGAGGAGGTATAAAAGAGAAGTTTGAAGCAGTGTGGAAGAATTATTAGGAGTAGTGTAATTTAGTATTGTCGAATTATGTTAAATTAGCTTTTCAAGTATTGATTTTAGATTTCCAAGTGTATTCTCAGTTTCATTAATGTAATTTAAAGTTATTTCAATCAATGAATTTAAGTTTTCAGTTATAAATTCCAAATTGGCATTTCTCTTAATTCCAAATTATTGTTAAATCATTATCAGTTGTTGTTTAGTGTTTGTGTAAGCTCATCTGAGCTTAATCTTAAGCTTTCTAAAAGTTCTCAAAGCCCTTTAAACAAGTCTTGGTTCAGAATCTAAGAAAATCACAAAAATACTAAAAATTAGAAAATAAATAAAAATAAAAAATAAAAATTAGTGTTCATAGCTGTGGAAGCAAGGAATCAACAATGATTATGGATCATGGTTTAGAGTCCTATGGGGGACACTAGGTTATGTTTTGATCACTGGTTCACGTTTGTTCTCAGTCCATTTCCATTTTGTAAGCAATTTCCTTTATTTTTGCAACTTAACTGTTTCATTGTCCTTAGCTGTAGATCTTTTTTGTTTCATGTTGTTTTGTGTTAGTTAAGGTGTTTGTAGCTTAAAATTGATAGCTTGTTTGCTGTTTTTCCTAGTTGCTAATTTTTCATTTCATACAGTCACTTAGTATAAATCTGCATATCTTTGTTATTTGTTGTTATTGTATTGTTCTGTATTCCTTAGATCTTGTATAATGATGTTGTAAGGTCTGAAAAAAGGTTTGAGGATCAATTCATTTGTTTGCTTTGAAAAATCAGTTTTAACAAGTTTCATCAGGGGTGTTTGGATTTAAAAGTTTCACTGTGTTGTTATTGTTGTTGTTTTGTTGTTTTCTTGGTTTAGATATATTACATTAGGTAACACTTGGTTGAATTAGGCTTCAAAACAACACCCCTGAACTCAGAAGTCAAAAGTTGCTCTTCACTCCCTAAATTAGTTATCTGTTAGGATTTGGTGATGCCATAAGCTTCATTCTAGCTTAGAAAGTGTTTAGGTTATCTAATTTAGGTTTATATAAGATTGATATAACATATTTCATTAGTAGTAATCATCAAAAGTCCATAAAAGTCAAATCATCAAGTTTCATCAAAAGTCAACATTTGCTCATCTCAGTTTTTTTCCAAAAATCCAAGTATTTGTTTTGATTTATGTGTTTGGATTGGGACCCTGAAACTTGTTTCCTTAGATACTCTACCACCTCAGCTTCAAGGTCTCAGTTCCATTCTATTTTTGTGATTTTATTTGAGGGCCCCACAGCCACCCAAAGTGAGCTGCAGGGCAGCCTCACCCTCTGCTGCACAGATGAGCAGTCCACCACCACCACTTGGTGGTGGTTTTCTGGCCACCATGGTGGTCCACCACCTTCACTAATTGTTCCATTCAAACCCCCTCATGGTAGGCTTTAGAAATTGACCATAGCTTTGACCTCAAACCCTGTGGACCCCACTTGAAATCACCACAAATATCTGTCCCCTTTTCAGTCAAGTTCCAAAGTTCCAAGTGCTTAATTGTGGCTCAATTGCTTATTCAGTAGACCCCTATTGCTTATTTTGGTTCAAACATGTTCCAATAACTTATTTGAATCTGATTTAACCATTGTGGGTCCCACTTACACCCAATTTAGCTTATTTACCACTTCAGTCAACAAAAGTCAACTGTGGAAGCAATAAGCTTCCACAGTGCTTATTAGTAGCTTATAAAAAAGTTTTTTTTATTAAAGTTGCTTGTTTTTAGATATAAATTAGTTTTGTAAAAGAAAAAACAAGAAAAAACAATATAAAAATAAGTGATAGTTTCTATTTAATTTAATTTAATTTTCATTTTCATTTTTACATTTTTATTAAGTAATTTGTATTTTTATATTTTTATTAATTTTCTTTTAGGTTAAAGTAGTTATAATAATTTTCTCAGATTTTTATTTCATCATTTAGTATTTATTAGATTTAATCTTAGTTTTATTTATAATTAATTAATAATTAGTTTAAAATAGCATAATTAGTTTTTATTACGCAAAACCTAGTTTTTATATTTTTTATAGCTTTTATATGTTATAAAGTAATTTTAGAAATTTTATTAGAATTTTTACTGTTCATTTGCCATTTTTCTTAATTTAAAATAATTAATTAGATAATTAGTAATTAATAAGTAATTAATTAATATAAAAAGCACAAAAAGACAAAAACACTTATTTTTAATTTTAAAACTTATTTTTAGTTATTTTATAATTTTAGAAATTTTATTTTCATTTTTTTTAGTATTTAATTAGTATTAAATTATATTTAAGTATTTTAAATATTAATAATTAGTAATAATTAGTATTTAATTAATAATAAATAATTAATTAAGGTTAAAATTTATTTTAATTTTCTAAAAATTTTCTTTTACCTTTTAGTTTGTAAAAAAGTCATTTTCACCCCTGGGTGTTTTCAGATTTCCGTTTTCACTTTTTATTTCGTACGTTTACGTTTTATTTAAACGTGAACGTACGCGTTTTAAGTTTTAAACGTTTCTGGTTTTCCTGACTTTCCAGTATTGTTAATATAGTGTATTTAAGCTATTATCCTTCATATTCCAGTAGTGTAACCATCACAACTCACTTATACCCTTTCCTGTCCAAATTCACCCGATCACAAACCCGTTTTAATACCATCCACACCTCGTCGGGACATAACGACCCGGGGAAACCCTATACTTCCATGGAGATTGATTCTAGGCTGTTTGACTGTTATAGTTGACCATTCACAAGTGGTTGACCAATAATCGTCTGATGGTTTAGCACCAATCAATAAAAGTGAAGAAAACGCCAAAGTCTTAATTTTCCATGCTGGGAACAGTAGGTGACGGCGTCAAGAGTAATTTCCTGACGGCGTCAAGAGCAAAATTCCATGACGACCCAGTACAGATTTGACGGCGTCACGAGGGTAGGGCGTCACGAGTAAAAGTCATGACGGCCTGGAAATGATTTTGTCTTGACGGCGTCAAATGTAGATCAAGGCAGTCCGAGAATGGTTTTGGCGGCGAGGTGACGGCGTCACAAGATTTGTCTTGACGCCGTCAGACCCCTTTTCCTATATATAGTTTTCTAATTTTTCACATTTAGAGAGAGAAGTTTTGGGGAGAAACCCTAAGTACGATTTTGGTGTAACTTTACAAGTTTTTCAAGGGTTCCAAACCCTTGATACCTTGCATGTTTAATCAAGATAAGTGTTCCTTTAATTCAATCAATATGTCTATGTGTTGGTTGCCTATATCTTGTTCTTGTCTTAATTCCATCATGCTAGGCTAGATCTATCTTGTGTTTGCTTAGATCTAATGAAACCTAGATGTTAATTATGTGTTGATTACTTGTTTATTCTTGTCTTGGATGAATGATTTATATGTTAGGCTTAAGAAAACTGGCAGATCTCTAATTGGTAACATGCTTGAACGTCTTAAGAAACATGAACCAACGCGCACTAGGTCTTTATTGGTTGTATTTAATGCATGAGCCACTGTTTACAATCCCTATAGTTGTGCTGGGCATAGTGTAGGAGGAGATAAGAGCTCATAGAATTGGGGAGTTATGTGTGCCACCCCATGAATGGTATTAAGGAATACGATCCGTCATCCATGCAATTATCACAAGTAATTAACGTGTAAAAGATGTCTAGGGAGTAGTGAAATCTAAGTAAACACATTTTCTCCAATTACTGCTCACAACTTTAGTATAAATTAGTTTATTTTCATTTCTAGTATTTTATTTTGATTGCATCTTAGTATTGGGTTAGTTGAATAGCAACTAATTCCGCCCAAATCCTTCAAACCCGAGATTTTAAATTGCTTTTTATAAAATATAAAAATACAAAAATAATCATCCCTCACCTTTAGAACTAGTATTTAGGCTTTCAAATCCTAGCGACACTATTCCTAAGCTGAACGATCAATCCCCCGGTACTTGTCACTATACTATACTACAACGATCAGGTACACTGCCTGGTGGGGGTTGTAAGCTTCTCGAGATCCCTCGAGAGGTAAAGCCTGTTGCGATTCCCACGCATCAAATGAAGTTTGCAGATCTCCTGGAGATTATAAAACTTAATAATTCACAAAAACCATAAGACTCCGTTAGAAAAACAAAACCGGTAAAATTTCCAGATTTGTACACTTGACGCCGTCAAGAGTAAACTCTTGACGCCGTCAGAAGTGACCTGCAGAAATTCTTATGTTAAGTTTCCGGAAATTTTCTGGAAAAACTTGGTCCTACTTCCTGGAAAATCCTGCAAAACTTCATTATGACTCAATACAAGCATTTGACTCTAACAAATACGAATATACATGTTCACTTAATATTGTGGAGAATCATGATCGGTTTGTTTCTTAAAAACATATTTGGGGTTTCCCCTTACACTTATCTTTTGCAAAAAAACCTTTAGGTGGAGTTAAGACTAGGCCAAAACAACAAAGTAAAGTATTTCCACTATTTAGTTTAGAAACATGATCTACCAACAATAAAAATAAAACATGCATACGGAAGCAAATAACAAACAAACAAATAAAATCACACAAAACATGGGTTGCCTCCCAAGGAGCGCTTGTTTTTGTTCGAGTCACGAGCCTGACTCTACCCTTATTTAACGAAGATATGGGAGGTTTTACTTAGGATTAAGTGCGGGTGGAAGTAGCGATACACACCCTTAGGGTGTAAATATGCCTCGTGAGGAAAGAGTGGTGGATGAATTATATGGTCAAGGGGGTGTGCTCCTATCATCATAACCTTACCTAATCCAATCAGGTTAATGGGTGGATTAAGATTTTCTCCTAGAAAGGGATCATTTTCTACCAACTTCGAGAGATTCCTAGTTGGGAATCCATCTTGACCCAATAGACCTGGTTTAAACCCATAATGTTTCTTATGATCAATCATGAATGGGTGATGCAAGTATGTAAGGTCATTTTCCACTCCTATATTTGCTTCCTCTCTACAAGGCTTAGAGTCCACTACCTTTGTCCTAAGACTACCCGGACTATATGGTTTGATCGGTGGATCGGAACCTATTTCAATTCCTAAATTTTCATCCAAGGATGGAAGATTAGGTAACGGTTTTGGTTGAGGCTCTGGTTCATCAAAACTAGGAACTTCCCTAGAACTAAGAGTAAGGTTATCATTATAAGTATTCAAACCTATATCCTCTAGTTGTGTTTGGTTCAAAGTTTCTACCTCTATTGGGGTTCCTAAAGTCTCTTCTACTTCTTCCGGGTAAGTCACAGATGGGGTGTATTCCTCAAATGATGGCAGGACTTGTGGGGTACTTAGTGAGCTTATGTTATTTACTTCATCATTCCCTATGTCACGATCACCTATATCCTCAACATGTATTTTATTATAATCTAAGCCTAACATTTTCCCAAGTATCTCACGTGCTTCTCTAGGCATCTCAACTTCTATATCCGAATAATAAGGATCATCCTCAATATTATGACTACTATTCACAAATTGCCCAAAAGATTCATCATCTGTTTCTTGAGATTCATCATCATTGATCATAAAACTTAGGTCTTTTTTATCAATGTGATCATGTTTGGCTACATCCTCCATCACATCAAGGTCACCTATGTGTTCATCCTGTATTATGGTAGGGCCTAACCATGACATGCAGCTAGGTGGCTCATACGAAACTATCCTAGGTGAAGGCTCATATGGTGCATAGGTTTCACTAAGTGAGGCATTTTGAGGGGTTGATGGAGCTCCTAAGGTAAATTCTTTAAAAGTCTTATGCACTTTGTCACA
The DNA here is from genome assembly GCA_030686995.1 of Artemisia argyi. Classification (NCBI taxonomy): domain Eukaryota; kingdom Viridiplantae; phylum Streptophyta; class Magnoliopsida; order Asterales; family Asteraceae; genus Artemisia; species Artemisia argyi. Next base: position 27,316,295 of record CM060684.1, read on the forward strand.
CCCCCAAAGTCGGGTCCAGCGGAAACATACATGTAGCTGGGGTGTAACTCAATTGGTATTACAAAACAAGTGTAAAATGGTATTCATTTCAATCGTTTAGAATAAAATCTTTTAACCAAAAATGTTGAATTTACATTGTTAAAAGTAGTGCGGAAATAGGCCCTTAACATAGTTTAAAACGGTCCCCAAATGAATAATCAGGGTCTTCTGTGACCATGCCATGCCCTGCCAAAACCTCCTGTAGCGTGCCATTGCTTAATACATGAAAATACATGCTAAAGTGTCAACACGAGGTTGGTGAGTTCATAGAGTCTTGTGAAAAAGAATGTAATGCATATGTATGAAGGTATCCCAGCAAAGGCATCGTAAATCCACTCATTTACAAGTCCCGCCATAAGAGACTTGTAACCTGTGTGTTTACGACCCACTGCCGAATGTAATATGTATACGTGAACAAATGTAATACTTGTATCCAAATTCCTTGTTAAATATAGCGAACGGCTATATAAATAATTCAGTCCATGAGGCCATATGATAAATCAGTCAAGTGGGAAAATCTGTAATAAGGTTGATGCAAAGGCATCGTAATTCAGTCAAGTAGGGAAACAACAATATTACGTTTGACATCACAGCCAAGTGGGGAGTACCACAATATTACGTTTGACATCACAGTAAAGTGGGGAATACCACAATACGTCTGACATCACAGCCAAGTGGGGAATACCACAATATTACGTTTGACATCACAGCCAAGTGGGGAATACCACAATATTACAATGAACATATGGGAACAATTTGTGACCATGAAGTCATGTAAACAAGGATGACAAATCCCATGAAATGCAGTAAGCAACATACCAATGAAATGCAGGTAATCAAACATATGTATAGGTAAAGCTGAAAATGTTTGAGTAATCAACCATGTAAAGCAAGTAATGCGTTTAAGTAAAACGAGCATGTATTCTCCCCCAAAGAGTTTACAAAACAATTAAAAGAGTAGGGGCTATGACTCACCTGAAGTTGATGTTACTGTGATGAAGTGAAATGAACAACAATGAACGGTAAGCTGCCGCAACCTAATATGAATGATATGAACGATCTAATTTAGATCATGAAATGATGTTGGAAATGTCCATGCACATGTTTCCTATACCACTCTACTCTTTGAAAAACACTTGTTGTTATCAAAATATACATTTTCCAAGACTTACGAAAAATATGGCTATTAGAAAAATAAAACTAGTTGCAATATATATATACTTATATATATATCATATGTACCAATGTTTGTGTTGAAATTCTCGGTTTGAAATCCTTGAAATAATGTCTTGTAGCCATAAAAATATACTTGAAATCACTAATACTTCATTAGTTATGAAATTGGGCACTTGGTTAATATTTCTAGAAAATCTAGAATTTAGTACGTAGTGTTATTATTATCTCTAAAAGATGCCAATTATAGAGGATTTTTGCCGATATTGAAACGTGAATATTTTTGTCGTTATAAGTCCGTTTTACTTGTTCTGTATATCCACGGTTACGTCTTAGTATGTAGTAATATGTTTTGGAAAGCTTGGCTCCTCCGGGTTACGTCTAAAGCCTCTTTTTGACCGACAAAAAACGTCCAACAGCATTTATTTTTCCGGAAAATAGTTTTCGTCAATAAACTTGCAAAAATCATAACTTCTTCGTTATAAACTCTTTTTAATCCGTTCTTTCGCCTACGGATTCGTTTTTGAAAGTATTTTCTAAAAATTTTGCCAAAGTTTTCTTTGTTTTTACTGATTTTCCAGAATTTAATAAAATGGGACAGTAGGTATATTTACTTGTTAGAAATCCATTTCCAAGGTTCAAAACTAGTTTCTACATCAACAAAAACTCTTGCAAACTTCACAAAACTATACTAATCCTACCATACACCTTCTTAGGGTGCCATGAGTTCCTAATGACTAGTAAACAAGTTAATTTAACAAAGGAACACCTAAATCACAATCTAGGGTTTGTATGTTCAAAAAGTATGCAAAAATAAAGTGGTATAACTAGTTTGTGCATGAAATTAAGCATGAATACCATGAGATATAAGTGTTAATTAGATGAAAACATGAAAATAAATTTGAATACTCACTTTGAAATTTTAGGTGATGAGATGATTAGAAACCTTGGATTACTTGTGTTTTTATGGTATGATTCTTGATTAGGCAAGCAAAATGAACAACTTTGATGCTTTAACTTTTGGAAAATCTTCTCTTGATCTTGGATTGGTGATGAAGTCGTGGATATGGTGAAAGAGATGAAGAAAATGGTAGCTTTGATCTTTGGAAATTATAATGTGAATGTTTAGCTTGTTTTTGGATATTTACTTGAAGTATATAGTATAATATTGTGTACATAAATGCACTAGGTTAATAAAATGTGTAAAATTTCCTTGGTGAGGACTTTATGGGCTGATTTCATGTGGATGAGGGGGGGGGGGGGTTGGGGTACTTGGGATTTATTTAGAAAACTAGTGAAGAATTTGGTGTAATTTAGTGTTTTTAGTTATAATCGGGTACCGGGTTTGATAGAAATAAATGTTAACAAAGTTAACCAGGACAAAATAAAGTCATAATAATAATAAAAATATGTTGGGTACAATTACTGAGTGTTCGGGTGATTATTGTTTAGTTTACACGAAAACCGTCGTAATATTCATAAGCTCACGTTATAAATAAAATAAATTTTCAAAATACTGGGTAAATGAATGTTATAACTTTTATGATAATAAAATGGATATAAAAATATGTCGGGACCATTGTGGGAATATTTAGATATATTCGTCGTGTATAAACTGGGTGTTAACGTTTATTATAAATACTTATACGTAAAACGTTAAATGTATCAAATATATAAATTTGAAAATCCTAATAGTGGTATAACATGAAAATGCTGTTATGATGATATGCAGACTGTCTCTAGTCCGTATGCAGTGTCCTTAGCACTAATGAAATGAATTCGCACCTAAACCAATCCGGTTACGCGAATTTGAATACCCGTAAACTAAATTTACGATGAAATAAGTAATGCAAGTGAATAGTGAAAACTTTTCCGGCAATGAATAGTGTTTAGTGAATAGTAAAATTTCTGAATGCTTCTCTGAATGTCAAACTGACACCAAATATGGTGAATAGTAAACTGATGAATAGTGTTTTTCCAAAGTTCGGGAAATGACCTGAAATGGTGAGTTGTGATAGTCTTCCCCTCTGAAAGGAACTTCGTCCCGAAGTTCAGTTTATGTTGGTTTCTGAAAACATATTGGTGAAAAGTGATGATATTTGAGAATTCCAACGGACTCTCACGATAGGAATTCGACTCTGCTTCAACTGTTCGACCTAACTGTCCATGATTTCTACTTGTTCTCCTGCAAGGTTTATGTTTGTCTTTGGGTTGGATTCCTTTCCAAATGGGATTATGAGTGACTAATCTGAAAAGATGATAATACATGGTTGTGTAGTCCTGTTGTTCTCTAACAAGGCTCAAGTCTGACGGCCACTAGGCCTACTCTGTCTGAAATATTACATGGTTCAGTGTATCTCGGGTTTAACTTTCCAAGTTTTCTGAATGATATCATGCCTTTCCTTGGCAGAACTTTCAGCATAACTCTGCCTAACAACATGAAGTTTTAATGGTTTACAACTTATTGAACTTGTAACTGATTCTTGACTTGTAGGAAATTTCTGGTTATTTCATGAATACTTACTGGACTAGTGAGTTGGGCTTTTCCAAATTTTGATCCGTCAATGAATGTTGGCACTTCGACCATAGAGTGCCTCAAATGGTGTAGTCTCTACGCTCGCGCGACAACTATAGTTGCAACTGAATTTGATGTATGGTAATTGGTTAGTCCAACCATTTCTTGAGTCAATCACTCATGCTCTGAGTATATCTCCCTATGTTTGAATCGTTCTCTAATTCTGACCATTGGTCTGCAGATGATAGGTGGTGTGGTTCCAAAGAAATCTTAATGTAATCGCTAGGTGTTTGAGGTGAATTAAATTCCTCTATTAGAAATAATTGAAATGGATATCATGAATCTTGTAGAAAACTTACAAGGTTAAGTCCGTCAAAGGGGTGTTGTTGAAAATAATAGATTAGGATAAAGTGGTGATCCTCCGCAGGATGTCATGAATCGAGTCTTTCTCCACCTACGATGCTTAGTCTCCATTACTAAGATTTTCCCCAAGCTCTATGTAGTCAATTCACAAAATCCTAAAATGTATAAGTGATATAATATAGTGATTGATTTTTCAAGGTTTGTTTTGAGATTGTGTTTTGTTCATAAACCTTCCCCGAATAAATAAATCTACAAGTTTAAGCAAACGGCTTTCCAAGTAACATTTTTCTTGATGTTTCAAAATTTAATAGTTATGCAAGATAGGACAGTTTTCAATATAAGGTGGATAATATGGTTTACCAAAGATCGATGTTTAAGATTTCCTAACAATTCAATAGTTTTGTAAAGGATTAACCAAAAGGAATTTGCTTATCAAAATAAGTGCCTCAGAAAAGTATTTCTTACAAGATATATGTTTTGTATAACTGTAGTTTGGAGAAAAATCCATTTAAAAGTGAAAGTATTAAGAGGATAAAATAGTCAGGTATGTATGTCTGCACAAAGGCATAGGTGTCTAACATGTTTGGATAAAGTCTATTGGTGAGGACATGTTCAATCTATAGTCTCGGTTAAGAGGTTGGATTTATCTCTATGGTGTTGCTTAGTGAGCACTCGTATCGAAAATAATCCTGTAATTCAGTCAAGCGAATACTTTCTAGATGGTGGAATTTTGGCGATCAGGCCAGTGATAGTGGTTCGAATTGTTTTGTGATATTCTGAGATTTATGTTGAGTTTTGAACGGTCTTAATGTACCGAGAGATTCTCCTTATAGATGGTATGGAAAGTCTTTCCTAGGGAGGTCATTGATAATATCCACTTATCAATATAGGGAGCAGTGAGTGATAAGTGGCATAGGAATCCATAAAGTGTCAGCTAATTCCTTATATATATATGGGGATGGGGAAAGGAAATGATAGTGATGGTGAGAAGGGAAGAGACTGTGACAACTGCGACAAAATGATATTGTGATAAAAGAAAATACCGTGATGTAAGTGTATAATGCATAGACGTGAATGTTCATGAGATGAAATGATCAATTGACGTGCTTCCAAGCGGCGGTTCACGAGGTGATGAAAAGTATGAATGTTCTGACAACGAGGGTATACACACACATGCATGAAGCATTTGGAAAATGAGTTGAGAATTTATTCCAGACAAAATTTTCTTACAACTATTCTCAGTGTTGCAAAATTCATCTCTGAGTCAGACATAGGTGGTCAGCCTATATCTCACTATCCCGGGTTGAATATAGATGACCAGTCTATATCCCACCAAGGTTCCATGAATTTTGAAATACTCAGCTCAGTTATACTAATACCATGTCCTTCACAAATACCAAGACGTTCTGAAAGACTAAGGCAGGTGACCAAACTCGAGGTCAAATGATGAAACTATGCAAGGAAAAACATAATGCGGTGACATATATGATACATGAGCATGCTTATATGAAAGACAATTATAGTAATCAACTATAATAAATGAATATAATATATATCAGATAATGAGACATAAATCTCATCGCCTATGTCAGCAACTAACCACAAATGAGGCTTCAGCTTGGCAGGCAGGCACGTGACGGTCATAGGGTTAAGTTTTCTTGAAAGTAGCTATAGTCTAGGTTTTAAAAACACTTAGTTCGCTATAGCCAAAGCTCTGATACCAATCTGTCACACCCCCAAAGTCGGGTCCAGCGGAAGCATACATGTAGCTGGGGTGTAACTCAATTGGTATTACAAAACAAGTGTAAAATGGTATTCATTTCAATCGTTTAGAATAAAATCTTTTAACCAAAAATGTTGAATTTACATTGTTAAAAGTAGTGCGGAAATAGGCCCTTAACATAGTTTAAAACGGTCCCCAAATGAATAATCAGAGTCTTCTATGACCATGCCATGCCCTGCCAAAACCTCCTGTAGCGTGCCATTGCTTAATACCTGAAAATACATGCTAAAGTGTCAACACGAGGTTGGTGAGTTCATAGAGTCTTGTGAAAAAGAATGTAATGCATATGTATGAAGGTATCCCAGCAAAGGCATCGTAAATCCACTCAGTTACAAGTCCCGCCATAAGAGACTTGTAACCTGTGTGTTTACGACCCACTGTCAAATGTAATATGTATACTTGAACAAATGTAATACTTGTATCCAAATTCCTTGATAAATATAGCGAACGGCTATATAAATAATTCAGTCCATGAGGCCATATGATAAATCAGTCAAGTGGGAAAATCTGCAATAAGGTTGATGCAAAGGCATCGTAATTCAGTCAAGTAGGGAAACAACAATATTACGTTTGACATCACAGCCAAGTGGGGAGTACCACAATATTACGTTTGACATCACAGTCAAGTGGGGAATACCACAATACGTCTGACATCACAGCCAAGTGGGGAATACCACAATATTACGTTTGACATCACAGCCAAGTGGGGAATACCACAATATTACAATGAACATATGGGAACAATTTGTGACCATGAAGTCATGTAAACAAGGATGACAAATCCCATGAAATGCAGTAATCAACATACCAATGAAATGCAGGTAATCAAACATATGTATAGGTAAAGCTGAAAATGTTTGAGTAATCAACCATGTAAAGCAAGTAATGCGTTTAAGTAAAACGAGCATGTATTCTCCCCCAAAGAGTTTACAAAACAATTAAAAGAGTAGGGGCTATGACTCACCTGAAGTTGATGTTACTGTGATGAAGTGAAATGAACAACAATGAACGGTAAGCTGCCGCAACCTAATATGAATGATATGAACGATCTAATTTAGATCATGAAATGATGTTGGAAATGTCCATGCACATGTTTCCTATACCACTCTACTCTTTGAAAAACACTTGTTGTTATCAAAATATACATTTTCCAAGACTTAGGAAAAATATGGCTATTAGAAAAATAAAACTAGTTGCAATATATATACTTATATATATATCGTATGTACCAATGTTTGTGTTGAAATCCTCAGTTTGAAATCCTTGAAATAATGTCTTGTAGCCATAAAAATATACTTGAAATCACTAATACTTCATTAGTTATGAAATTGGGCACTTGGTTAATATTTCTAGAAAATCTAGAATTTAGTACGTAGTGTTATTATTATCTCTAAAAGATGCCAATTATAGAGGATTTTTGCCGATATTGAAACGTGAATATTTTTGTCGTTATAAGTCCGTTTTACTTGTTCTTTATATCCACGGTTACGTCTTAGTATGTAGTAATATGTTTTGGAAAGCTTGGCTCCTCCGGGTTACGTCTAAAGCCTCTTTTTGACCGACGAAAAACGTCCAACAGCATGTATTTTTCCGGAAAATAGTTTTCGTCAATAAACTTGCAAAAATCATAACTTCTTCGTTATAAACTCTTTTTAATCCGTTCTTTCGCCTACGGATTCGTTTTTGAAAGTATTTTCTAAAAATTTTGCCAAAGTTTCCTTTGTTTTTACTGATTTTCCAGAATTTAATAAAATGGGACAGTAGGTATATTTACTTGTTAGAAATCCATTTCCAAGGTTCAAAACTAGTTTCTACATCAACAAAAACTCTTGCAAACTTCACAAAACTATACTAATCCTACTATACACCTTCTTAGGGTGCCATGGGTTCCTAATGACTAGTAAACAAGTTAATTTAACAAAGGAACACCTAAATCACAATCTAGGGTTTGTATGTTCAAAAAGTATGCAAAAATAAAGTGGTATAACTAGTTTGTGCATGAAATTAAGCATGAATACCATGAGATATAAGTGTTAATTAGATGAAAACATGAAAATAAATTTGAATAATCACTTTGAAATTTTAGGTGATGAGATGATTAGAAACCTTGGATTACTTGTGTTTTTATGGTATGATTCTTGATTAGGCAAGCAAAATGAACAACTTTGATGCTTTAACTTTTGGAAAATCTTCTCTTGATCTTGGATTGGTGATGAAGTCGTGGATATGGTGAAAGAGATGAAGAAAATGGTAGCTTTGATCTTTGGAAATTATAATGTGAATGTTTAGCTTGTTTTTGGATATTTACTTGAAGTATATAGTATAATATTGTGTACATAAATGCACTAGGTTAATAAAATGTGTAAAATTTCCTTGGTGAGGACTTTATGGGCTGATTTCATGTGGATGAGGGGGGGGGGGGGGTTGGGGTACTTGGGATTTATTTAGAAAACTAGTGAAGAATTTGGTGTAATTTAGTGTTTTTAGTTATAATCGGGTACCGGGTTTGATAGAAATAAATGTTAACAAAGTTAACCAGGACAAAATAAAGTCATAATAATGATAAAAATATGTTGGGTACAATTACTGAGTGTTCGGGTGATTATTGTTTAGTTTACACGAAAACCGTCGTAATATTCATAAGCTCACGTTGTAAATAAAATAAATTTCCAAAATACTGAGTAAATGAATGTTATAACTTTTATGATAATAAAATGGATATAAAAATATGTCGGGACCATTGTGGGAATATTTAGATATATTCGTCGTGTATAAACCGGGTGTTAACGTTTATTATAAATACTTATACGTAAAACGTTAAATGTATCAAATATATAAATTTGAAAATCCTAATAGTGGTATAACATGAAAATGCTGTTATGATGATATGTAGACTGTCTCTAGTCCGTATGCAGTGTCCTTAGCACTAATGAAATGAATTCGCACCTAAACCAATCCGGTTACGCGAATTTGAATACCCGTAAACTAAATTTACGATGAAATAAGTAATGCAAGTGAATAGTGAAAACTTTTCCGGCAATGAATAGTGTTTAGTGAATAGTAAAATTTCTGAATGCTTCTCTGAATGTCAAACTGACACCAAATATGATGAATAGTAAACTGATGAATAGTGTTTTTCGAAAGTTCGGGAAATGACCTGAAATGGTGAGTTGTGACACAGTTGGTCTCTTTTCTCAAGGTACTCAATAAAATCAATATAAGATCCTGTCCGCCTCATTTCATTCGTCCATCTTGGTATATCCAAACTGGTGTAATTATATTTTTTCTGGTAAAACTCTAGTGTCGGACTTGGTGGATTCGCGTTCTCCATAATGGCTAACGGAATAGTCAATGGAAAGGTTTTTACAAACAAAGACACAAAGAAAAGATAGACTAAAGAAAACCTAAAAATAAAAATAAAATCTTACTAGAAAGGAATCTAGCAAGTAGACCTAATAAAAAGAAATTTTAACCTAGACAATAACTATTCCCCAGGCTGCGGCGCCAAAAACTTGATAGCGCCGCACTCTTTTGCGAAACTTGAGGAATAAATGTAAAGATAGACAATCCCCGGCAACGGCGCCAAAAACTTGATGCGTGGGAATCGCAACAGGTTTTACCTCTCGAGGGATCTCGAGAAGCTTACAACCCCCACCAGGCAGTGTACCTGATCGTTGTAGTATAGTATAGTGACAAGTACCGGGGGATTGATCGTTCAGCTTAGGAATAGTGTCGCTAAGATTAGAAAGCCTAAACACTAGTTCTAAAGGTGAGGGATGATTATTTTTGTGTTTTTATATTTTTTAGAAAGCAATTAAAATTCTCGGGTTTGAAGGATTTGGGCGGAATTAGTTGCTAATCAACTAACCCAATACTAAAGATGCAATCAAAATAAAATACTAGAAATGAAAATAAACTAAATTATACTAAAGTTGTGAGCAATAAGTGGAGAAAATGTGTTTACTTAGATTTCACTACTCCCTAGACATCTCACGTTAATTACTTGTTATAAATGCATGGATGACGGATCGTATTCCTTAATACCATTCATGGGGTGGCACACTTAACTCCCCAATTCTATGAGCTCTTATCTCCTCCTACACCATGCCCAGCACAACTATAGGGATTGTAAACAGTGGCTCATGCATTAAATACAACCAATAAAGACCTAGTGCGCGTCGGTTCATGTTTCTTAAGACGTTCAAGCATGTTACCAATTGGAGATCTGCCAGTTTTCTTAAGCCTAACATATAAATCATTCATCCAAAACAAGTATAAACAAGTAATCAACACATAATTAACATCTAGGTTTCATTAGATCTAAGCAAACACAAGATAGATCTAGCCTAGCATGATGGAATTAAGACAAGAACAAGATATAGACAACCAACACATAGACATATTGATTGAATTGAAAGAACACTTATCTCAATTACACATGTAAGGTATCAAGGGCTTGGAACCCTTGAAAACCTGTAAAATTCGCACCAAGTTCGTACTTAGGGTTTCTCCAAAACTTCTCTCTTTAATGTGAAAAATTAGAAAACTATATATAGGAAAAGAGGTCTGACGGCGTCAAGACAAAGCTTGTGACGCCGTCACCTCGCCACCAAAACTATTCTCGGACTGCCTTGATCTACATTTAACGCCGTCAAGACTTAATCATTTCCAGGCCGTCATGACTTTTACTCTTGACGCCCTACCTTCATGACGCCGTCAAATCTGTACTGGGTCGTCATGGAATTTTGCTCTTGACACCGTCAGGGAGTTACTCTTGACGCCGTCACCTACTGTTCCCAGCATGGAAAATTAAGACTTTGGCGTTTTCACTTTTATGCTCCAAAAACGTCCGAATTGCTTCCTTTTCCAGATTTCACTCCCAAAGTACCTAAAATCACAAAAGGAACGATTTAGGGCAATATTTGATCAAATAAATTCGAATTCGGGCTTAAATGACCCCCTAAAAATGGATCATTTTTTGCCTCATCAGGTTGCCTCCCAAGAAGCGCTTTTCTTTATTTACGAGTCTTGTAGCTAGACTCAAGGTCATGGGTTAACGTGTATCGCTTATGCTCACATAACCAAGTGTGAGCCATCTAATAGTCGACTCATCTTTCTTATAATCATCTCCTAACTCTAAGCATCCGCGATGTATCTTTTATTCTTTTCATGAGTATACTTAAGTCCTTTTCTCTTATCATTCTCACTTAGCATTTCTATGGGCGGATACCTACTACACTTTTCCATGGAAAAATCCTTGAACCTAGGGTGTGTGCGGGGCATTTGATAGACAAAATCTTCATCCCCATCCGAGAATGTAATTAACCCTTCTATGAGTTTTTCATCGAGGTTGGTCAACCGTTTGAAAGGTTTTCCAAACACAACTTGGGTCAACTTATCATCAATAAATTCTCCTAGATTCTCCATAACCATGAACTCAACAAGATAAACCAAGCTTCCTACAAACACATGCAATGGTATTACCCTAGCAATAATGTTTTCTCCTTTGTATTCTAACTCATCTACCATGATTTTATTGTATTCATTACGCGAGATTATGTTCATTGGGAGAGATGAGTTAAGATAGGCGTTAAAGCTCTTAAATCCGATCTTACAAGGAAATTGCATGTTAAATGAACTATCACACTCAATCCTAGTTCTAGGGTCGATATACCTAAGAGGGTTTATTTCTTCTTCCATCCTATTCTCATTAATCACATCACCATCATCAAGATCCTCGTCGGAGTCTGAATAGTAAAAGGGACTAGCCCTACGGTCATCATCATGATCAGACTCCTCTAACTTAGAATTATTGTCAAAGTGGTGGTTGGGCGAGAGGTTAGGTGGGTTTTCATTCTCCACTAAAGGGAGTGGGGCGGGCATTTGGAAAATCCTACGACGAAAAACACGAATAACAGGAATCAAACGATCAATGTTATTGTTATCCATCAAAATAGTTTACGAACAAAGGACACAAAGAAATAAGATAGACTAAAGAAAACCTAAAAATAAAAATAAAATCTTACTAGAAAGGAATCTAGCAAGTAGACCTAATAAAAAGAGATTCTAACCTAGACAATAACTATTCCCCGGCAATGGCGCCAAAAACTTGATGCGTAGGGATTGCACCAGGCTTTACCTCTCGAGGGATCTCGAGAAGCTTACAACCCCCACCAGGCAGTGTACCTGATCGTTGTAGTATAGTATAGTGACAAGTACCGGGGGATTGATCGTTCAGCTAGGAATAGTGTCGCTAGGATTAGAAAACCTAAATACTAGTTCTAAAGGTGAGGGATGATTATTATTTTTTTGTATTTTTATATTTTTTAGAAAGCAAGTAAAAATCTCGGGTTTGAAGGATTTGGGCGGAATTAGTTGCTAGTCAACTAACCCAATACTAAAGATGCAATCAAAATAAAATACTAGAAATGAAAATAAACTAAATTAACTAAGGTTGTGAGCAATAAGTGGAGAAGTTGTGTTTACTTAGATTTCACTACTCCATAGATATCTTTTACACGTTAATTACTTGTTATAGCTGCGTGGATGACGGATTGTATTCCTTAATACATTCATGGGGTGGCGCACTTAATTCCCCAATCCTATGAGTGCCTACTTCACTCCTATGTCGAGCCGGCTAAGAAGCTCCTAACATGGGATCATTAGAATTTACTCATGCATTAAATACAACCAATAAAACCTAGTGCACGTCAGTTCATGTTTCCTAAGACGTTCAAGCATGTTACCATTTGGAGATCTGCCAGTTTTCTTAAGCCTAACATCGAAATCATTCATCCAATACAACCATAAACAAGTAATCAACACATAATTAACATCTAGGTTTCATTAGATCTAAGCAAACACAAGATAGATCTAGCCTAGCATGATGGAATTAAGACAAGAACAAGATATAGACAACCAACACATAGACATATTGATTGAATTAGAAGAATACTTATCTCAATTACACATGAAAGGGTTCAAGGGCTGAAAACCCTTGAAAACCTGTAAAATTCGTACTAAGTTCGGCCTTAGGGTTTCTCCAAAACTTCTCTCTTTTATGAATGAAAATTAGAAAACTATATATAGGAAATTGAGGCTGACGGCGTCAAGACCAAATTGGTGACGCCGTCATCTCGCCGCCAAAATACTTCTCGGACTGCCTTGATCTACTTCTGACGCCGTCACGTTATAACTTTTTCCAGGCCGTCGCGTATTTTACTCTTAACGCTCTTCCTTGTGACGCCTTCATTTCTGTACTGGGTCGTCATGAAAATTACTCTTGACGCCGTCAGGATTTTACTCTTGACGCCGTCACCTACTGTTCCCAGCAAGGAAAATTAAGTCTTTGGCGTTTTCTTCACTTTTATGCTCCAAAAATGTCCGAATTGCTTCCTTTTCCAGATTTCACTCCCAAAGTACCTAAAATCACAAAAGGAACGATTTAGGGCAATATTTGATCAAATAAATTCAATTCCGGGCTTAAATGACCCCCTAAAAATGGTTCATTTTTCACCTCATCATTAAGCAATAAGCTACAAACCAAGAAACTGGATAAGCTAAATGCTTATAAGGCCTAATTGTGCAGGGCAGCCAAGGGGGGATACCTTTGGGGCTTGCACAGGCTTACAAAAAAAATCCTAAAAATAAAATAAAAATACCATCAAATAGACAAGCTAGCCAAGATTAACTATGCAGATTTTCAGGGCAAAAGGCTAAAAATTAAAGAAAATAAAAATAGAAACCAAACTGGCTATGAGATGGTATTGTAACAGCACAACAGTTGGGAATATGGGTCAAATGGGGACTTTTGACCCACAAAATTCAAAGACCAGATGTTATGCTAGTGCAATTTCATATATGTACCTAGAGTAAACCAAGTAATGATACTTAAAGAAGCTAAACCTAAATACTATCCTTGTTATTTCTAAAAATCAGTTTTGAAAGGAATTTTTATAAAAACCAGTGAAAAGCTTTTGGACAAACTAAAAATGATGAGATTCTGATTAAAAACTACTAACAAAGTTGAAACAAAGCTGATCTAAGATTTCAAAGTGGGTAGAAACTGGTTTATTGCCAAGGTTTTGGCTTGTGCCAAACACCAGTTAACTTTGACTGGGTGGATTTTTTTAACTAAATTGCACCCTTTTGAACTAAACCTTGAGGGCAAGTGATAAATTAGGTTAAAAGTAAACTTAATAAGCAAAAGTAAGTAATAAATAAGCACTATATAAGCTGAAGATAAGCAGTTTTAAAGAAGCTAACACAAATAAGCAATAAAGGCTAATAGTGGCTGAATTAATGAAGACTTTAAAGCAACAACTCCTAAACTACCACTTAAGCATCCACAACATATAAATGGTAAACCAAGCAGATTAAGATAGGGAAAACACAAATAAGCAATTATATTAAGCAAAAGTAAATAAGCAGTGAACAGTGAACTTGAATTAATAAAGGGAAATTTACAACAGTCTTAGGGAAATAATACAGAACTTAAATTTCATACACTTAAACAGAAAATAAGCAGAATTAAACTTAATTTAATTTTTACTCTACATTATACTATTCTAATGACTAAAATCCTCCTCCTCTGTCTCTGCTTCTTCCCTTTCTTTTATACTGAACCTTTAGGGTTAGTATGACCCACAACAGCTTTCCCACTTTATTTGAAGACCCTTGGATGAGTGAGGAGCAATCCTGACCTTCAAATGATTTTGGCGCCAAAACGGGTACACGCAAATGGGCAGATATCTTGGAGGGTTTCAAGGGCATTAAATGGGTTTTGTTTGGAGGGGGAACATGGAGTGGGAGAAGGTGTAGAGGTGATGGGGAGTTGGTGATTGCAGGTATCAAGTGGAAAGGGAGGTGGAGGTCAAATGGTTTGACCCTGGTGGGAAGTAATAAAAACGGGGTAGGGCGGTTTTTATTATTTGTGGGGGTTTTTTGGATTGGGCTGGAAATTGGTGTGGGCTGGAAATTAGAGGTATAAGGGTGGTGGATTGGATTTGGTGCTAATATAACATGGGATCTGTTTGGTTTGTTTAGTAAACACAAGGACCATTTTTGCAATTGTTGAAAACTGAGGGGCCTGAAATGGAAAATTTCCAAAGTTGCTATAAGGGCCATTCTTGCTTCATATCCAAATTCCAAGAACCACTATTTGCAATATTCCAAAATTATAACCTCCGGGGACTACAATTGCCAACTATCAAAGTTGAGGGGCCAAACTTGTTAAACATTCAAACTTTACTCCCAAGGAACAATTATGACACTTGTGACTTTTCAGGGACCAATGTTGACATTTTCTTCTAAAATGTTCCACCAGGGACCAAATCTGACAAAATTGAAACTCCAGGGACTAAACTTGTAAATTCTCAAAACTTTTTTAAATTTTTCACCAAAGGACTAAATATGATAACTTATGATTTCAAAAGGACCTTTGGTGACTTTTCTTTTAAATTAAGTGCTCAGGGGCTTTTTTTGCCAAATTTTAAAAGTTGGGGGACTGAAACTGCCAATTATGCAAACTTTGATCGTTTTTTATCTGTTTTTACTCATTTTGCATCAGAAACATATAAAACACAATTTTAGAATATTTTCAGTATTTTGATGCATTTTTGAGTGTTTTGCAGCTCAGATTCGACCAAAAATGATGAGTGTTTGAGCACTCATCAGTTAGCCTATTTATGAAATTGTTATTTATGTGATTTAGTTTTTGCGCATCTTTATCTGTTTTATTTGTATACTTGCTTAGCTAGTCTTGGGACACTCAAGTTTTAAGGGTTTTGATATTCGGTAGTCCTTCGAGGGGAATGTATGAGGCGACCGTACCCGCATTTCATTAGAAGGTGTGACTTGGGAATGGTGAAACATAGCCATACATGTGCGAATTGACCATAGGATCACCTACCAAATGGATTTACTTAAGAAGTTAGAGGGGATGTAAGATGTGATTGTGCCCGCATCCCGTTAGATTAGTCTAAGCTAATAGAGGTACTTAATGACTCAACATAGTTTACCGTGGACCTCCGTCAATCACAAAGGGGTAGAACTTTGATATCGGAGTAGGATTCTATGGGACATAGGGTGAGCGAATTTGATGAGGAGCCTAGTGACTTTAACCCCCAGATAAAACGATAGGATGAATAATTAAAGAACTTGTCACATTAATAACAAGAGTAATAATTAGGTTAATACTACTTTCTCTTACTGATTTCCTTTCACCATTTATTTGTTTTATTGTTTTGTTATTTTATTTAATCATTTCATCATAAAAACCCCTTTTATTTTAGTGACATTGAAACTTAGATATCTTCCGCCCATTAGCTCTTGGGACGACTTCGGCTTTACCATCTAGCTATACCTCACACGACCGGGTACACTACTCGATAGTGCATTAGGTGGACCTTAGGTAGACGAGACTATTATAAATATAAAACCTGGTCGGTAATCATACATCAACTCGTATTATTGAATAATAATACTGAAGTGTTTTGATTAATTGTCTTGTTCATATATTCACTGTTCCATTAAACATTGTTCCATCCATTACTATATAAAATCTTCTAAGTGTTAAGTAATAAATACCATGTGTTACTTAATATCAACTCAAAGTACCTTCAACACAAGGTGTGTGATTAGATCCTCTCAGTTACTATCTAAGAGCCAAGTGAATCTACAACAACAATTCTATCACAACAACCACCAAACAAAGAAAAGGGTAAAAGCATCATGATTGAACTAGAAAAACCTCTTTCTTTGAAGAAGCAAATGCTATTGGATGCAAAGATAGCATTAAGAGATCAAAAAGAATATGATGCTGAAAATGCAAGAATTTTGGCTGAAAGAAAGCAAAAAGAGGAAGAGGCTAGTATTGTACTAATCAAAGAACTTCAAGAGTGGGATGATGAGAGAGCTCAGTGTGATCCTGATTGGGAGCTAGCTCAAAGACTAATGTAAGAAGATCATGCATCTCTCACTATTGAAGAAAGATCAAAGATGCTAGCTGAATTTGATGCACAAAGAAAGAAGTTTTATGCTGCACAAAAAGCACAGGCTAGGAGAAACAAGCCACCCACCAAGGCACAAAGAAGGAAGTAAATATGCACATATTTGAAGAACATGGACAAATGGAAGCTTAATGTTTTAACCCATTTTGATGATGGAAAGATAGAAGAATTATATGAGCTTGCCAAGAGAAAAGCTAAAAAGTTTGTGCCCATGGATACTGAAGTGGTAAGGGTAGCTCTAAGGGAGCAGGTGATCAGCTAAAACCTGAAGTGGTTAAAAAGTAAAAGGCAGATGTACCTACAGCAGAACCAGAGCAAGAGAAAGTTAATGAGCCAGAGGAACAAGAGCTAGAGCAAGAAGATGTTGTAGATGATACAGCAAAACTGAAAGAACTCACAGAACTTGCAAAAGTTAATGAAGAAGAGGTTCTTGATGTTGTTCCTCTAAAGATCAAAGTTCCAATTATTGGTTGGACTTCAGGATTACATGGAAAGACAGCATGGTGGGATATCAAGAGAGTTGGTGGAAATTCTCAAAGAATTGTTAGTTTTCCATAAATGCTGCATCATTTTGATAGAGAGGATTTGGAGACCCTTTGGAAGCTGTTTAAGGATAAGTTTGGTCTTAAAAATGCCAGAAAGCATCTTAGATAGGGTCTTCTGGGAATATTTGAAGGTGATGTTTGAACCGCACCATGAGGATGATGAATGGAGATGACTAAAACATAACACAGTTTTGTCATGGAAGCTCTTTCAGTCATGTGGAGTTCATGTTCTGAATGCACATGGTCTGACCATCTATATGCTTGTGGAGAAAGATTATCCTTTACAATATCAAATAGACATTGTTCATCAGATGCTGAATGGGAAAGTCAAACTTCAACTTGATCAAGCTTATGATGAAACAGCTTATCATCTCATTTAGAAAATGGAAAGAATCCTCATTCCTAAGGAAAAGAAGAATAATTAATATGTTTGGAAGCATCCTCCTAGTGTTTGTTCAAGCTTTGATTGAAACTTGATGATTTTAGGTGAAAATATCAAGTTTAGGGGAGGATTGTTGGGGATTAAAGCTTCCAAGATGTTGATAATGCTCAAGATGGATAAAGCTGCTCATGTGATTACAACTGCTCAGTTGATTAAAAGGAAAATGCTTTAAGTGTGTTTCTACTGTTGGTATTGTTAGGAATACAATTATTCCTATAAAAGTCTCGGTCACCTAATTATTGTAATGGCATTTAAGTTAGCTCGTAGTTAGTTAGTTATCATATTAGTATTAGTTTAGTAAGCACTTGTGGAGTCGGGTCGGGTCTTTACCCACTGTCAGCTCGATCCACAGCCCGTTTGATAGGGCGTTTAGTAAGTTGTATAAATACCCCTCTCCACTAGTGGAGAGGGTTGGACCTTTCATTAGTTACAAGCTAATACACACATTGTTTCTCTCTCAAAAAGGCTCCCACCTTTCTTTCTACATCTCACTAATCTCCTCATCTAGCCATGGTTCTATCCTAGGATTAGTGGCATACTCAAACTTGTGGCTTAGTTTTATGTTTGGTATTGGTTCGAAAGTTTTAGTGAGCTTTCTTCTCCATTTGATCTCGTATGGTGTTTATCTTGGTGTTTTGGTTGTACTTTCTTAGTTAGAAAGGTTATAGACATCTTGTGTAGCTATTGGTTTAGTCATATCAGCATTGTTGTGGAAGAAAAAGGAAATTCGTGGAGTGTTTCTAAGTAGCGAGTTGGTTGTTTCAAAGTAGAGAGTTGGCAGGTTTTGTTAGCGAGTTGACAATAGCGTTTTGGCGGTTTGCTATTTTTGGGTATAATGCCAAATCGCTAGATAGTGACAGTTTTGTCCTATTATAGTAGCGAGTTGACAGACCAGCGACTTGATCTTTTCTAGCGAGTTGTGGAGTTTAGCGAGTTGGTTATTGGCAGCGGGTTGTGATCTGTGTAGCGTGTTGTTTGCTATAGCGAGTTGGTGGAGTTAGCGATTTGTCTGTTTAGCGAGTTGATCATTGGTAGCGAGTTGTGACCATTTCAGCGAGTTGATTAATTTAGCGAGTTGGTGACTTCAGCGAGTGGGTGACTTTAGCGAGTTGGTGACTTCAGCGAGTTGGTGACTTCAGCGAGTTGGTGACTTCAGCGAGTTGGTGACATTAGCGAGTTGGTGATTCAGCGAGTTGGTAATTTAGCGAGTTGGTGATTCAGCGAGTTGGCGATTCAGCAAGTTGGCATCCAGCGAGTTGGTCATTCAGCGAGTTGACCAAAGTTGACTTTTTACGTCAAAACTTCAAACGGCCATAACTTTTGAACCGTAACTCCGTTTTCAGCGAATTAGCTGTCAAAACGTCCGGAACAGGCTGAATATTGTGAAGTTCTACCACGAAGTCGTGAAATGAATTTTTCGAGGCCCAAATCACCTCCGAAGTGAAGTTATTGAGGTTTTAAGTTTTTAGACCAAATTTTCACCAAATTTTCGAGGCCCAACTTGCATTAACCAAACCAAATCACAACTAAACAACATATCTTTGTCCATCAAACGATCATCACACAATCTCTAATCGTTGTGCCAATCCAACAGTCATCATAACACATATCAAGCATCATTGTTTCTCGGTTTTAATCATAGACTTATAAAATCCCGTGCACAATCACATCATGTCGACTACTTCAGACTCTGTCAGATCTGAGGTACTCAGATTGTACGAAATGATTAAACATAAGATTCCTAGTAATGGACAACCGATAAACGTGTTTGATTATGTGAGTGCCAATTGGAATTATTTGTGCTCATATTCACAAGAGAGAGTATGTAAACAGCCACAACAAGTGCCTCAAGACGCAAAGGAAAGATGCATAGAAGGCTTTCGGCAACTTCGTTCACACCTCTCGGTACTTTCTAAGAGAAATAGCTTCAACATGGGATTCGAACGTGCATTTGCAATACTATTTGGTCAAGATGTTCATATTTTCACAAGCACAATGATTCTTAACTTAGATAAACTACAACAACAACTTGACCAAGGGGAATCTTTCAAAATTGGATCCCTAGCTGCCCTTTGTGTGATCAACGAACAACTCCAAGTGTTCATCAATTTGACATTCGTTATGAATTATGACTACGACAGTCGTATGACACAAAAGTGTTTTGCTGATCACACGGGAATCGAGGTTGGCATGTTTAGAGTTACACTACTCCAGCTCATGAGTAATCTTAAGAAGTTCATTGAGGAGAGGGCACAAGACAAACCTAAGCGTGACATCAAGATGTATGAAAGTCGGGTGCAATCAAGAGATATCAATGTTGATTCGGGTAAATCATCAGATGTTGGATCAATCGCCACTGAGTGTAGAGGAACAGAGACAGAGAAGCTTAACCCAAGCAGCAGTTCAACAACCGGTGGTACACAAGATGCGGATGCAGATATCAGACCGGTAAATGAACAAGTGTCATGTGCTAAGGTACTCGAACTTTGTAACATGGTTGATGAACAAAAGATTCCTAACAAAGTTCAACTGACAAACGATGTTAATTCAGATGTTGTGGACATGGGAAATAGCAATGTTATCCCATGTGAACAACATGTGAAACACAATGAAGTGTCTGTTGAACCTTGTTGTGCATCCTCTGTTCTAAATAATGATTCTGTGTTGCATGAGAATACTGCATTTATCCCGGATGACTCATTGACCACTAGACTTAATACCCTTAGAGAACAGGTGACTGATGAGGCGAAAAATGATCCGTTTTTAGGGGGTCATTTAAGCCCGAATCCGAATTTATTTGATCAAATATTGCCCTAAATCGTTCCTTTTGTGATTTTAGGTACTTTGGGAGTGAAATCTGGAAAAGGAAGCAATTCGGACATTTTTGGAGCATAAAAGTGAAGAAAACGCCAAAGTCTTAATTTTCCTTGCTGGGAACAGTAGGTGACGGCGTCAAGAGCATTTTGGTGACGGCGTCAAGAGTAAAAGTGGTGACGGCCCAGAGAGAATGTGAAGGTGATGAGTGCTTAATCACTCATCCTTTTTAGACCCAAAATCAGACCAAATACACCAAATACTAACCAAAAATGCCAAGAGAATGTGTGTTTTTGTATTTGTGTATGTGCAGGTACGGATATGTGAAAAATGAACAAAAACGAGCACGAGATTGGAAAAAGGTAAAAAGCCGAAGCCGAGGAAGAAATCTATCCAAGAAAAGCCCAAAACGACAATTCAAATTCTTAAAGATTCAAAGAATGACAAAAGAGACCCTTAGTGGAAGCGTGAAGATATTGACAAGAAAAATACTCCAAGTATTCACAAGTTGTCGATTTTGATCCTTTGAAGAACTTAGGAAGAAAAGTCAACTCAAATCCTCTAAGTCACAAGAAATGCATTTGGACCGTTCTCAGTCGTCACGTTTAATATTAAGTTGTATTAGTTACATTTTATAATGTTTTAAACTTGAATTTCATGATTTGTAAAGGTCTAGGGGCTAATTATGCAAGAATGTAAATGATTAGAGAAGCCCTAGCCCCTAGCCTATAAATACCCCTTAAACACCAACTTTGAGAGGTTGGTTGTTGAGGGTTGATCCTCTTAGTATAGGAGTAGTGTAATGAATTTATGTTAAGTTTTATTTATTTTCTCTCTCTAAAGCTTTTTCTCTCTAAAATTTTATGATTTTTAGTTGTTAAAATCTTGTTTTTATTGGTGGGAATTAAATTTATGGTTAAACTAGTTAGTTTAGTGTTAAATTTGGTGAAAAACATTAGTTTTTAGGCTTTATTTTGGATCAAAATGATGTTTTGTTGTGGTTTTTATCAAGTTTGATTTTGTTTTAAAATTTGTTTCGAGTTTGAATGTCATTTTAAAAAAAATAAATAAATAAATATATATATATATATATATATATATATATATATATATATATATATATATATATATATATATATATATATATATATATATATATATATTTCGAGTTTGGATTTTTTTTTAGTTGTTACCGAGTTTGGGCTCATTTTCCCCCAAGGACTACTTTGCAAACTAAAAAAAAGTTGTGACTTTCGAGTTAGGATTTTTTAGAATATTTTTCGAGTTAGGATTTTTCAAGTTAGGATTTTTCGAGTTAGGATTTTTTAGAAAATTGTTATCGAGTTAGATGCAACTTTACATATAGAGTTAGGTGTCAACTTTACATATAGAGTTAGGTGCCACTTTACATATAGAGTTAGGTGCCAACTTTACATATAGAGTTAGGTGCAACTTTACATATAGAGTTTGGAGTTTTATTTTTATCAAGTTTAAGTTTTATCGAGTTTCGTTTCTTTTGGCGAGTTAGCCAAGATTATCAAGTTAGATAATCATTGCCTCATCGTTTATCGAGTGAGGTTCTTTTATGCTTTATGCTAAGGCGAAACTCTACCGAATTTTATTTTGGCTTATCAAGTTTGTTTCTTTTATCGAGTCTTTTTATTTTTATTTTTTTTCAAGTAACTTTATTTTATTAAAATGAGTTTTGAGTAGTTTATTAGTGTTTGCTTGGTGGCACGAGTTTGTGAGTTAAGTGTGGCCATAAAAGAGGATCGTGATTAATAATTGTTATGATTATTTAGACTTGTGATTTTATTAATTGAAGGGCAAAAGCCGGAGAATAATCAAATTACAAATCCAGTAATTATTTTCTTTTTAAAGGATTATTTTCAAAATAAACCAACGTTGTGAGAAAATAATCTTGTCTAAGGAAAATAATTCGTCGTCAACCCTTGATCCACACTTGATGAACTGATTCACGTCGCTTAGCAAACATATTGTTTTTAAAGTCTTTTCCCGTCTTAATTTCATTTAGCGTTTTAAATCTCGTTTTCTTTAGTTATTTTATCCAATGCTTGTTTTATTTGTTTGTTTCCTTTGCGTCGTTTTATTGTTTCTTTTTACTTTTACTGCGTTTTAAAACCTTTTAGTAGTGTAATCAAAAACCAACAAAAATATCTCTTTTAAAACCCCATTCACTTCACAATCACGCGACTCAAGCCGACTCAATCGCCGTCTTACCTTCGTTGGGAAAACGACCCGGGGAACATACTTTCACGAGCATTTCTTCGGTTAAAAACCTCTATACTATAAAAACGACTTAAAACCAAAATGGCGCCGTTGCCGGGGAGGCGTTGTTAAGATTTCGTCGATCGTTTGTTTGATTTGTGTTTTGAAGAACCTTCCTTTGGAAGTTATCGCTTTTATTAAAATTAAAAAAAAAAAAAAAAAAAAAAAAAAAAAAAACCAAAAAGATTTTCTTTTCAAATTTGTTTTCCTTTTTCTTTTACTTTTGTTCCTTTTAAGTGTATGATCACACGTTCACGGTCGAGATTACTCGATAATTCTCTGACCATACCGAACCAACGCTATCGTAGACGTCGTAAACAAGCTTACGTACCCGAGTTACGTACTCTTGTTGAAGCACCCATCACCGAGATGGCCGATCAACGTACTATGCAAGAATTACTCCAGTGTCCCACCGAGGGATATGGGGACGCAATTGTTTTACCACCTATTCTTTCTGATAATTTTGAACTTAAAACTGGATTAATTCAACTTGTTACGTCAAAACAATTTCACGGTTTTGAGAGGGACGATCCTCACGCACACATCCGATGGTTTAACAAGTTAACTTCGACCATGAAATTTAAGGATGTCCCTCACGATGCTATCAAATTGATGTTGTTCCCATTTTCACTCGAGGGTTCAGCCCGGATTTGGCTCGAAAAAGAACCCCCTCATTCAATTCACACATTGGAAGAACTCGTCTCGAAATTTGTTAATCATTTCTTTCCACTGTCCAAAACGACTAATCTTAAGAATGATATAACTAATTTTCAACAACGTTTTGATGAGAACTTTGGTGAGGCTTGGGAACGATTTAAGGATCTTCTTCGAAAATGTCCTCACCATGGTTTCTCCGAATTGCACCAAATTGACACGTTTTATAACGCTTTGACTCAAAACGATCAAGATTCTTTAAACGCAGCCGCCGGTGGCAATATCTTGAATCGTACGCCAATGGATATTTTAACGATCATCGAGAACAAATCTAAGGTTCCTACTTCTCGTAACAAACCGAATGTTTCGAAAGTGACTTCTTTTACTCCTTCTTCTTCGTCGGTCCAATCATCGGAATTGGCTGGACTTACCGATGCTATCTATTGTATGATAAAAGAGTTTAAGTCGCAGAACCAAAAACCCGAGCCCGTTAAAGCCGTTAATGAAAAATGTGTGATTTGTGGTGGACCCCATCCGTATTATGATTGTCAAGCCACCGATGACCAAGTTTATAATGCTAACGTAGCAGCCGTAAACTACAATCAAAACCAAGATTTTCGTGCCAACCAAACAAGTCCACCTGGGTTTCCACCCATGCAAAATCATCAAAACCGTTATCCTCAAAATAACCAAGGTAATCAAAACCAAGGTTACAATCAAAACTGTGGAACCAATTTCAATCAAGCTCAAAATTATCAAGTCCCTCCACCCCAACAAGTTTATCAACCACCACAACAAGTACAACCTTCTCCTGAGCTTGCTAATTATATGAAAACGAACGATGTTAACATACGAGCTATGCAAAATCAAATCAACAACATGAGGGTTGAACTTAAGAAAGAGATCGACACAACCATGACTCGACAAACGAATGAGCTTAAGCAAATGATGAGTAGTTTTATTCAAATGAATCAACCGTCGACGTCTGGTACTCTTCCAAGCAATACGATCGCAAACCCGAGGGGCGAGATTAAGGCAATTACGACACATAGTGGTGCTTTATATGAACCCACGGTTCCGACTACCTCTTCTTCTCCTCCCCCTAAGGTAGTGGACCGTGAGACCGAGGTGACAAAGGACCCGGTTCCTCCTACTAATAACGGAGGTTCCGAAAACGTCCAACCTCCGGTTTTCCAAATGTCAAAAGAAAAAGAAAAAGTTGTTTCTGAAAACAATGTGAAATACAAGTCAAAATTGCCATATCCATCACGATTTAATGATGAAGAGCTCCGTGCAAAATCTAAAAAACAAATGGAAAAGTTTCTCGATATTTTTCAAAAGTTGCACTTTGATATCAGTTTCATGGATGCTCTTGTTTACATGCCGAAGTTTGCCTCAACGTTTAAAAATCTGATAAGTAACAAAGAAAAATTGCTTGAATTAGCCGAAACACCGATAAATGTTCAATGCTCCGCTATTCTTCTCAAGAAGCTTCCCGAGAAGCTTGGAGATTCGGGAAAGTTTCTCATTCCTTGTTCGTTGAAAGATCAAGAGGTTTGCAATGCCCTGGCCGATTCAGGTGCAAGCATTAACCTTATGCCTTTGTCAATCTATAAACAACTTGGGATGGGGGAACTTAAACCGACCCGAATGACGTTAGAGCTTGCTAACCATTCAATTACTCATCCGGTTGGAATTGCGGAAGATGTTTTTGTTCAAGTGAACTCGTGTACTTTTCCGGCCGACTTTGTCGTTGTTAATTTTGAACCCGATCCGATAGTTCCTCTTATACTAGGGCGACCGTTTTTACGAACCGCAAAAGCCCTAGTAGATCATTTTGAGGATACTCTAACTTTACGACATGATGATGACATAATGATTTTTAAAGCCGATGCTCCGAAATCAAAGAAGTTTTCCGTAAAAAGCATTGATGTTTGTGATTATTCCTTTGATGATTTTGTGAAAACGTTCGTCTCCGACTCTTCCCCATCATTTCCTCCGACTAAGGAACATGATTCTTTTTGGGAAGAGGTCGATGAATTTCTTGCTATTGATACGATTCCGTTTTCTGAGATTGACGATTCTTACTTTGATTCGGAGGGAGATACTATTTTTCTTAACAATTTGTTAAACGATGAACCATCAATCCCTCCGGAGAAAGCTAAGAAGAAGATTGAGCTTAAGATTGACGATTCTCTGGAGCCCGAGCTCGAGGAATTTTTACCAAACTTTGAGAGTATCTCCTTCGATACGACTAAGGAAATGAGTGGCAATCCCACTTATCGTTCTGATTTTTCTGATACGACGTATGAAACTTTTCACTTCAATCACTCGGAAGAGACGAGTCGTGGCAATACCACTTCTCATGCTTTTATCTCTCTTTCAAAGTTTGAGCCATTTCGTTTTGATGAATCTGAATGTGAAATTGAAAAGTTTTCTGAATATGAAAGTTTCAGTTTTGATCTTGAAGTTGATCATGATCCGGGTGGTGTTCTTAAGAATGAAAGTTTTAATGAAAAGTTTTTCCCAACCCTCCCACCCGGAAAGGATTTTAAAAGGAGCTTAAATAATAAAAGTCATAATTTCACAATTATGAAGTTCTCTTTTGATGAGGATGAGTTTTACAAGATTGTTATCATGACTTTCTTACCATTTGTAATGTTTGATGTGGTTTCTCTTATCCTTCACTCCGTGGGGAGTGAGGATGTTGTATTTGATCCCGGTATCGTTTCTAAACGCTTTCAACATTAAAATACCAGTGGTTATCTCTTCGGGATGGAACTTTTAATTAAGTCTTATGTTTTTCAAAATATTTTGAATGAAAGCCCGATGGAGATTATTTTCCATTTGCTCTCCCCAAGGACGAATTAATTCGGGGATCGAGTCAAGCTCATGTGACTCGGTTAACAAAAACAAGCGCTTCGTGGGAGGCACCCCATGCTTATCCAATTTTATTTTCTTTATTTTCTATTTTCTTAAATAACGTGACGTGAGGGGGGCGACCCTTTCCAAACTCGTGTTTTCGTGGTTGTTTATGTATGTTCAGGAATTTCCCCGAAGTTTGAGGACTCTCGTGCTCGTGGTTTGTCGTTCTCTCCACTCGAGTCTCATTCTTCGCTGCTCTTTCGGAAATTCACCATATCCAAAATCTTATCGACTAACGTTTATCTCTTGGCATACTTAATAAACGGCCTTAGATTTTACGTAGACTACCTGTACCCTTAAAACATTGAGGACAATGTTTCACTTTAGTCTGGGGGGGTGAATCTTCGATTCGATTTGACCTGTACCATCGTCTGAGCTGTTTAACTTACGCAACTCCGTTTTCCACCAAAAATTTTAATTTTTGTCACCGCTTTATAATCAAAAAAAAAAAAGTATGAAAAAATGAATGAAAAAATATATATGATATGAATAATAAGTTTTGACACCTTGTTTTGACTTTCCTACCGGCGAGAGTAGAAATAAATGTTTCGACTTGACCGGGCGTGTTGAGCCCTAGCTCGTCTCCCTTAACCAATATAATCAAAAGATTATGGCTAAGCATCCGCGGATCTCATTACTTGGGATTTTAAATTTGCGGAGATCGAGGAATGATAGAGTTTATTTAGAAGTTTCGTGCTATACACGGATCGCATTACTGGGATTTAAAAAACCCACGAGAGGTACTTGTGGCCTCCTTGTTCCCATCAGATACGTCACCAATATATAATAGATGTTCTAGGTTAATTAGTGGTATTTCGGTTTGAATAATATTTAGTTCTTTGTTTTCTTAAGAGAATTTTTGCTTTAGAAGTTGGGTACATATCAAGGAACATCAAAAATAAGAGCAAAAAGTGAAAAAATCAAAAGTCAAAAGTTGATTATCTATGTGGTTTTGGAGCTACCCGATAAGCTTCCATTGATGTTATGAGAGAAAAATCAAGAAAGAAAGAAAAAAAAAGTGAAAAGTATGAAAAAAGTGAAAAAAGTAAGAAAAATGAAAGTTGTAGTATTGTTGAATAAGAGCTATGTATGTATCAATAAGTTGTTGGCGCGTGAGGTGCATGTGATAAGTGATTAGTAATCAGTCACATGAGGTGCACGTGATCGTACTCCGCAACTTATATTCTTGATATTGTATGTACCCCAAATTCCTTGATGTGGACCGAATTTCTATTGCAGTGGTTCTTAAGAGAAAATGAATAACTACTTATTGTTTTAACTTAGGTATCACTATCGGACTAACAAATATCGAAACGAGAAAATATGAAACAATTCATTTCTCACAAGTTAAAATCTTTAGATACAAAAACTTAGGACCTGGGGACAAGAGGTAATACACAAGTAACTTTTGTGGGCAGTGTTAGCATCTAACTTCTAGATAAACAATGATCTCGATTTTACGCTTAGTTTGGGAGCTTGTGAAAAATCAAGGATGACGATTTTTATCCGTACGGTCTCTTCTCTGTGAGAAGTGTTTCTACTCGTTGACCCTGAAAATTATCAACAGATAAGAATTGATAATGAAAGTCAAGGCAAACCGTCACATATAAAAATGAAAAAGTACAAAAATAGTAGTTGTAGTTGTTATTCCTGAAAATCGGAAAACGGAGCGTTTTTGAGAATAAATGATTTTACTATCTCTTTTGAACATCATTGCTACTTTACAACGTCAGTAAAGAGAGGTTTTGAAATTATTTATCTCTTAAGCGTTAGGTGATGACATCGCGTGAGGGCACGACAATACCTTAGTCTGGGGGATTTTGATGAGTGCTTAATCACTCATCCTTTTTAGACCCAAAATCAGACCAAATACACCAAATACTAACCAAAAATGCCAAGAGAATGTGTGTTTTTGTATTTGTGTATGTGCAGGTACGGATATGTGAAAAATGAACAAAAACAAAGCAAAACCGACAAAAACGAGCACGAGATTGGAAAAAGGTAAAAAGCCAAAGCCGAGGAAGAAATCTATCCAAGAAAAGCCCAAAACGACAATTCAAATTCTTAAAGATTCAAAGAATGACAAAAGAGACCCTTAGTGGAAGCGTGAAGATATTGACAAGAAAAATACTCCAAGTATTCACAAGTTGTCGATTTTGATCCTTTGAAGAACTTAGGAAGAAAAGTCAACTCAAATCCTCTAAGTCACAAGAAATGCATTTGGACCATTCTCAGTCGTCACGTTTAATATTAAGTTGTATTAGTTACATTTTATAATGTTTTAAGCTTGAATTTCATGATTTGTAAAGGTCTAGGGGCTAATTATGCAACAATGTAAAAGATTAGAGAAGCCCTAGCCCCTAGCCTATAAATACCCCTTAAACACCAACTTTGAGAGGTTGGTTGTTGAGGGTTGGTCCTCTTAGTATAGGAGTAGTGTAATGAATTTATGTTAAGTTTTATTTATTTTCTCTCTCTAAAGCTTTTTCTCTCTAAAATTTTATGATTTTTAGTTGTTAAAATCTTGTTTTTATTGGTGGGAATTAAAGTTTATGGTTAAACTAGTTAGTTTAGTGTTAAATTTGGTGAAAAACATTAGTTTTTAGGCTTTATTTTGGATCAAAATGATGTTTTGTTGTGGTTTTTATCAAGTTTGATTTTGTTTTAAAATTTGTTTCGAGTTTGAATGTCATTTTAAATATATATATATATATATATATATATATATATATATATATATATATATATATATATATATATATATATATATTTCGAGTTTGGATTTTTTTTAGTTGTTACCGAGTATGGGCTCATTTTCCCCCAAGGACTACTTTGCAAACTAAAAAAAAGTTGTGACTTTCGAGTTAGGATTTTTTAGAATATTTTTCGAGTTAGGATTTTTCAAGTTAGGATTTTTCGAGTTAGGATTTTTTAGAAAATTGTTATCGAGTTAGATGCAACTTTACATATAGAGTTAGGTGTCAACTTTACATATAGAGTTAGGTGTAACTTTACATACCGAGTTAGGTGCAACTTTACATATAGAGTTAGGTGCCACTTTACATATAGAGTTAGGTGTCAACTTTACATATAGAGTTAGGTGCAACTTTACATATAGAGTTTGGAGTTTTATTTTTATCAAGTTTAAGTTTTATCGAGTTTCGTTTCTTTTGGCGAGTTAGCCAAGATTATCAAGTTAGATAATCATTGCCTCATCGTTTATCGAGTGAGGTTCTTTTATACTTTATGCTAAGGCGAAACTCTGCCGAATTTTATTTTGGCTTATCAAGTTTGTTTCTTTTATCGAGTCTTTTTATTTTTATTTTTTTCAAGTAACTTTATTTTATTAAAATGAGTTTTGAGTAGTTTATTAGTGTTTGCTTGGTGGCACGAGTTTGTGAGTTAAGTGTGGCCATAAAAGAGGATCGTGATTAATAATTGTTATGATTATTTAGACTTGTGATTTTATTATTTGAAGGGCAAAAGCCGGAGAATAATCAAATTACAAGACCTGTACCATCGTCTGAGCTGTTTAACTTACGCAACTCCGTTTTCCACCAAAAATTTTAATTTTTGTCACCGCTTTATAATCAGAAGGCGTCACCCAAGGCCATCACGTGTTAACTTGTCAAAACCTGCGCGCGGAGTAGCTGATATTGTTTTGGTCATAACTTTTGCATACGAACTCGGATTTAGGTGATTCAAAAGCCCACGCGAAGAGGACGAAGAGATCTACAATTTGGTGAAAAAATGGTATTGACGGCGTCAAGAGAAACGACCTGACGGAGTCAAGCCTTGCCGACAGAAAACATGCCTATAAATATAGCATCATAACTTCACTTTTTGTAAGCCCTAAACCCTAAGGTCGATTCCTGGGTTTAGGTGGGTGTTTTTCCAGCAACTTATAGGGTTTCAATCACTCCATAAACATCATGTATTGGTTTGATGATTCTATCTTAATTATGTTTTCCATTATCATTGTTGTTTGCTCTTCTTTGATGATGATTTGCTAATTCACCTTGTGTCTACTTATGATTATGTGAAACTTGTATATAATTGATTAGATCTCATTGATTTCTTGTTGATGTTGTGTCTATCTCCATCAATTAAGGCGTGACAACTTCAATAGATCTAGTTGGTTTAGTTTATAATCCTTGTTTCCTATTGATTCTTGTTTTGATTGAATGATTTATATGTTAGGCTTAAGAAAACTGGCAGATCTCCAAATGGTAACATGCTTGAACGTCTTAGGAAATATGAACCTATTGCACTAAGGTCTTTATTGGTTATATTTAATGCATGAGCCACTGTTTACAATCCCTATAGTTGTGCTGGGCATGGTGTAGGAGGAGATAAGAGCTCATAGAATTGGGGAGTTATGTGCGATACCCCATGAATGGTATTAAGGAATACAACCCGTCAATTAAAACAAGGTTACAATTCAATAGGTAGGATTGGATAGCTAGCAAGGAGTAACATATCATGGGTAGACATGTTTCACTTATCTTGTAGAACCTTAATTAGTTTATTTTCTTGTTTATTAGTTTAATTAGTAGCTTTTGGGTTAGTTGATTAGCAACTAATTCCGCCCACTCTCCCAATACCCGAGATTTTTACTTGCTTTTTATAAAATATAAAAACATAAAAAGAATCATCCTTCACCTTTAGACCTAGTTAGATTAATTTCAATCCTAACGACACTATTCGTAGCTGAACGATCAATCCCCCGGTACTTGTCACGATACTATACTACAACGATCAGGTACACTGCCTGGTGGGGGTTGTAAGCTTCTCGGGATCCCTCGAGAGGTAAAGCCTGTTGCGATTCCCACGCATCAAGTTTTTGGCGCCGCAGCCCGGGGAGTAGTTATTCTTTAGGTTGAATTTGATTTTTATTAGGTCTACTCATTAGATTCCTTTTTAGTGAGATTTTTATTTTCTTTTTATTAGCTTTCTTGTAGTCTATCTTTTTCTTTGTGCCCTTTGTTTGTGAAACCATTTTCATTTGTCTCCATGGCGGATGAAATTCCATTTAGATCATTAACTATAGAGGAACAATTAGTTTACTCGGATAGATTTGCCTCCTGTTGTTCCAATGAATTTTTAAGTGATCTTACATATATACAAGAGGAGATGGGTGTAAAGTTAGATGGGTTTAATGAATTTTATGCATGTGTGTTTTCTATTAGACGATCATTTTTAGGATCAATTCCTTTTAGTGAGACCCTTTGGATGAATTTTGAGAAAAGCTTCCTAACCATTACCCATAAGTTCAACGAATTGGTGGATTCGTATGAGCGAGATGACCTAGTTTCTAAGAACATGAACTTAGAATCAAACCAAGATTATGAGATGGTTAGTGTTGAACTACCTAGTTGCATGAGCGGGATAGATTTCACCAAAACATACGACACACATGAGGTTAGAGTTGAGCCACCTAGTTGCATGTCATGGTTAGGTACTACCATAATACAAGATGAACACATAGGTGATATTAATGTGATGGAAGAGATAGTAGAAAACCCAAGCCCACTAAGTACCCCACAAGTCCTACCATCATTTGAGGCATACACACCGCCCGTGACTTACCCGGAAGAAGTAGAAGAAACTTTAGGAATTCCGATGGAGGTAGAACCCTTGGACCAGGCACCACTTGAGGATATAGGTTTGAACACTTGTAGTGATAACCTTACTCCTAGTTCTAGGGAATTTCCTAGTGTTGATGAACCGAAACCTCAATCTTTACACACCTTTCCATCCTTAGATATATTTCTAGGAGACAAAAGAGGAACCAACCCACCCATCAACCAATATTATCCGGGTAGTTTTAGGATGAAGGAAGCCATTCACTCACCCCCTTCACCTCACGTGGCATATTCACACCCTAAGGGTGTGTATCGCTACTTTCACCCACACTTAATCCTAAGTGTAGGGAGAACCTCCCCTATTTCCGTTAAATAAGGGTAGAGTCAGGCTCGTGACTCGAACAAAAACAAGCGCTTCTTGGGAGGCAACCCATGTTTTGTGTGTTTTTATTTGTTTGTTTGTTTGATTTTATTTGTTTCCTTATGCATGTTTTATTTTTGTTGTTTGTGGCTCATGTTTCAAAGTAAATTGTGAAAATGCTTTATTTTGTTTTTAACTTCGTCTTAATTGCATATAAAGGTATTTTGCAAAAGATAAGTGTAAGGGAGATCCAAATTTGTTTATAAGAATGAAATTGAGCATGAACCACAACAATATTAAATGGACATGTGTATTAGTATTTGTTAGAGTCAAATGCTTGTATTGAGTCATAATGAAGTTTTGCAGGATTTTCCAGGAAGTAGAACCAAGTTTTTCCAGAAATTTTTCCGAAACTTAACATTAGAATTTCTGCAGATCACTTCTGACGGCGTCACGTGTAAAAACCTGGAAATTTTATCGGTTTTGTTTTTCTAACGGAGTCTTAAAGTTTTTGTGAATTATTAAGTTTTATAATCTCCAGTAAATCTGCAAACATTCATTCCACAAGCATTATATCTTTAATTGTTTTGTTTCTATTCCTAAGTCTGGAATTACATCTAGTTCTGAGTTTTCTTTGTTCGGATTGATGCTTTGGGTTTTTGTGTTTGTTTTCTCAAGTTTTACAGGTTATGTATGACAAGAAGATGATTTATATTCTGGAAGGGAAGCTTTGATTGTTCATTTTCTTGGAGGAAGATTTAACCTGGCCACCTTATTATCCATACCGAGCGAATCAGGGGAGTATTTGATTTCATTCTTTTTACTTATTTCACTTTTACATTCTTTACTTGAACATTAGGGACAATGTTCATCTTAAGTGTAAGGGGAGGGTAAAAAGATGATACCTTACATATGCACTTTCGCTTGAGTTTGTTTTGTTTAATGGTAGATGTGTAATAAATCTATGAGAAATACTTGTTAGTGCAATTTTAGCGCCAAATTTAAAATTTTTTACAACATTTAGGAGTGAAACTTTAGCCATAGCAAGCGTCTCATGGATAGGAGATTGTATGACTAGCACATAACTGTATATTCAGAAAAATTTTCCACCCAAATATGTGAGGTTCGCCTTTAGATTTGATAGGAAAAGCATTTATTATTAGTGCTTATGAGTGTACCGGTAGCATTTAGATTCTAGAACTTGCGTTAGTGATGCATCCCGAGACCGCTAGTGAGACTACATTCGTGTGGTAGGATTTACTACATGATAAGAGGCATTAGGATTACCCTTGTGTTAAACCCGTATCATAATTACTTGACCATTTAAGTCATATTACTTGGCTAGTTAAGTCAACTAATTTTTCCCACACCCTTAGCGTTGTACTCCTTTTTAGTACACGAAACCCCTAGTACACCCCTCCGAGCCTATCTTTTCGTTTCTAACTTTAAGCATTTTACTTAAAGGAAGAATTTGTTACACCCCACTTAAATGTACAACCAAATCACCTTAGCCTTCCGTGTATGCGCTCATTTTTAGTGCATTATTGTTATTTGTTAAACCCTAAGTTAACTTTCTAATTGATTACATGGTTGCTAAGTCGAGTCATATCCTTGTACATATTGTTTTGGGACGATTGGGACTCATGGGTAAGTACTTATTTATGGAGTAATGGGGAAGAACATCATTTATTACCCCCATATGTACGATAATCTTAAAAGTGCTCCAAGTGTTTTAATTTTCTTAATTCGAGTCACTAGATTAGTTAATTGTAAAGTATGTAAGGATTCAAGTGTAAAGGAAATTTTCATTCCCTATGATGTATTATTTTGGATGGTAGGGTAAGAGTGTATGCAAAAAAAAAAAAAAAAAAAAAAAAAAAAAAAAAAAAAAAAAAAAAAAAATCGAAAAAATCAAGAAAAAGAAAAAAAAATAGAAAAAGGAAAAAGAGAAAAAACATACGGACTACCATCCCGTTTCATTCTATGTTTATTTTATGTTTTTGTTATTTTTCATTTATTAGCCTAAGTCGAGTCTAGTCTTGGCTTAGCAACGCCATATTGTACATGTAATTGACCAAGATTGTTAACTCGCCACCAGTAAAACTTCCTTTATCCAACAAAACCGTGTATTTCATATCCCTACACCTAACGTTACAACCCTTTAAAAGACCTCTTTGATAGTTTATCCTAGGTGCTTACGCCATGTGGTGGAGGTTTGATCCTTTCCCAAGCCTATGGTAATCTATTTTGCTATGACAGGTAGTGAGAGATATCTTCCGTTTCCATATTGTAATTTACACTTTATTACACCCGAGAGATGTGAGTATCTAAACACTATTTGTGAGGTGCTTGTGTATGACCTCCGTGCTTGTCTATTGGTCTTTAGTGGAACGATTATTTGTTGTAATTACTTTTATATTAGTGTTAAATGACCCCTAACTTGTCTTTTGAGTAGAATAAAAGCGCATTTGCTTGAGGACAAGCAAATCTCAAGTGTAAGGGTATATGATGAGGCGAAAAATGATCCATTTTTAGGGGGTCATTTAAGCCCGAATCCGAATTTATTTGATCAAATATTGCCCTAAATCGTTCCTTTTGTGATTTTAGGTACTTTGGGAGTGAAATCTGGAAAAGGAAGCAATTCGGACGTTTTTGGAGCATAAAAGTGAAGAAAACGCCAAAGTCTTAATTTTCCTTGCTGGGAACAGTAGGTGACGGCGTCAAGAGCATTTTGGTGACGGCGTCAAGAGTAAAAGTGGTGACGGCCCAGAGAGAATGTGAAGGCGTCACCCAAGGCCGTCACATGTTAACTTGTCAAAACCTGCGCGCGGAGTAGCTGATATTGTTTTGGTCATAACTTTTGCATACGAACTCGGATTTAGGTGATTCAAAAGCCCACGCGAAGAGGACGAAGAGATCTACAATTTGGTGAAAAAATGGTTTTGACGGCGTCAAGAGAAACGACCTGACGGCGTCAAGCCTTGCCGACAGAAAACATGCCTATAAATATAACATCATAACTTCACTTTTTTAAGCCCTAAACCCTAAGGTCGATTCCTGGGTTTAGGTGGGTGTTTTTCCAGCAACTTATAGGGTTTCAATCACTCCATAAACATCATGTATTGGTTTAATGATTCTATCTTAATTATGTTTTCCATTATCATTGTTGTTTGCTCTTCTTTGATGATGATTTGCTAATTCACCTTGTGTCTACTTATGATTATGTGAAACTTGTATATAATTGATTAGATCTCATTGATTTCTTGTTGATGTTGTGTCTATCTCTATCAATTAAGGCGTGACAACTTCAATAGATCTAGTTGGTTTAGTTTATAATCCTTGTTTCCTATTGATTCTTGTTTTGATTGAATGATTTATATGTTAGGCTTAAGAAAACTGGCAGATCTCCAAATGGTAACATGCTTGAACATCTTAGGAAACATGAACCTATTGCACTAAGGTCTTTATTGGTTGTATTTAATGCATGAGCCACTGTTTACAATCCCTATAGTTGTGCTGGGCATGGTGTAGGAGGAGATAAGAGCTCATAGAATTGGGGAGTTATGTGCGATACCCCATGAATGGTATTAAGGAATACAACCCGTCAATTAAAACAAGGTTACAATTCAATAGGTAGGATTGGATAGCTAGCAAGGAGTAACATATCATGGGTAGACATGCTTCACTTATC
The DNA here is from genome assembly GCA_030686995.1 of Artemisia argyi. NCBI lineage: Eukaryota > Viridiplantae > Streptophyta > Magnoliopsida > Asterales > Asteraceae > Artemisia > Artemisia argyi. The sequence continues at coordinate 27,352,483 of CM060684.1, forward strand.
TTGTAGAACCTTAGTTTATTTTCTTGTTTATTAGTTTAATTAGTAGCTTTTGGGTTAGTTGATTAGCAACTAATTCCGCCCACTCTCCCAATACCCGAGATTTTTACTTGCTTTTTATAAAATATAAAAACATAAAAAAGAATCATCCTTCACCTTTAGACCTAGTTAGATTAATTTCAATCCTAACGACACTATTCCTAGCTGAACGATCAATCCCCCGGTACTTGTCACTATACTATACTACAACGATCAGGTACACTGCCTGGTGGGGGTTGTAAGCTTCTCGGGATCCCTCGAGAGGTAAAGCCTGTTGCGATTCCCACGCATCAGTGACCATATATGAACAACGTGCAAAGTTTGAGCTAACTGAACAAGAGCAGAAAATGGATTGGCAGTTGCCTACATATGTATCAGAACATAACAAAAAGGAAGAAACATTAAAAAGGGAGTTAGAATCTTTGAAAAAACAACTTGATCAGTCTGTTAAACAAAAACAGGAGATACAGAAAAGTACGATCACGCAAAAACTGGATTTTCAGAAAAAGGAAACAAAACTCTTAAATGATTTTTCTTGCCTTAAAACGTTAAAGAATAAGCTCGAAGACAAATTGTACACGCAAGGCCAAACCATCCAAACTGCTCAAATGATACAAAAACATAGGAAGTTAAGTGATGAACATAGTGATAAGGACATAGACAAACCTAAGACCAACTTCCTTAGGAATGGTATAGGTGCTCAGCCTGCGTTATATGATGCAAATATTATGCTTGAGCCTGATCATGCCCCTCCTGATGTGAGATCCGATGATGAGACAAATGAGATTGAAGATAGAACTAGGGAAAAACTTGCTGAGAAATTAAAGGATCCCCTGTGCACTGCTAATAATCTCGTGTTTCACTATGACTACACTGATGATAATCATTCAGCCATCTTTGTTCCTCAAAAGAAATTTTTCCCTGAGAAAGTTTTTTGGAATATTGACTTAGAGAAAATGAAAGCTGAAAGACTTGTGGGTAACACACGTACTATTTTTAGGATAGCTGACCCAACTATCTATCCTCTGAACACGCCCAAGCACCTTGTACCATTTACTCTTCCCACACAGAGTAATACTCTAATTGGATTATATGTTTTATGTCAACTGTTTAATGATTTTGAGAAAACATGTAAAAAGAGAATTACACCAACGGGGATTACTGAAGGGGAAAGGGGTTTTGAGCAAACAAAACAGTGTTACTTAACTGAGGTCATGCCATTTTTCAATCTTCTCAAAGAACATTTTGAGGGTCTTCAAATAATAATTAATAATGATGTGACTGAAATGAAAAAGGTCTTCAAAGATGTGGAAAATGAGGGTAAACAATTGGCAATTGATCTCAAACATAGTGAAATTGACAGAAAAAACATTCTCATTATGAATGAAAACTTGATTGCTCATTGCATTGCACAAGATGTATTCTACACTGTCACCGATTCTGCATTATCTGCTCATCAATTTCATGAGATGTCGGTTACATTAAATGTTTTTCAAAATCGTGTTATTGAGCTTGAGGGGGAGAATTTCAAATTACATCAAAAAATTCAAAACGACGACCATGATAACATGGTCAGGCATTTCTCAAAATTAGAAGTTGATAATCTTAACTTACAGTTAAAGTATCAACATCTAGAAGAAAGAACCAAAATCTCAAATGCCAAGACATCTTCGGATGCTCCTTAATTTGATACATGTTTTGAATTAGCCAAACGGGATGAAAAAATTCAAGCTCACACGAACACGATTCGAAAGTTGAGGCTTCAAATTGCCCAATTGAAGTCAAACAAGAGTGATGTGATTGGCACCCAAACACCACAGTCTGTAGATTCTTAGAATTTTCAATTCCAAGATACCATCAATAAATTGCAACATGAAAATGATTGGTTTCGTGGTGAAAATTCGAAAGTTAAACAACATTACAAAGAGTTATATGATTCAATTAAGATCACACGTGATATAAACAATGAAAAGATAACTTCTTTGCTTAAAGAGATTGAGAATCTAAAGACTCAGGTGAAAGGGAAAATGCCAATCATCACTTGTGATAATGTTGTTCAAAAGGTTTCTGCTTGTAAGAAGTACGCAATTGATGATGTGAATATTCCTCTTCCCCTTAGGAATAATAAGTTAGTTCATAGAGACTATCTTAAACATCTTAAGGAGTGCCTTGTCATGCTTCGTGAAACCATTGAAGAGGATAGGATAGCAAAACCACTTGATGATGCTATTATAGGTGCCTGCTTTCTCACTAATAGATCTCAGGAACTCTTAGAATATGCTATTGGTACATGTCCTAAAATTGACAGCAAGCGAGATAGGTCTTCTGCATCATCATCTATGACTAAGAACAAGCATGTTACCTTTGAGGTACCATTGGAAACTTCAGATCCCAACACATCAAAACATGTTCAGCAACCAGAAGTGCAAAAGACTAAAATTCCCATTAGTCAGTCTACAGAAGTAAATAGTGACACTAAAGCTAGAGAGTCTAAACCAAGGAGAAATAGAAGAAATTATAGGACTTCACCTGCTAAAAGTGTTCCTAAAATGAAAGTAGACGACCACATGAGGAACATTAAGTCCAACTTGAGCAAAAAGAGTCATAATTCAAAACCAAATTCACTTTGCAAAACGTGTAATGAATGTTTAATCTCAAGTAATCATGATAAATGTGTTGAGAAATTTCTGAAGTCATTTAACAAACCCCCAGTTATGAAAGTTTGGAGAGCTAAACAATTTAAGCAAGTTTGGAAAGCAACAGGAAAACTGTTTGCTAATGTTGGTTATCAATGGAAGCCCACTGGAAGGAAATTCACTTTAGGAGAACAGTGCCCTTTAACTAGGATAACTAATTCTAAAGTAGTGCCTATTAAGGAATGGAAGCCAACTGGTAGAACTTTCCCTATGGAGACCCAATGCCCTTTAACTAGGCCCACTGCATCTACTAGTGAAATTTCTACCATTGAAACGAATGCACCTATGGTCTTAGTGGCTCCAGAACTTGTTTGCACTAACCAACTGGAACCCAACTCAAATTGGGGATCCGACACTCCAAATTTTCTGCTCTCGTCTGTTTCCAAATGCAGGTCGTACATTTCGTCCCTTGATATTTGGACTCAGGCTGCTCTAAACCTATGATTGGGGATCGCTCAGGGCTCGAGAACTTCGTGAATAAGGTTATCGGGACAGTTAGATTGGGGAACTACCACTTTGGGGTAATTATGGGTTATGGAGATTATATTTCTGGTGACAGCTAATTTCGTGGGTATACTACGTTGAAGGACTTGAGCATATTCTATTCTCTGTTAGTCAATATTTTGATTCCGATCTTGATGTTGCCTTCAGAAAACACACATGCTTCATCTGAGAATTGGATGGTATTGATCTTCTTAAAGACAGTCATGGCACAAATCTATACACCTTTTCTATCGAAGTCATGATGCGGTCCTCTCCAATTCGTCTTCTCTCAAAGGCCTCAAAGAACAAATCGTGGCTATGGCAACAAAGTTTTAATCACTTGAACTTTGGTACCATCAATGATCTTGCTCGCGATGACCTTGTATGAGGTCTACCCAGATTAAAGTTCGAAAAAGAACTTCTTCGTTCGGCTTGTCAACTGGGTAAACGAAAGAAGCATACTCACAAACCCAAAATTGTCAACACCAACATGGAAGTTCTTTACACCCTTCACATGGACCTTGGCAGTCCAATGAGTGTGTAGAGTATAAATGGGAAGTGATATGTACTCGTTGTTGTCGATGAATACTCTCGGTTTACATGGGTAAAGTTTTTGACAACCAAGGACGTGACTCCAGAAGTTATCATAAAACTCATCAAACAACTGCTAGTAAGACTCACAAAACCGTCAGAATCATCCGGACAAACAATGGAACTGAGTTTATTAACAAACAACTCGTTCTACTTCTCTAAGGCACCTATGTTCCTATGGGCGAAAGCAATTGCTACAGCTTGTTACACCCAAAAACCGATACTTGATACATACTCTTCACAACAAAACTCCATATGAGGTGATACATGGCAAGAAACTGGATCTCTCCTTTCTATTTGTGTTTGGTGCTTTATGCTACCCTACAAAATGACAATCTAGATCTGGGAATGTTATACGCTAAAACTGGTATTGGATTCTTCGTTGGTTATGCTCCAGATATTAAGGAATACCGAATCTACAACAAACGAACCCGATAAATCCTTGAAACCATTCACGTCACATTCGTTGAGCTGACTGAGCATATGGCTCCTGTACACATCAGTGCAGGACCCGCGTCTAAACTTTTGTCCCCTGAACCAATCAGTTCAGGCCTTGTACAGTATTCCAAGCCTGCAGTACTTTATGTACCTCCTTGAAGTGAGCATTTGAAGATCTTATTTGAACCGATGTTTGATGAATAATTTGAGACACCTACTGATGATACACCGACACCACCAGCTGCCGCTGCTCCAGTTCTGTACAACTCAAATGGTTCATCAGTGTCTACTTGAATTGATCAAGATGCTCAATCTTCAAGTTACTCACCATCATCGTCAAACCTTCAATCTCCTTCAGTACATCAAGGCACTGCAGTCGACTATTCTTTTGAAGTGAATTCATTTGCTCCTCTTGAAGATGCCCTGTACTAAAACCTGTTTGCTCATGAATCTTCTTCTGAGACATCCTCTTCAAGGAATACACATGCGGCTTCTTCATGTTCCTACCTACATCCACATGAACATCTCAGAAAACGAATATAGGATCATCCGATTGACTACATTATTGGATATCCTTCTCAACCGGTGTTCACACGAAGGAAACTTACCACCCATGCCTTGTGGTGTTGTTATAATTCCATACTATCCAAATTCGAACCCAAAGATTCCAAGACTGATATCTCTAAAGACTGTTGGGTTAATGCGATGCAAGATAAAGCTAACACTTTCGATCGACTTGAAGTATGGGAATTGGTACTACCTCCAGACTGTGCAATGATTATTGCTCTAAGTGGATCTTCAAAGTGAAACTTGATGAGCATTATGTCGTTCTGAAAACAAGGCAAGGCTTGCGGCTAAGGGATATCGTCTACTGAAAGGCATGAATTTAGAGGAATCTTTCACTCTGGATGTTCGTATTGATGCTATCAGAATGTTTCTCGCCAATGCTGCAAGTCAGAACATGACGGTCTATCAAATGGATATGAAAATTGCATTTCTAAATGGCGAGCTGAATAAAGTTCTTTATGTCAGTCAACCTGAAGGATCTGTGGATCTTGATGTCCTACCCATGTCTATTGTCTAAAAAGGGCACTCTTTGGTCTCAAGCAGGCGCCTAGGGCATGGTACGATACACTGTCAAAGTTTCTTCTAGCAAACGGATTTTCCAAAGGTGTAGTGGAATGAGTTGAGAAAGGGGTAGTGGAACTATTCTTCTTGAGGATTGAGTATCAGCTGGCAGATTTCTTCACTTAAGCACTTCTGAGAGAATGGTTTCAATTTATTCTCCCGCGATTTGGAATGAAGAGTCTCACGCTAGTATCACTCTAAAGTCTTCAGGAAGAGAATGAGTTGTAATGGATTTGCTTCACATATCCTTTGTACATAGTTGAAAACAAAAAGAAAATAGAAAAATACAAAACCTATAAAAACCATAAAAATCGGAAAAATCTTAAAATCCAAAAATATTCTTCTTACGACATGTCTCTTGTGTAATCAATATTATGTACGTTTCTAGAAATGTCATTCAATAATGACACGGAAACATACATATGCTTGAGCAAGAGTTTTTCTTTTTAATAATGTTTTTCTAAAACATGTCGTTTCTAAAAATATTCTTTCAAAATGGCTTGCTATTACTTCAGATAGCAACCCGGTTTTTCAAAATAAGGAAAACACGTCGCCAAAAAGACGGTTGTTCCTAGCAAAGGGTGCCGTTCATCCGAGCGTGAATTACTTTATATTCATGCACCCTCGATCTAATGTACGTTTCAGTGCATTATTTCTTGATAAAGAAGAGAAGTCTTCTTTTTATCGCCAAATACTTTCCTTTCTATGATTTTTCCGGAAAGTATTTGTGCAAAACTTGGTGGTACCATGAGATTTTGATTGAAAATCAAATTGAACTCAAAATTTCGATAAAATTTTTCACTCAATCAATGACTTTAATATTTTATGAAAGTATTTCAGTTTTAACATCCGTCATTGATTAAGGGGGAGAGTGAATTTCTCAAAATTTTATGTATCATCAAAACTCCCCACACTTAGTACAAAACAAAAGCAACAAAACGATTTGTGATGGTTATGTGTCAGAATGAGTAAATTTTCAAAGAGTTTTCGTTAAAACTTCGAATCTGCTGCAAACTCTTCAAATCTGACACATAACAACCTCCCTCACAGATTGAGGGGGAGCAAGAAAAAGTTCCTTTTATCAGAAAATATTAAAAATTAACCGTATTTCTCTCCCAAAACGTTTTCTAACTTATTTAAATCAATTGGGATCCAAAATCTCAAAAGATTTGAAATTTTTGATCGGGGGAGAGAATGTGATTTAAATATGGAATCTGATAATCAAATGTGATCTTTTGGACTCAATAAATGTGCTCCCACATATGTGCTAAACTCTTTCGAATATCGAAGCACATATTGAGGGGGAGCAAAAGGCGTTTGTGGAAGTTATACCAAAGACCGACCATTTATCTTTGTGCATGAAGTTATAAGGCTGGTTAAGGTTAGGTATGAATTCCCATGATCCACCAGAACCGGAAGGATCTTCCCAGGGACAATCCTCTAGATAGATTAGAAGTTCTTAGGAATGATTGAAAAAAAGAGTAAAGTGAGAAAGGGAAGAGTGCGGACTGAGATAGAACTAGGACTGGAACAAACCCAACAAGGTTCTAGTGGTGAAGTCTCGGTAAGCACTGAAGGGGTTGAAGAATGAAAAAGAAATGAAATGAGAAAGGGTGAAAAGAAACAGCCCTCCAAATATTCAACCTTAGGGCAGAAACCGGGTTCAATTCATAATCTACTGGCAGTTACTAAGGTAACACCGGTGTTAAAGACAAGACGTCATGGACCCAGTGACGCACTGCACTAAACTTCCCAACCGCTCAAGTTCTCTTAAAAGAGCTTGTTTCATTTTCACGGGGAACCTTGTGTAATGTATCGACCGCTCATTGCGAGTTATGTTGATACCTAAAACAGGAGACGCCTCCCCAGTCTCCAGAAGCGGATCAAAACGCACTATTGAGTCTAGTGCCATGAGATCATCCATAAATCTCGATAGGACACACTTCCAAATATGCTTATTGTTTCACACTATATGGAAAATAAGATAAAATATTTAGAGTCCTACGCATTATCCTTGTGGTATTGCTTGAACATCCGAGTGATATGAAAATATTCACAATGAAGATGGAAATCCTTCTAGAGCGAACATATTTCAAGCTCTTGATAGGTGACATGTGAGATCCATCTTGGATCAATGAGCAAGTGACAACTGGAAAGCAACAATGGTGCGATTCAAAATTGAATCAAACTTGTTCCAGGATATGGATTGACGGATACTTTTGCTAAAACCTCTCAATGTGTTCACAAACTAATTTTTCGAGCACATTGATTCTGTATAATCTTTCAAACAAAAGTACTTTTGATGGATATCTGATTCAAAGCTCAAAACTCTCGTCGTGTCTCAAAAATGTCTTTATTTGACACGCGAGTGATTTCTATAAATCAATTTCTCATCAATCCGTGAATATTCATTATCGTGCTGTCTGCTTTGAGACGTTCCGGTATGAGAACATGCTTAGTATGAAGATTCCAAAGTTGATTCTTTGGAATAGTCATCACTACAAGCTGGAAATTCCTGTCAAGGAGAGTTTTCTTTAAAAGAGACTATACCTGATCACAGGTCGGTTTTCACAAAACCGGAGGGTAGTCTGTCCTCGTAGAACGAATGACAAAGCCATATTCGTTCTCTATCTTTATTGCTAACTGTTTTATTTCAGGGACACATATAAAGATGGCGTTGATGGCTCCAATTTCCAGTTGAATTGGGTCAATTCATACCTCATGCTCACACATCCTCCACACTATCTATGACGATAAGAGACTTGCTACAACAAATGTTGAGAGACTACCAACAACGTTTCCGCAACTCTGATGGAAAAAGTCTCCTGATCCACAACTTCAATGTAAAGTCTCCTGATCCAGAAGGGTGTGAGCATGATGGTCCTAAAGTCACTATGTCACATGAAGGCGATACTACTGTGGATAAGCTTGGAGATTTACTGTGGCTGATGATCTCAAAGAAGCTCAAAGATCACACATCACAAAGGAATCCAAATCACATGTTCATTGCTTGAAGTACAAAGTGTGCAGAAAAGTGAAGAATCATAACCTACGAGCTACAAAGTCTAAAGAATGCCTAAAGATCAGAAAAGCTTAATTTCCATGGTGACCTCACTTAGGGGGAGATTGTTAGGAATACAATTATTCCTATAAAAGTCTCGGTCACCTAATTATTGTAATGGCATTTAAGTTAGCTCGTAGTTAGTTAGTTATCATATTAGTATTAGTTTAGTAAGCACTTGTGGAGTCGGGTCGGGTCTTTACCCACTGTCAGCTCGATCCACAGCCCGTTTGATAGGGCATTTAGTAAGTTGTATAAATACCCCTCTCCACTAGTGGAGAGGGTTGGACCTTTCATTAGTTACAAGCTAATACACACATTGTTTCTCTCTCAAAAAGGCTCCCACCTTTCTTTCTACATCTCACTAATCTCCTCATCTATTTGATCCATATAACCACAAGAAACCATACGTGTTTAAGATTATGAGTAACTTACAGGTATAAATATTAAGATTGCTAGTGTATTTTACTACTACTGGTGGTGTTGAAAACTTTCAAGAAAATACACTAAGTAGTTAGTGCTGCCAGACTAAAAGTTAATGCTGCTAGTTCAGAATTATAACTGCTGCATGATTACTACTGCTAGAGTTAAAGTTAAGACTGTTGAGTCTTAGTTAATGCTGTTAATGAGATAAACTTGTATAGTCGGTTAGATAATTATAGAAAAGATTCTTTAAAGATTTATCTTGTATAAAAAGTAATTGTAAGTTGACTAGGACTCCTTAGTCTATAAAAGGAGGTCCTAGGGCATAGAGTTCGATACGTATTATTCATAACTTCAAGGTTTTGTAACCCTAATACTTAAAGAGTATTCGTATTAATAATATTGAAGTTGTTGGTTTGTTTACTATTGTGTTAACTGTTCTTCTTAATACTATTGCTTAGATTCCACATAAACCTTGGTAATTCAACACAATTTCTATAATAGTTATGTTAGTTTATTTAGCATAACTAAACCTTTACAAGCTAAGGGAATTCGATCAAGTATATAGCTGGGATCAATAGTTTAGCATCAAAAACTGAATACGAAGTAAGAAAAACTGTCAACTAATTTGCAACGTACAAACCACCCATAATAAAAACATACATGAACATGTCTTGATTTAGAACAACTTATATATACATGTAACATACCTTGGATCGATTATGTTGTTGGTAGAATGATTGCTTTGGATCAAAGTGAAGGTTTTTTAATTGCTACATGAACCAAAACAAAGCAGGCATTCAAACTGCAAAATATTATGAGTTCTAAATATCGATGTACCTGTGGTTTAGTTCGATTGTAAAGATGAATGAATGATATTAAGAATGTACCAAACAAACTAATATGTTAAACATAAGTGATTAAAGCGATGTGAAACAACGAAACAATTAATCAATAACTTAAAAAACAATGAATATATGAATAACCTCATCAGAATTAACTTACATATTATTTTCGAGTACAAGGAAACTGATCTTTTGGCTGGTTTAGTTGGATATCCGAAACATTATTTAGGGTTTTAAATCATATTTGAAACTTTGTTATATAAAATCATAATAAAAATTTGAAACTAATAAAGGAATTGAAAAGAAAATATATACTGAATGACCTTGTCCATTTGAATCACTGGTCAGCCATTGTTAAAACTCTAAAAAGGTTTCGGAAGAAAGAGAGAGATCGGTTACGTAATATGAATGACAAACGCGTGTAGGTTTTTCATTCTTTTTAATTTAACAAATTTAACCCTAAAATATTACTTAAGGTTTATAAATTTGGACTTGCAACATATAAACCAAAAGATGTTATGGTCTAGTAGTTATCATGTTTGTTAACAATGCCTAGAACCTAGGTTCGAAACCATCTTTGTTCATATTTACACTAATTTAATCCGAATATTAGATCATCAAAAATATGCTTAGGTGGCATTAATTTGTGATGACATGGAGTTTGTAACACCCCGTATTTTTCCTAAACTATTTATAGCCAAATATTTTAATTTACGTACCTGAAATATTTTAAACTTTTATTGCATGTTATTTGGGTTAAGAAATGTAAGATATATTTAGAAACGAGAACTTTATTCCTTGATTGACCCAGCACAACTTAGAAAACTCGAATCGTATTGCATTTGCTAAATTTATTGAATTATATTAAGTTTGAGAAAAATACTGAAGTTTATACTTGATTTTATTGGAAAAATGATTTCGTGAACAATGGCGTAAGTTTTGTGAATTATCGAGTCCGTTTGATCTGGCGTTTGAGCCCCGAATCATTTTCACGAGAAGTTTAGCCCTTTGATAGTTATGGTCCCTTGTGTTATTTATCTTTTCCACCCCTCACATCTCATATTTTCATTTCACACCCCACCCATTTAATATATATACTCTTTTATTATTTATTTATTTCATTTTATAACTAATAAAATACACACACACACATCACTCATTCTCTCTCTCTCTCTTGGTACTCGTCGGCCGACCGAAACCCCCACCGGAAAACTCATATTTTCTGGCGATACACCAGCAGATTCCGGCGACCACCCACCGGAAAATTTTCCGGCGAACCCTTTTCTTAGCCGATTCGATAGATCGGTTAGTCCTAATTGTTTCTGGAGAGTTTTGAGCTTCGGCTCCTCCCACAACACACCCCACGCGCCACCACAGCCCGCCGCCACCATCACCGAGTCACCACCACCACTCCACCACCTCTTTTCTCTCGGTAAAACCCTCACACGCACCCCTTTCCCCATTTTTATTAACAAAAATTCGAAACCGTAATTTCTAAAATCTTTAATAAATCATTTTTGTTACTAAATCTTTTATGAAAACCTTTTAATAAATGTTTTAAACATAAAACTCGTGTGGATCTTCTCTTTTGGTCTCGACTCGCCGTGACTCGGTCGAATGACTCGGTGAGGGTTTGATGCTTTTGTTGTTATCTTGATGTTGTCGAAGCCCTTATGGTTGTTTGTGGACTCGGTTCGGCTTGTGAGCCGAGTTTGGTTGTTTGTTGATTCGGACCGAGAGGCTAGACCCGAATGGGTCGAGCCACGACTCGTTAGGAGTCGTGGCGAGTGATGTTGATATTATTATTGTTGATGTTATTGTTGTTTATTGACTCGGACAAGGGTCCGTTTGGTTTGTTTTGGTTCGGCCGAGGGCCACGACCCATGTAGGGTTGGGCTGTGACTCGTGGTGAGTCACGGCGAGGCTCGGGGTTATATTTAGACTTGGTTAGGATTTGGATTGAGGTGTTTTGGTTGAGTTTGTGTTAACGTGGGGATTGTTTGTATTCGGATGTAGATTTGATTGTCTATACGGAGGTGTTAGGATTATTGTTGTGTTTGTGATTATATTTAGGATAATTTGGGATTGTTGTTTATGTTGTGTTGGATTCGGATGTGTTTGGATTGTTTTGGTTGAGCCGAGAGCTAAGTAAGCTCGGGTTGAGTCGAGCCGTGACTCACGGGAGTCACGGCGAAGTTTTCTTATTTATTTACTCGTTTTATTTGTTTGTTTATTAGTGTCGGGATACGATTTCGTCAAATATTTGACATGGGATAACTTAAACGATAATAATAAGCTTTGAAATAATAATTATGAAACCTAAAAATAAGAGTTGATTATAGTTAAGAGGATTGTTGCAACACTTGGATCGGATTCGGATTGATATTGTGACGATTACTATTATTTGGACTTGAATTGGATGTATTGGATTTACGCCGTTGGTTATTGGACGTTATGGACCCTTTTGGTACTCGAGACGGAAGGATGTGTTAGACTTTGACTAATTTAACATATTTGGACCTGAACAAATACGAAATGGTCGATAAAACTAAATAACTAATAGATACACGAATGATATATCCAATTATATTATATAATAACATGTGACGTTTATTGATAAATAGGATAATTAAGAGTTGTTGACTCAAGAATACGTTGTATAAACGGGGTCATGCTAAAATTTCGTAAAATCTTTTGTAAACTTTAACTGTTTAAAGTTTGTTAAATAATTAAAAACCTTTTCAACTTATATTGTTTTTGACGTTATATTTTTGGGAAAACGGGAAAAGCTGAAACTAGTTATCAATGTGTTTGTTGTTTGTTCGAGTGTTTGTTCATTTCTTTCCGATATCTTTCTTCTAGATACTCTTTTGTCTACTTTCGTCTTTCTTGAGTTATCATTCGTTTCGCCGACTTATTTCACTTCCTATCTTTCTTGTCGCCCACACGAGACTTTTAAAATCTATTTTCTTCCAAACGCCATTGTAACTAAAACCTTTTATTCAAGTATTGTTTATTGAGATATTAGATTATTATTTCTGAGTTATGGCATTTAAATTGATTAGGTTGTTTTGAGGTTCGTTTGCTGTAAAGCATTATTTGATTGGTTATTATATCTCGTTTCCTGTTGCTGTTAAGGTGTGATTCATAGCCACACTTTTAATCTTTTTAATTGTTTATAAACCCATGGGGTGAGATACATGCTTTTAAAGATTTTTTGAGCACAAATATTTTTGGTATGCTTTTCCTGATTGGTATGCTTTTCTAACGATGTGCTAAGTAGCTTATCTTGCCATGCAAGACCCTCAGATCATGAACCATTAATTACCTTCGGGTGAGCATGAATATAGGGATATAGGCCTATAGGAATTGACCCTTTGATAAGGCGAAAAGTGTACCGCTTTTAAGGGGTCATTTAAGCCCGAATTCGTGATTATTTGATCAATTACTGCCCTAAATCGTTCCTTTTGTCATTTTAGGTACTCTTGAGGAGAAATCTGGAAAAGAAAGCATTTGACGTTTTTGGAGTATAAAAGTGAAGAAAACGGCAAAGTCTCAAAATCCTTGCTGGGAACAGTACTTGACGACGTCAAGACTTCATACATGATGGCGTCAAGCTTGGCAAAAGAGGTGGAAGTGGAAAATATAACGTGACGGCCCAGAACATTTTCAGTGTTATTGACCTAACGGCGTCACCAAGGCCGTCAGGGTCAAAACACATGTGACGGCCCAGAGTATATTTACACATGAAGGCGTCATGACTGGATCTAGGCAATACGAATTTTATATTAGCGGCGAGTTGACGGCGTCAGACCCTACAACGTGACGCCGTCAGGATGTATTCTCTATATATATTTTTCCAATTTTTCATTGTAAAGGAGTGGAACATTAGGAGGAACTTCACTACAAACCCGAGGTTGAATTTTCATCATATTGTAGGGGTTTCAAACCCTTCTTTCATCCATGTTTGAATAAAGATAAGTCTTCCAATAATCATTCAATATGTCTATGTGTTGTTTGATTATATCTTATGCTTGTCTTTCTTTTAAGATGCTAGGCTAGGTTTTTCTTGTGTTTGCTTAGATGTAGTGAAACCTATATGTTGATTATTGGTTGATTGTTTGTTTATAATTGTTATGGATGATTGTATTCGATGTCAGGCTTAAGAAAACTGGCAGACTTCCATTGGTAACTTGCTTGAACGTCTTAAGAAACATGATCGGAGGTGTACTACGATTTTTGGTTGTATTTAATGCATAAGTGAATTCTAATGATCCCATGTTAGGAGCTTTTAGTCGGCTCGACATAGGAGTAAAGTAGGAGCTTATAGAGTTAGGGAATATTGTACACGGCCCTACGACTAGTATTAAGGAATATAACCCGTTATCCATGCAATTGTAACAAGCTAATCAACCGGTAAAAGATATCTAGGGAGTAATTAAATCTAAGTAAACACATCTTTTCTCATTATTGTTTCAACCACATTAGCACTTTAGTTTATTTTCATTTCTTTTTATTCTATTTTGATTGCATCTGTAGTTATTTGGGTTAGTTGACTAGCAACTAATTCCGCCCACTCCTTCAAAACCCGAGATTTTACTTGCTTTTATAAAATATAGAAAAATACAAAAAGAATCATCCCTCACCTCTAGACCTAGTTTAGTAGGCTTTCTAATCCTAGCGACACTATTCCTGAGTTGAACGATCAATCCCCCAGTACTTGTCACTATACTATACTACAACAATCAGGTACACTGCCTGGCGGGGATTGCAAGCTTCTCATCCCTTGAGAGGTAAAACCTGTTGCGAGGGCGCAATCCCGCGAATCAAGTTTTTGGCGCCGCTGCCGTGGAATAGTTATTGTCTAGGTTAGAATTTCTTTTTATTAGGTCTACTTGATAGATTCCTTTCTAGTAAGATTTTTATTTTCATTTTTAGGTTTTCTTTAGTCTATCTCATTTCTTTGTTCCTTTGTTCATAACCTTTGCCATCCGCCATCATGGAAGGTGGTAATATCCTTGAACCCATCAACCCACCACAACAAAACCACCCACAAAACCCACCACAACCAAACCAACCTCCTAGACCCCGAACTTTAGGAGAGTATTCCCTTCCTAGCCACCAAGGCTATCGAAACACCATTAAGCTCACTCAAGGAGCCAATGTGTCTCCCTTGCGATCCGACACCATCCGGTTGGTGCAAAGCAGATGTGCATTCCATGGACTTTGTTCCGAAGATCCTAATTAAAATCTCTAGGATTTCCTAAAAATCGTAGATTCCATAGACCTTGATGTTGCAACTAGAGAGACGACCCGATTACGTTTATTCCAATTCTCTCTACGTGACCAAGCTAGTCAATGGCTTGAACATTTACCCGCGGGATCCATCACCTCTTGGGATGATCTCACCTCTCGTTTCCTTGCTCAATTTTTCCCACCGGGGAGAACTACCAAGCTTAGAAATGACATTTTGATGTTCCAACAATGTCAAGGTGAAACTCTCTATGAAGCATGGACTCGTTTCAAGGACTTACTCCAAAAAGTCCCTCATCATGGCATAGATCTTTGGCTCCAAGTCCAAATCTTCTATGACCATATCGATCTCTCCACATGGCGAACCATTGACCAATCGGCCGGTGGCAAGCTACGTGATCTAAGTGCGGAAGAATCATGGGAACTCATAGAAGATCTTGCTCTCTATGACAACGAAAGTTGGAATGATTCCCGTGATTTGAACAAAACGGTCAAGGCAATATCTTTGCCTTCGAACAATTCTAGCACTCCCGACCGTAGGATCATGGAACTTGAGGACCAAGTCAAGTTTCTCATGAAATCCTACGAAGCTCCTAAGCCTTCAAGCTAAGTGAACAAAATCACTTCTTCATGCGAATTATGTAGTGGTCCCCATGACACTCGTGATTGCGTGGAACTCCCCGAACAAGGTTTTGCGGATTATGCATCTTCGCGTACCGATGAAGCGGGAGACAAGTGGTACACTTTCAAACCCGAGCCAAATCCTTACGGTGATTCCTACAATCCTTCTTGAAAAAATCACTCGAACCTTAGGTGGAAACAAAACCAAAACATGCCCCAAAACAATTCTTCCAATCCACCTAATCGTTACCAACCAAACGGTCCACCCTCTAACCGTACTTTCAACAACAATCCTTCCAATAACTATGGTAGTACCAATAATCTTGAAGGATCGATGTTAAAGTTTATGGCATCTCAAGAAGCTCTCATAGCTAAGTTTGAAGCCGATTTCAAACAAAAGCAAAGTGAGATGACCAATAAAATTGACACATTGTTGAAAGCTCTCAATGACCGAGAAATGGGAGCACTCCCAAGCGACACGGTCAAGAACCCGAAACTAAGCGTTAATGCCATATCATCGGTTTCGTCACCTACTTCTTGTCCACAATACTATTCGGTCAAAGCAATGAACACGTGTTTCAAGCAAACCCAAATTCTTCAAAAGGAACAATCGAATAAAATATCTGATATTAAACCGGTAAAAAGCATAATTGAAACCCCTCCTACACAAAACCTTGACGATGAATTCAAGGAACTTCGCCTTGAACGTCTGGTTATTGAAGTTTTAGCAAGAGCTCCCTACTACAACGCCCTTTTAGAGAAATATGAGGAGAAACTTAAGTTGGGTAAGAATGGGACCGCCTTCGTTCGGAATAAGTTACCTAAGAAATTAGATGATCCTGGCATATTTGTTCTACCTTGTAGGATCGGGAACTCCGAAACTTTCGACACACTAGCCGATATTGGGTCAAGCCTTAATTTACTTCCTTTGTCCCTCTACACCACTCTTAAGACAGGAAAATTAGATGACACGGAGGTAATTATAGGTCTTGAGGATGGTAGTGTAGCATATCCGGTAGGGTAAGTGAAGGACGTACTAGTGCATATAGGGAAATTAACTATACTAGCCGATTTCCACGTTCTTGATATGGTTAGTGACACTACATGCCCTTTGTTAATAGGAAGAGGATTCTTAGCTACCGCAAGTGCGATGATCGATTGTAAGGAATCTAGGATAGCGGTAGGAGAAGGAGACACTTGGTCGGTCTATGATGTTAAGAAGCATGCTTATGATACTAATAAGGAACCGAAACCTCATTGGGTAGATTTGAATAGGACCTTGGGTTAATGGAGACTTTATAGGACCTTAACGGCCATTTTATTTAGAAGAGGAGTTTATAAATAAGACGCATTGGGTAGAGCAACTCATAGCTAGGGATGAAGAATTAAACCCTTTTGAGGATCCCTTAGTCTTTAGGAAAATGATTGAATTCCTAGGAGTGATGCCTATCAATTTAGGAATGAATAACTGGAAAAGGGAATGGGATAAGTGTAAATGGAATTGGGACAAGCCAACTAAAGAAGGTGACCGGTCATGGCATATGAAGATGATTCTATATGATCCGGATGGAGAAAAGTTTGAGAAGTCATACCGTACCAAGAAAACCGATAGGAAATTGAAACCTAAGTTTGATCCCAAAGATGTCCTCGACGAGGAGCTCACACGTATAGGATAGCCCGTGACCTTGAGTCTATCTATAAGACTCGTTAATAAAGAAAAGCGCTTCTTGGGAGGCAACCCATGTTTTGTGTGTTTTTATTTGTTTGATCTTATTTGTTTCCGTATGCATGTCTTATTTTTATTGTTAGTAAATCATGTTTCAAAGTAAATTGTGAAAATGTTTTATTTTGTTTTTAACTTCGTCTTAATTACATATAAAGGTATTTTGCAAAAGCTAAGTGTAAGGGAAATCCAAATTTGTTTATAAGAACGAAAATGAGCATGATTCATTACAATATTAAAGGAGCATGTATATTAGTATTTGTTTGTGTCAAATGCTTGTATCGAGTCATAATGATGTTTTGCAGGATTTTCCAGGAAATAAGGCATAAGTTTTTCCAGAAATTTTCAGGAAACTTAACATAAGATTTTTCCAGGAACATTCTGACGGTGTCAGATACTAAAATTCTGAAAATTTTTGCGAATTTTGTTTATACCGGAGTCTTAAAGTTTTTGTTGATTCTTTAGTTTTATAAACTCCAGGAAATCTGCAAACATTCATTCCACAAGCATTATATCTTAAATTGTTTTCTAGGATTTTTTAGTATATATAGATTGCAGCCGATTTTACGCGAGGTTTGCCTTGATTGTTTTCTCAGGTTTAACAAGTTATATATGACAAGAAGATGATTTATATTTCTGGAGGGAAGCTTTCAAAGTTCATTTTATTGGAGGAAGATCTAACCTTGTTGACACACTATCCACACCGAATGAATCAGGGGAGTATTTGTTTTCATTCTTTTACCTGATTTACTTTTACATCCTTTAATTGAACAGTGGGGACAATGTTCATCCTAAGTGTAAGGGGATGGTAAATGATGATACCTTATAGGATACAATTGCACTTGAGTTTGTTTGTTCGATAGTAGGTGTGTAATAAAACTAAGAGAAATACTTGCTAGGGCAATTTTAGCTCCAAATTTAAAATTTTTTACAACATTTATATTAGGAGTGAAGCTTTAGCCTTAATAAGCGTCTCATGGATAGGAGTTGTATGACTAGCACAAAACCGTACCACTTAAAAAAAATTTCCACCCAAATATGTGAGGTTCGCCTTTAGATTTGATAGGAAAAGCATTCATTATTAGTGCTTATGAGTGTACCGGTAATATTTAGATTCTAGAACTTGCGTTAGTGATGCATCCCGAGACCGCTAGTGAGACTACATTCGTGTAGTAGGATTTACTACATGATAAGAGGCATTAGGATCACCCTTGTGTTAAACCCGTATCATAATTACTTGACCATTTAAGTCATATAACTTGACTAGCAAAGTCAATTAATTTTTCCCACACCTTAGCGTTGTACTCATTTTTAGTACACGAAACCCCTAATACACCCCTCCGAGCCTATCTTTTCGTTTCTAACTTTAAGCATCTTAATTAAAGGAAGAATTTGTTTACAATCCACCCAAATGTGCAACCAAATCGCCTTAGCCTTCCGTGTATGCACTCATCTTTAGTGCATTATTGTTATTTGTTTGAACCCTTAGTTAATTATCTAATTGATTACATGGTTGCTAAGTCGAGTCATATCTTGTACATATTGTTTTGGGACGATTGGGACTCATGGGTAAAGTACTAGTGTTATGGAGTAATGGGGAAGAACATCATATATTACCCCCATATGTGCGTTAATCTTAAAAAGTACTCCAAGTGTTTTGATTATCTTAATTCGATTCATTAGAGTAGTTTATTGTAAAGTATGTAAAACTTCAAGTGTAAGGGGAATGCAAATCCCCTACGATGTATTATTTTGGATGGTAGGGTAAAAATGTATGCAATAAAAAAAAATAATAATAAAATAAAAAAAAATAAAATAAATAAATAAATAAAAGAAAAAAAAAGAAAAAGAACAAGAGAAAAAACATACGGACTACCATCCCGTTTCATTCTATGTTTGTTTTAGGTTTTGTTATTTTTGATTTATTAGCTTAAGTCGAGTCTAGTCTTGGCTTAGCAATGCCACATTGTACATGTAATTGACCAAGATGATTAACTCGCCACCAGTAAATATTGCCTTTATCCAGCAAAACCGTGTTTTCCATACCCCTATATCTAACGTTATAACCCTTTAAAAGACCTCTTTGATAGTTTATCCTAGGTGCTTATGCCAAGTGGTGGAGGTTTGATCCTTTCCCAAGCCTATGGTAATCTATTTGCTATGACAGGTAGTGAGAGATGTTTTCCATTTCCATATTGTGATATATACTTTATTACACCCGAGAGATGTGAGTATCTGAACACAATTTGTGAGGTGCTAGTGTATAACCTCCGTGCTTGTTTTTGGTTTTAAGTGGAATGGTTATTTGTTGTAATTACTTTTATATTAGTGTTAAATGACCCCTAACTTGTATTTTGATTAGAATAAAAGCGCATTTGCTTGAGGACAAACAAATCTCAAGTGTAAGGGTATTTGATAAGGCGAAAGTGTACCGCTTTTAAGGGGTCATTTAAGCCCGAATTCGTAATTATTTGATCAATTACTGCCCTAAATCGTTCCTTTTGTCATTTTAGGTACTCTTGAGGAGAAATCTGGAAAAGGAAGCATTTTGAATGTTTTTGGAGCATAAAAGTGAAGAAAACGGCAAAGTCTCAAAATCCTTGCTGGGAACAGTACCTGACGACGTCAAGACTTCATACATGATGGCGTCAAGCTTGGAAAAAGAGGTTGAAGTGGAAAATATAACGTGACGGCCCATAACATTTTCAGTGTTATTGACCTGATGGCGTCACCAATGCCGTCAGGGTCAAAACACATGTGACGGCCCAGAGTATATTTACATATGAAGGCGTCAAGACTGGATCTAGGCAATACAAATTTTATATTGGCGGCGAGTTGGCGGCGTCAGATCCTACAACGTGACGCCGTCAGGATGTATTCTCTACATATATTTTTCCAATTTTTCATTGTAAAGGAGTGGAACATTAGGAGGAACTTCACTACAAACCCTAGGTCGAATTTTCATCATATTGTAGGGGTTTCAAACCCTTCTTTCATCCATGTTTGAATAAATATAAGTCTTCCAATAATCATTCAATATGTCTACGTGTTGTTTGATTCTATCTTATGCTTGTCTTTCTTTTAACATGCTAGGCTAGGTTTTTCTTGTGTTTGCTTAGATGTAGTGAAACCTAGATGTTGATTATTGGTTGATTGTTTGTTTATAATTGTTGTGGATGATTGTATTCGATGTTAGGCTTAAGAAAATTGGCAGGCTTCCATTGGTAACTTGCTTGAATGTCTTAAGAAACATGATCGGAGGTGTACTACGATTTTTGGTTGTATTTAACGCATAAGTGAATTCTAATGATCCCATGTTAGGAGCTTTTAGTCGGCTCGACATAGGAGTGAAGTAGGAGCTTATAGAGTTAGGGAATATTGTACACGGCCCTACGACTAGTATTAAGGAATATAACCCGTCATCCATGCAATTGTAACAAGCTAATCAATCGGTAAAAGATATCTAGGGAGTAATGAAATCTAAGTAAACACATCTTTTCTCATTGTTGTTTCCACCACATTAGCACTTTAGTTTATTTTCATTTCTTTTTATTCTATTTTGATTGCATCTGTAGTTATTTGGGTTAGTTGACTAGCAACTAATTCCGCCCACTCCTTCAAAACCCAAGATTTTACTTGCTTTTATAAAATATAAAAAAATACAAAAAGAATCATCCCTCACCTCTAGACCTAGTTTAGTAGGCTTTCTAATCCTAGCGACACTATTCATGAGTTGAACGATCAATCCCCCTGTACTTGTCACTATACTATACTACAACGATCAGGTACACTGCCTGGCGGGGATTGCAAGCTTCTCAAGATCCCTTGAGAGAAAAAACCTGTTGCGAGGGCGCAATCCCGCATATCACCCTTCCACTCCTTTTGCTAGATAGGCAATTTGTGGTGTACTATATTCTATTTTGCTAGGTATATGGAAAGTACCCGGCCTTGGGGGCATTGTTATATTATGAAATTTCGCAGTTATTGTCGACTTATGATGGTTGGTTAACGTTTTGCGTATCATGAGCTTAGCATCATCAACAATATTATATGCACAAGGATGCCACTATATATTGTCGGTTACCTTTGATTACTCGGTATGTGCATATGTTGCTTATATCACCTGACTAAAATCTTGTGCCCTCAACTTTATTTATAAAACCTATGGATTACACTGTGACAACTGGCAATTTAGGTAGCTATTTTGAAACCCGCATTACATCAAAATTTAATGATACAAAATGTTTGGAATTTATTTTCAACGGATTTTGTAAAATTTAAACGTGTGATTTCAAATTATGAATTATATGTGGAGTTTTAATTCGAATTATTGATTTTATATGAAATGTAAGTCGTGGATTATTGTTATTGCGTTTATTAGGCACCACGTTGACTCTGACACTAGGAAAACCTAACGAATGTAAATGTTTTGATTAACGGTTGGGTTTATATATTTAACGGACGTATCATGAAGTTTTAAAAATAATGAGAATGAGCTCGGGATGAGAGTGTCAGGTTACTTTGAAAAGTTTACGTATGGTCCTTGTGTTATACATCTAACCGCCCCACCTTTCTATTATTATTGTTATTATTATTTTTTAAAATAAATAAAAAGAGTAAATAATGAGGCGAAAAATGAACCGTTTTTAGGGGGTCATTTAAGCCCAGAAGAATTTATTTGATCAAATATTGCCCTAAATCGTTCCTTTTGTGATTTTAGGTACTTTGGGAGTGAATTCTGGAAAAGGAAGCATTTTGGACGTTTTTGGAGCATAAAAGTGAAGAAAACGGCAAAGACTTAATTTTCCATGCTGAGAACAGTACCTGACGACGTCAAGAAGGAAATTGTGACGGCGTCAGGAGTAAAATCCATGACGACCGAGAGAAAACCTGAAGGCGTCAAGAAAAGGGCGTCAAGAGTTATTTTGGTGACGGCCTACAAATGGAATACACGTGACGGCGTCAAACCCAGATCTAGGCAGTCCGAGGAGTTTATTGGCGGCGAGATGACGGCGTCAGACATTGCCGCCGTCACCTCACAAAATCTATATATACTTTTCTATTTTTCATTCATTAGAGGAGAGGAACTTGTGTGGAGAATACTAGGGTCGAACCTAATAAACCCTAGGTCGTTTGTAACAGTATTTTCAAGGGTTTTCACCCCTTGAAACCTTTCATGTTCAATTAAGATAAGTCCTTTCTTAATTCATTCAATATGTCTATGTGTTGTATGAATATATCTTATGCTTGTCTTGATTTCAACATGCTAGGCTAGATCTTTCATGTGTTTGCTTAGATGTAATGAAACCTAGATGTTAATTATAGGTTGATTGCTTGTTTATAGTTGTAATGGATGAATGATTTCAATGTTAGGCTTAAGAAAACTGGCAGATCTCCATTGTGTAACTTGCTTGAACGTCTTAAGAAACATGAACCGATGTGTACTAGGTTTTTATGATTGTATTTAATGCATGAGCGAATTCTAGTGATCCCATGTTAGGAGCTTCTTAGCCGGCTCGACATAGGAGTGAAGTAGGAGCTTATAGGATTGGGGAAGTAAGTACGCCACCCCATGAATGGTATTAAGGAATACAATCCGTCATCCACGCAACTGTAACAAGTAATTAACCTGTAAAAGATATCTAGGGAGTAGTGAAATCTAAGTAAACACAATTCTCTCATATATTGCTCACACCACTAGTATAATCTAGTTATTTTCATTTTTAGTATTTTATTTTGATTGCATCTTTAGTTATTGGGTTAGTTGACTAGCAACTAATTTCGCCCAACTCCTTCAAAACAGAGATTTTTATTTGCTTTTCATAAAACCTAATAATACAAAAAATAATCATCCCTCATCTCTAGACCTAGTCTTTAGGTTTTCTAATCCTAGCGACACTATTCCCAAGTTGAACGATCAATCCCCCGGTACTTGTCACTATACTATACTACAACGATCAGGTACACTGCCTGGTGGGGGATGTAAGCTTCTCGAGATCCCTCGAGAGGTAAAGCCTGGTGCGATTCCCACGTATCAAGTTTTTGGCGCCGCTGCCGGGGAATAGTTATTGTCTAGGTTAGGATCTCTTTTTATTAGGTCTACTTGCTAGATTCATTTCTAGTAAGATTTTATTTTTATTTTTAGGTTCTCTTTAGTCTATCTTATTTCTTCGTGTTTTTGTTCGTAACTCTTTACCATCCGACATCATGGAAGATGGCAACATCTTTGAACCCATCAACCCACCACAACAAGACCACCCACAAAACCCACCACTAGCTAACCAACCTCTTAGGCCCTGAACAGTAGGAGAGTATTCCCGACCTAGCCACCAAGGCTATCGAAACACCATTGAGCTCACCCAAGGAGCCAATGTGTCTCCCTTGCGATCCGAAACCATCCGGTTGGTGCAAAGCGGATGTGCATTCCATGGACTTCGTTTCGAAGATCCAAATCAACATCTCAAGGACTTCCTTAAAATCGTAGATTCTATAGACCTTGATGCTACAACTATAGAGTCAACCCGATTACGCCTATTCCAATTCTCTCTACGTGATCAAGCTAGTCAATGGCTTGAGCGTTTACCCGCGGGATCCATCACCTCTTGGGATGATCTCACCACTCGTTTCCTTGCTCAATTTTTCCCACCGGGGAGAACTACCAAGCTTAGAAATGATATCTTGATGTTCCAACAACGTCAAGGTGAAACTCTATATGAAGCATGGACTTGATTCAAGGACTTACTCCAAAAAGTCCCTCATCATGGCATAGATCTTTGGCTCGAAGTCCAAATCTTCTATGACCATATCGATCTCTCCACGAGGCGAACCATTGACCAATTGGCCGGTGGCAAGCTACGTGATCTAAGTGCGGAACAATCATGGGAACTCATAGAAGATCTTGCTCTCTATGACAACGAAAGTTGGAATGATCCCCGTGATTTGAACAAAACGGTCAAGGCAATATCTTTGCTTTCGAACAATTCTAGCACTCACGACCGTAGGATCATGGAACTTGAGGACCAAGTCAAGTTTCTTATGAGATCTTACGAAGCTCCTAAGCCTTCAAGCCAAGTGAACAAAATCACTTCTTCATACGAATTATGTAGTGGTCCCCATGACACTCGTGATTGTGTGGAACTCCCCGAAACAGCTTTTGCGGACTACGCATCCTCGCGTACCGATGAAGCGAGAGATAAGTGGTACACTTTCAAACCCGAGCCAAACCCGTATGGTGATTCCTACAATCCTTCTTGGAA
This sequence comes from Artemisia argyi, assembly GCA_030686995.1. NCBI lineage: Eukaryota > Viridiplantae > Streptophyta > Magnoliopsida > Asterales > Asteraceae > Artemisia > Artemisia argyi. The sequence continues at coordinate 27,377,037 of CM060684.1, forward strand.
AAATCACCCAAACCTTAGGTGGAAACAAAATCAAGCCAATTCTTCCAATCCGCCTAATCGTTACCAACCAAACGGTCCACTCTCCAACCGTACTTTCAACAACAATCCTTCCAACAACTATGGTAGTACCAACAATCTTGAAGGATTGATGTCCAAGTTTATGGCATCTTAAGAAGCTCGCATATCTAAGTTTGAAGCCGATTTCAAACAAAACCAAAGCGAGATGACCACCAAAATTGACACATTGTTGAAAGTTCTCAATGACCGAGAAATGGGAGCACTCCCAAGCGACACGATCAAGAACCCGAAACTAAACGTTAATTCCATATCATCAGTTTTGTCACCCACTTCTTGTCCGCAATACTACTCGGTTAAATCAACGAGCACGTGTTTCAAGCAAAACCAAATTCTTCAAAAGGACCAATCAAATAAAACACCCGATGTAAAACCGGTCAAAAGCATAGTTGAAACACCTCATACGCAAGACCTTGACGATGAATTCAAGGAGCTTCACCTTGAACGCCCCGTCATTGATGTCTTAGCCCGTGCTCCCTACTATAGTGCCCTCCTAGAAAAGTATGATAAGTTTAAACTAGGTAAAAATGGGACCGCCTTCGTTCAAAACAAGTTGCCTAAAAAGCTTGATGATCCGGGTATATTTGTTTTGCCTTGTAAGATAGGAAGATCTGAAGCTTTCGACACACTAGCCGATTTAGGGTCAAGCCTCAACTTGATTCCCTTATCCCTTTTCACCACTCTCAAGCTAGGAAAGTTAGAGGAGACGGAGGTATTAATTGGTCTAGCGGATGGGAGTATTGCCTACCCGGTTGGGATGATTAAAGATGTAGTTGTTCACGTAGGGAAGCTAACTATCTTAGCGGATTTTCACGTCCTGGACATGGTTAGTGACACTACATGCCCATTGTTAGTTGGAAGAGGATTTTTAGCTACCGCTAGCGCCATGATAGATTGTAAAGAGTCTAAGATAGCGGTAGGTGAGGGCGATACTTGGTCGGTATATGATGTTAAGAAACATAGCTACGATTGTGAGGATGAACCGACACCACATTGGGTAGAGATGAATAGGAGACCATCTAGATACGGACCTTGGATAGAGATGAACTTTATAGGACCTCAACGCCCATTCTATCTAGAAAAGGATTTCATCGATAAGACACATTCGGTGGAACAACTCATAGCTAGAGATGAAGAGCTGGACCCTTTTGAGGACCCCTTAGTCTTTAGAAAAATGATTGAGTTCTTAAGTGTAATGCCTATTAATATAGAGATGAACAAGTGAAAAGAGAGGGGGATAAGTGTAAATGGAGGTGGGACAAGCCACCTAAGGAAGGTGACGGATCATGGCATATGAAGATGATTTTGTATGATCCGGATGGAGAAAAGTTTGAAAGGTCATACCGTACTAAGAAAACCGATAGGAAGTTAAAACCTAAGTTTGATCCCAAAGATGTCCTCAATGAGGAACTCACCCATATCACGTAGTAACCCATGACCTTGAGTCTAGCTACAAGACTCGTAAATAAAGAAAAGCGCTTCTTGGGAGGCAACCCATGTTTTGTGTGATTTTTATTTTGTTTGATTGTTATTTGTTTCCGTATGCATGCTTTATTTTTATTGTTGGTAGATAATGTTTCAAAACTAAAATAGTGAAAATACTTTACTTTGTTGTTTGGCCTAGTCTTAACTTCATCCAAAGGTATTTCGCAAAAGATAAGTGTAAGGGGAAACCTCAAATATGTTTTTAAGAAACAAAACCGATCATGATTCTCCACAATATTAAGTGAACATGTATATTCGTATTTGTTAGAGTCAAATGCTTGTATCGAGTCATAATGATGTTTTGCAGGATTTTCCAGGAAGTAGGACGAAGTTTTTCCAGAAGTTTTCCGGAAACTTAACATAAGAATTTCTGCAGGTCACTTCTGACGGCGTCACGAGTTTACTCTTGACGGCGTCACGTGTAAAATTCTGGAAATTTTACCAGTTTTGTTTTTCTAACGGAGTCTTAAAGTTTTTGTTGAATCTTTAGTTTTATAATCTCCAGGAAATCTGCAAACATCATTCCACAAGCATTATATCTTATTTTGTTTTCTAGGATTTGTTAGCATATATATATTCCCGCCGATTTTACGCGAGGTTGCCTTGTCTATTTTCTCAGGTTTTACAGGTTATGTATGACAAGAAGATGATTTATATTCTGGAAGGGAAGCTTTGATTGTTCATTTTCTTGGAGGAAGATCTAACCTGGCCACCTTATTATCCATACCGAGCGAATCAGGGGAGTATTTGATTTCATTCATTTTACTTATTTGACTTTTACATTCTTTACTTGAACATTGGGGACAATGTTCATCCTAAGTGTAAGGGGAGGGTAAAATGATGATACCTTACAGATACACTTTCGCTTGAGTTTGTTTGTTTGATAGTAGATGTGTAATAAAAATATGAGAAATACTTGTTAGTGCAATTTTAGCGCCAAATTTAAATTTTTTTACAACATTTAGGAGTGAAACTTTAGCCATAGCAAGCGTCTCATGGATAGGAGATTGTATGACTAGCACAAAACCGTACTATTCAGAAAAATTTTCCACCAAAATATGTGAGGTTCGCCTTTAGATTTGATAGGAAAAGCATTTATTATTAGTGTTTATGAGTGTACCGGTAGCATTTAGATTCTAGAGCTTGCGTTAGTGATGCATCCCAAGACCGCTAGTGAGACTACATTCGTGTAGTAGGATTTACTACATGATAAGAGGCATTAGGATCACCCTTGTGTTAAACCCGTATCATGATTATTTTGACCATTTATGTTATATTACTTGGCTAGTTAAGTCAATTAATTTTTCCCACACCATTAGCGTTGTACTCATTTTTAGTACACGAAACCCCTAGTACACCCCTCCGAGCCTATCTTTTCATTTCTAACTTTAAGCATCTTACTTAAAGGAAGAATTTGTTACACCCCACTTAAATGTACACCCAAATCGCCTTAGCCTTCCGTGTATGCACTCATCTTTAGTGCATTATTGTTATTTGTTAAATCCTAAGTTAATTATCTAATTGATTACATGGTTGCTAAGTCGAGTCATATCCTTGTACATATTGTTTTAGGACGATTGGGACTCATGGGTAAAGTACTTATTTTATGGAGTAATGGGGAAGAACATCATATTATTACCCCCATATGTACATTAATCTTAAAAGTACTCCAAGTGTTTTGATTTTCTTAATTCGAGTCATTAGATTAGTTTACTGTAAAAGTATGTAAAAATTCAAGTGTAAGGGGAATATTCATTCCCTATGATGTATTATTTTGGATGGTAGGGTAAGAGTGTATGCAAAAAAAAAAAAAAAAAAAAAAAAAAAAAAAAAAATCGAAAAAAATCAAGAAAAAGAAAAAGAAAAAAATAGAAAAAGAAAAAGAAAAGAGAAAAACATACGGACTACCATCCCTTTTCAATCTATATTCATTTAATGTTTTTGTTATTTTTGATTTATTAGCTTAAGTCGAGTCTAGTCTTGGCTTATCAACGCCATATTGTACATGTAATTAACCAAGATTATTAACTCGCCACCAGTAAAGACTGCCTATATCCAACAAAATCGTGTATTCCATATCCCTACACCTAACGTTACAACCCTTTAAAAAGACCTCTTTGATAGTTTATCCTAGGTGCTTACGCCATGTGGTGGAGGTTTGATCCTTTCCCAAGCCTATGGTAATCTATTTTGCTATGACAGGTAGTGAGAGATGTTTTCCATTTCCATATTGTGATATATACTTTATTACACCCGAGAGATGTGAGTATCTAAACACTATTTGTGAGGTGCTAGTGTATGACCTCCGTGCTTGTCTTCGGTCTTTAGTGGAACGATTATTTGTTGTAATTACTTTTATATTAGTGTTAAATGACCCCTAACTTGTATTTTGACTAGAATAAAAGCGCATTTGCTTGAGCACAAGCAAATCTCAAGTGTAAGAGTATATGATGAGGCGAAAAATGAACCGTTTTTAGGGGGTCATTTAAACCCGGAATTGAATTTATTTGATCAAATATTGCCCTAAATCGTTCCTTTTGTGATTTTAGGTACTTTGGGAGTGAATTCTGGAAAATGAAGCATTTTGGACGTTTTTGGAGCATAAAAGTGAAGAAAACAGCAAAGACTTAATTTTCCATGCTGAGAACAGTACCTGACGGCGTCAAGAAGGAAATTGTGATGGCATCAGGAGTAAAATCCATGACGACCCAAAGAAAACCTGAAGGCGTCAAGAGTTATTTTGGTGACGGCCTACAAATGGAATACACGTGACGGCGTCAAACCCAGATCTAGGCAATCCGAGGAGTTTATTGGCGGTGAGATGACGGCGCAGACATTTACTCTTGACGCCGTTACCTCACAAAATCTATATATACTTTTCTATTTTTCATTCATTAGAGGAGAGGAACTTGTATGGAGAATACTAGGGTCGAACCTAATAAACCCTAGGTCGTTTGTAACAGTATTTTCAAGGGTTTTCACCCCTTGAAACCTTTCATGTTCAATTAAGATAAGTCCTCTCTTAATTCATTCAATATGTCTATGTGTTGTATGAATATATCTTATGCTTGTCTTGATTTCAACATGCTAGGCTAGATCTTTCATGTGTTTGCTTAGATGTAATGAAACATAGATGTTAATTATAGGTTGATTGCTTGTTTATAGTTGTAATAGATGAATGATTTCAATGTTAGGCTTAAGAAAACTGGTAGATCTCCATTGTGTAACTTGCTTGAACGTCTTAAGAAACATGAACCGATGTGTACTAGGTTTTTATGATTGTATTTAATGTATGAGCGAATTCTAGTGATCCCATGTTAGGAGCTTCTTAGCCGGCTCGGCATAGGAGTGAAGTAGCAGCTTATAGGATTGGGGAAGTAAGTACGCCACCCCATGAATGGTATTAAGGAATACAATCCGTCATCCACGCAACTGTAACAAGTAATTAACCTGTAAAAGATATCTAGGGAGTAGTGAAATCTAAGTAAACACAATTCTCCCATATATTGCTCATACCACTAGTATAATCTAGTTATTTTCATTTTTAGTATTTTATTTTGATTGCATCTTTAGTTATTGGGTTAGTTGACTAGCAACTAATTCCGCCCAACTCCTTCAAAACCGAGATTTTTATTTGCTTTTCATAAAACCTAAAAATACAAAAAATAATCATCCCTCATCTCTAGACCTAGTCTTTAGGTTTTCTAATCCTAGTGACACTATTCCCAAGTTGAATGATCAATCCCCCAGTACTTGTCACTATACTATACTACAAAGATCAGGTACACTGCCTGGTGGGGGTTGTAAGCTTCTCGAGATCCCTCGAGAGGTAAAGCCTGGTGCGATTCCCACGTATCAGTAAACTAATAAAATGGTCCTTGTGGTCTCTTTTTCCTGGAAAACACACAAACAAACACAATCCCATCTCCATCTCTCATCTCTCTCCCACCTCTCTCTTATCTTTAGCAAACCCTAGCCGCCACTAAATTCCGGCCAACCGCCGCTACACCGCCCGCCGTTTACCTCACACAACCACCACCATCTTAACCCTCATTTCATTCTCTTCATTTCTACATATAGCACGCGCCTCAAAACCCTCCCCATCACCAAGAATACATAAAGATCGAGCCTTGAACCGCCACCATTCCTTGTTATTTTGTTAGATCCGTGAGTCTTGAGGTTCAAGAAGGTGAGTAAACACCGAAACAAGTATAAACTTGTCTCGGTGTGATTAAATCCGTGAGATATGGTGAAAACCTTAATGGGTTTTGGGTTTTCTTGATTTATTCTTGTTAAAAACTAATGAGAAAATGATTTTGGTTAATAAAAATGTGGCTACAAATAAGTTTGGTATCCTTTTGTGTTGTGGTTGTGTATGTGTCGAGGGGAAACTGTGAGCCAAAGGCTCACGGCTCAGTTTATCTACTATGATTCATGATTTTTTTTGAGCTTGTCTTTGTTACTTATTCTTGTGATTATAATTGGGTTTTGGATTCGATTTGTTTTGATACCATGAACCTAGGGTAGGTTGTTTGTTAATGAGTTTTGGATTCTTGTTGATGTTTTCATGAGGGGTTAGACCATTTTGAGGTCCTTGTGGTTCAATGTATGGAAAGGGATAGCCAAGCCAAGACCCTTACGGTCTTGGCAGTGGGCTGCTACTCTTGTTGTTATTGTTGTGGTTCTTTCTTTTTTTACAAAAAAGGTTGACGTACATTGTTGATTATGGTTGTTGTTGTTTATAATTGTTTTTGTTGTTGTACCTTGGGTCGAGAAGGAGTAGAGGAGCCGAGACCCTTGTGGTCTCTGCATGGGTTTGATGTATGGTATATTGGAGTTGTTGTTGTCGAAGGAAAATGGGGACCGATTCTGAGACGGTCAAACTAGAATGACGGAGATAGGTTAGAAAGGTGCCTTAGTCGGACCTTATTGTTGTAGTTTGTGAAATGGGATTGATTGACGGAGTTGGTTATACTTGACATATTACATTGGACTTGTGAGTTGAGCGAGTCGGAGTCACCTTGACTTTCTAGTCAATGGTTGATTTCGACAAACGCCTTAACTTTTGGATTTAGACAATGAACCGAGAAGTGATGACTCGGATATGTGACTCGTATTTTATAACTCGAAACAATTAATAATTACACAATCAACAAAACTCGTAATAACTTATATATCGATATAAACATTTATATAAATATATAAATGTGAAAGCGTATATATATTTATATAAATGTGTATATAATAAATAGGAAATCACGAGTAATAAAAATAATAACGTTAACGATATATATTAGAATATGAATATAGTATAATATTGTCGGAAGCTTTATTATGACTAAATTGTTATAAAGGGAAATATAAATTTAACGCGAATTGTTTTACGAAATGAAGCGAGCTTTTGGGAAATAAAATGAGACATTACGAGTTATAAAAGATTCGAGGGCACTTAAATCCAAGTTGGCCATTTTATTAATTGTTGACTATTTGTGCTAGTCACGGATGTATGACATTAATATACTCGTTTAATATATCTGTTTAACTTATTTAGTCGACGTATTAAATAGGACCTATTTAGTTATATAAAAAAGGTTTATTGTCGAATAGTGTAACCTACGACGCCTTAGGTTGTGGTAGGAGTTCGGGATAATAAGTTATTAAATATTTTGTGAAGTTTATCGAATTGACGAATTCGATAAGTTTGACGATATATTTAGGAAACTTGTTAAAATCTAAAACTTACCATATAGTAAACTACGTGCTATGTGATTTAGGACTTGGTATGGTTTTGGAATAATATATTAAGTAAATAGGTTGTGGAGGATTATCGAGTTGACGAACTCGATAAACGTCGATGATTTATTTAAAGAATATATTAGGCAAACACTAGACCTATAGATCGTTATTGTTTCTTTTGATGTGTTTGATGGATTGTGTTGAGTCGACCTTCCACCCACATGGATACCAAACGCGAAAACAAATATGAGAAACGGATTTTGGAAAGTAAAAAGGAATACGTTCGGGATTGGGAATATTTGACTTTTGAGAAAATTATTCTGAGACGAGTTAATATTGTTAGGAAGTGCCGAGTCTGTAGTTGCCGTCGTTTGAGTTGTGATACTTCTTGTTTCTACCGATTTTGAGCTATATCTGGACTTGAGGTGAGTCATAGCCCCACTTTTACTCTTGAATATTGTTTTCTAATCTTGGGGTGAGAAACGTGCAAATTGTTTTATGTGGACTAGTAATGCTGTTTGAATCAAAACTTGCTATGCTTATAGAACTAGGTAAGTTGTAGAGCATGTCGTATCCTTACGAATGCAGCGCATGTCGTATCCTTACGAATGCAAGAACATGTCGCATCCTTGCGAATGTTGGGTATGTCGCATCCTTGCGAATGCATATTTGATTTGATTGGTTTTGGACTATAGTGTGCACCTATAGGGTTGGTTTTGTGGAACGAGGCCTAGTCTAGCTAGCAAGAGTTTTGCGTATATGTCCACTTGATTTGATTTAAGAATTTAAACCTATGATCTCACCAACGTAAGCTGACTTTTAACTCGTTTTCTCAGGTAATTAAGTGACTGCTTGGGATGCTTGTGTTTGGATGGCTTGGCTTGGCATTTTGGTTAAAGGATCTATTTCAAACTCTGATATCTTATTGTGGATTATGAGTGTGTAAATACTCATCATTTTTACCGTATTTTAACTGCCAAAACACGTGAAAACACTCAAGAATGCATCAAAATAATGAAAATATCCCAAAGATCGTGTTTTATATGTTTTAAATGCAAAATGATTGAAAACAAACGAAAAATGAACAAAGTTTGCATAATTGGCAGTTTCAGTCCCCCAACTTTCAAAATTTGTCAAAACTAGTCCCTGAGCGTTTATTTTAAAAAGTCAAACCAAGTCTTTAAAAAATCAAAAGTTACCAAATAATGATCTTTGGGTGAAAAATCTTTCAAAAAAATGTACAAGTTTACATATTTGGTCCCTCAAGTTTCAAGGTTTGGCAGATGTGGTCTCCGGGAATTATAAATCAAAGAAAAATGACAGATTGGACCTTGGAAATTCATAACTTGGCAATAATAGTCCTTTGGAGAAATTTGAAATGTTGGCAGAAAAGGTCCGTGGAAAATGCAGAAATTACAACTTAGGTCCTTGGCTTGCATTGTTACTTAACCAAACGAATCCTTTGTTAATTACTAAACCAAACAAAATCCCACCACCTTGGCCCAATCCCTTATTCCAATCCAAACCATACCCCACCTGGCCCAACACCACTACAAGCCCAACCCTAAAACCTGTTTACGTTGTTAATAAAAACATACACCCTCCTCCTTCTTGGTCAAAACACACAATTAAAAAATAAAACCCATCTCCATCACCAATTCCCCCCCCTCCCCCGTGACCTGCTAACACAATACTCCCATCACCATCTTCCCATCACCCTCATCATTTGTCTTCCACCCCATCTCCCAATCCCACTAAACATATCACAAACCCATACCTACCTCCTCTGCCATGCTGGCAATCCACACTACAAAAGAGATCAATGGCTGTGAGCACTTGGAAAAAGCACAAGGATAGTCCACCTCACATTCTCACTCAGTAAACAAACACAGCAACAAGAGGACAAAAGCAAGGAGAGATGACCCTTTTGTATTATTTTTATTCAGTAGTATAAATTAGCATCATGTATGCCACTTATAAGTGATGCGTGGGAATCGCAACAGGCTTTACCTCTCGAGGGATCTCGAGAAGCTTACAACCCCCACCAGGTAGTGTACCTGATCGTTGTAGTATAGTATAGTGACAAGTACCGGGGGATTGATCGTTCAGCTAGGAATAGGGTCGTTAGGATTGAAATTAATCTAACTAGGTCTAAAGGTGAAGGATGATTCTTTTTATGTTTTTATGTTTTATGAAAAGCAAGTAAAAATCTCGGGTATTGGGAGAATGGGCGGAATTAGTTGCTAATCAACTAACCCAAAAGCTACTAATTAATCTAATAAACAAGAAAAGTAAACTAGGGTTCTACAAGATAAGTGAGGCATGTCTACCTATGATATGTTACTCCTTGCTAGCTATCCAATCCTACCTATTGAATTGTAACCTTGTTTTAATTGACGGGTTGTATTCCTTAATACCATTCATGGGGTGGCGCACTTAACTCCCCAATTCTATGAGCTCTTATCTCCTCCTACACCATGCCCAGCACAACTATAGGGATTGTAAACAGTGGCTCATGCATTAAATACAACCAATAAAGACCTAGTGCACATCGGTTCATGTTTCCTAAGACGTTCAAGCATGTTACCATTTGGAGATCTGCCAGTTTTCTTAAGCCTAACATATAAATTCATTCAATCAAAACAAGAATCAATAGGAAACAAGAATTATAAACTAAACCAACTAGATCTATTGAAGTTGTCACGCCTTAATTGATGGAGATAGACACAACATCAACAAGAAATCAATGAGATCTAATCAATTGTATACAAGTTTCACATAATCATAAGTAGACACAAGGTGAATTAGCAAATCATAATCAAAGAAGGACAATCAACAAGAATAATGAAAAACATAGTTGAGATAGAATCATCAAACCAATATATGATGTTTATGGAGTGATTGAAACCCTCTAAGTTGCTGGAAAAACACCCACCTAAACCCAGGAATCGACTTTAGGGTTTAGGGCTTACAAAAAGTGAAGTTATGATGTTATATTTATAGCCTAATTTCTGCCCGGCCCGGTCGTGACGGCGTCAGACCAACTTTGACGACATCACGACTAACAATTTTTTACCAAATTGTAGATCTCTTCGTCCTCTTCGCGTGGGCTTTTGAATCACCTAAATCCGAGTTCGTATGCAAAAGTTATGACCAAAACAATATCAGCTACTCTGCGCGCAAGTTTTGACAAGTTTACACGTGACGGCCTTGGGTGACGCCTTCACATTCTCTCTGGGCCGTCACCACTTTTACTCTTGACGCCGTCACCAAAATGCTCTTGACGCCGTCAGGTACTGTTCCTAGCAAGGAAAATTAAGACTTTGTCGTTTTCTTCACTATTATGCTCCAAAAACGTCCAAAATGCTTCCTTTTCCAGAATTCACTCACAAAGTACCTAAAATCACAAAAGGAACGATTTAGGGTAATATTTGATCAAATAAATTCGAATTCGGGCTTAAATGACCCCCTAAAAACGGATCATTTTTCGCCTCATCATATATCCCTACACTTGGGATTTGCTTGTCCTCAAGCAAATGAGCTTTTCCACCAATCAAAATACAAGTTAGGGGTCATTTAACACTAATATAAAAGTAATTACAACAAATGATCGTTCCACCTTAGTCAAAACAAGCACGGAAATTATACACTAGCACCTCACATTAAGTATTTGGATACTCTCATCTCTCGGGTGTTGAAAATTTATATGTCATAATTGGAAATGGAGAAATATCACTCTCTACCTGTCATAGCAAATAGATTACCATAGGCTTGGGAAAGGATCAAACTTCCACCACTTGGCGTAAGCACCTAGGATAGACTATCAAAGAGGTCTTTTAAAGGGTTATAACGTTAGGTGTAGAGGATATGGAAAACACGGTTTTGTTGGATAAACGGATATTTTACTGGTGGCAAGTCAATTGTCTTAGTTAACTACATGTACAATGAGGCGTTGCTAAGCCAAGACTCGACTCAACTTAAACTAACCACAACTCTTTTTGGATTTTCAAGACACTATTTAACTTAAACATAAATAAAAGAAACGGATGGTAGCCCGTATGTTTTTCTCTTTTCATTTCTATTTTTTTTTCTTTCTTTTTTTTTTTCGTTTTTTTTTCGTTTTTTTTTTTTTTTTTTTTTTTTTTTTTTCATACACTTTTACTCTACCATCCAAAATAATACATCAAAGGGAGCTCGTTTCCTCCCTACACTTGAGCTTTTACATACTTTAAAATCAACTATTCTAATGACTCGAATCAAGATAATCAAAACACTTGGAGTACTTTTAAATATTAACGCACATATGGGGGTAATATATGATGTTCTTCCCCATTACTCCATAACACAAGTACTTTACCCATGAGTCCCAATTGTCCCAAAACAATATGTACAAGATATGACTCGACTTAGCAACCATGTAATCAATTAGACAACTAACGAGGGGTTTAAACAATTAACAATAACGTACTAAAGATGAGTGCATACAAGGAAGGCTAAGGCGATTTGGTTGCACATTTGGGGTGGATTGTAAACAAATTCTTCCTTTAAGTAAAATGCTTAAAGTTAGAAACGAAAAGATAGGCTCGGAGGGGTGTACTAGGGGTTTCGTGTACTAAAAATGAGTACAACGCAAAGGTGTGGGAGAATTACTTGACCTATGAAGTCAATGTAATTATATTACAGGTGTAGAACAAGGGTTATCCTAATGCCTCTTATCATGTAGTAAATCCTACTACACGAATGTAGTCTCACTAGCGGTCTCGGGATGCATCACTAACGCAAGTTCTAGAATCTAAATGCTACCGGTACACTCATAAGCACTAATAGTAAATGCTTTTCCTATCAAATCTAAAGGCGAACCTCACATATTTGGGTGGAAAATTTTTCTGAATGATTCGGTTATGTGCTAGTCATACAATCTCCTATCCATGAGACGCTTATTAAGACTAAAGTTTCACTCCTACATGTTGCAAAAAATTTTAAATTTGGTGCTAAAATTGCCCTAACAAATATTTCTCTCAGTTTTATTACACATTCACTATTAAACAAAACAAAAACCAAGTGGAGTAATAGTTTCTAATATACCCTCCCTACACTTAAACCGAACATTGTCCCCAATGTTCTAGATAAAAGATGTAAAAGTAAATAAATAAGAATGAAAGAAACTAATACTCCCCTGATTCGTTCACCGTGGATAATGTGACAACATGGTTAAATCTACCTCCAAGAAGACGAACGTTAAAAGCTTCCCTCCAAAAATATAAATCATCTTCTTGTCCTGTAATCAACAAACACAAAAACCAAAGCATCAAACCGAACAAAAATCACAACTAGATGTAATTCCAGACTTAGAAATAGAAACAAGACAAAGCAACAAAAGGATAGGATACTTGTGAAATGAATTACAAATAGGAACTCATAAAACATATCCACAATTATTGACACACAAACAAGATAAAATATATGCTAATCATAAATTGTGAAGTTTTCATGTTCGAATTTAGTTCTTTTTAACAAGATATAAATTTCCCTACACTTATCTTTTTGTAAAATACCTTTATATGCAATTAAGAAGAGGTTAAAAACAAAATAAAGCATTTTCACAAATTATTCGAAACATGAAAATTAAACAACTATGATTAGGCATATATGACACAAACAAACAAATAAAATAAAAACATCAAACAATTAAAAACATGGGTTGCCTCCCAAGAAGCGCTTGTTTTTGTTCGAGTCACGAGCCTGACTATACCCTTATTTAACGGAAATAGGGGAGGTTTTCCCTACACTTAGGATTAAGTGTGGGTGGAAGTAGTGATACACACCCTTAGGGTGGAAATATGCCACGTGAGGTGAAGGGGGTGAGTGAATGGCTTCCTTCATCCTAAAACTACCTGGATAATATAGGTTGATGGGTGGGTCGGTTCCTCTTTTGTCTCCTAGAAATAAATCTAAGGATGGGAAGTTGTGTAAAGGTTGAGGTTCTGGTTCATCAACATTAGGAAATTCCCTAGAACTAGGAGTAAGGTTATCACTACAAGTGTTCAAACCTATATCCTCTAGTGGTGCTTGTTCCAAGGGTTCTACCTCAATTGGGGTTCCTATAGTCTCATCTACTTCTTCCGGGTAAGTCACGGGCGGTGTATGTGCCTCAAATGATGGTAGGACTTGTGGGGTACTTTGTGGGCTTGGATTATCCACCTCATCCTCCATTGTACCTAGATTACCTATATGTTTGTTTTGTACTATGATATTAGGTGCCATCCAACTAGGTATCTCAACATGAGTATATTCATCCCCCAACAAACTTGTTCCATGATCCTTCAAATTTGTTGTCAAATGATTTGTTATGTTGTTTGTCGGGTTGTCTAATCTATAATAATATTGGGCACAATCTTCTATAGAATCCCATGCTTCTTCAGCATTTAATTCCCTAAAGTCCCCATTGGCAAAATCCTCAATGCACATTTGGTCATATCGGTTAACACGATAGTAAAAGGTCTGGGTTAGGGATGCTAAAGCGAAACAATGATGAGGGACTATTCGGAGTAAATTTTTAAAACGAGTCCATGCATCATATATGGGTTCATCTCGATATTGTTTGAACATCAAGATGTCATTAGGGTAGAATGGGTTTCGTGGTCGGTAGTATGGTGGATTCGCATTCTCCATAATGGTGAACGGAAGAGTCAATGGAAAGGTTTCTACGAACAAATGCACAAAGAAAAGATAGACTACAAGAAGACCTAAAAATAAAAATAAAAATAAAATCTTACTAGAAAGGGATCTAGCAAGTAGACCTAATAAAAAGAAATTCTAACCTAGACAATAACTATTCCCCGGGCTGCGGTGCCAAAAACTTGATGCGTGGGAATCGCAACAGGCTTTACCTCTCGAGGGATCTCGAGAAGCATACAACCCCCACCAGGCAGTGTACCTGATCGTTGTAGTATAGTATAGTGACAAGTACCGGGGGATTGATCGTTCAGCTAGGAATAGTGTCGTTAGGATTGAAATTAATCTAACTAGGTCTAAAGGTGAAGGATGATTCTTTTTATGTTTTTATGTTTTATGAAAAGCAAGTAAAAATCTCGGGTATTGGGAGAATGGGCGAAATTAGTTGCTAATCAACTAACCCAAAAGCTACTAATTAATCTAATAAACAAGAAAAGTAAACTAGGGTTCTACAAGATAAGTGAAGCATGTCTACCTATGATATGTTACTCCTTGCTAGCTATCCAATCCTACCTATTGAATTGTAACCTTGTTTTAATTGACGGGTTGTATTCCTTAATACCATTCATGGGGTGGCGCACTTAACTCCCCAATTCTATGAGCTCTTATCTCCTCCTACACCATGCCCAGCACAACTATAGGGATTGTAAACAGTGGCTCATGCATTAAATACAACCAATAAAGACCTAGTGCACATCGGTTCATGTTTCCTAAGACGTTCAAGCATGTTACCATTTGGAGATCTGCCAGTTTTCTTAAGCCTAACATATAAATTCATTCAATCAAAACAAGAATCAATAGGAAACAAGAATTATAAACTAAACCAACTAGATCTATTGAAGTTGTCACGCCTTAATTGATGGAGATAGACACAACATCAACAAGAAATCAATGAGATCTAATCAATTGTATACAAGTTTCACGTAATCATAAGTAGACACAAGGTGAATTAGCAAATCATAATCAAAGAAGGACAATCAACAAGAATAATGAAAAACATAGTTGAGATAGAATCATCAAACCAATATATGATGTTTATGGAGTGATTGAAACCCTCTAAGTTGCTGGAAAAACACCCACCTAAACCCAGGAATCGACTTTAGGGTTTAGGGCTTACAAAAAGTGAAGTTATGATGTTATATTTATAGCCTAATTTCTGCCCGGCCCGGTCGTGACGGCGTCAGACCAACTTTGACGGCGTCACGACTAACAATTTTTTACCAAATTGTAGATCTCTTCGTCCTCTTCGCGTGGGCTTTTGAATCACCTAAATCCGAGTTCGTATGCAAAAGTTATGACCAAAACAATTTCAGCTACTCCGCGCGCAAGTTTTGACAAGTTTACACGTGACGGCCTTGGGTGACGCCTTCACATTCTCTCTGGGCCGTCACCACTTTTACTCTTGACGCCGTCACCAAAATGCTCTTGACGCCGTCAGGTACTGTTCCCAACAAGGAAAATTAAGACTTTGTCGTTTTCTTCACTATTATGCTCCAAAAACGTCCAAAATGCTTCCTTTTCCAGAATTCACTCACAAAGTACCTAAAATCACAAAAGGAACGATTTAGGGTAATATTTGATCAAATAAATTCGAATTCGGGCTTAAATGACCCCCTAAAAACGGATCATTTTTCGCCTCATCAATAAGGCATTAGGAGATTAAGTAGGTAGTAGGAGAATTAATTAGGTTTTAGTAGTAGAAATTCAGTAGGTTTTAATTTTGTATTTTAGTCTTTAAAAATTTTCAAGTTTTCTGTACTCCTTCAATTAAAATCAATGCAAATTAAGTTTTTCATTTAGGTTCTTCATACTGCTATTTATTATCGCTCGTTACTACTGCTTGTTATTTAACTATTGATTATTATTTCCTCAGTTAGTGTGTTCTAGTGCTACTTTGATAGATTAAGTCTAAAAATCTGTTTTTCCCTTTGAAAATGTACATCAGTTAACCCCTGTAAAGGGGTTTTTGGCAAAAGCTTGTTTTCACGTTTAGAACTATTTTTTTTGTTTCTCTTTAAGTTCTAATAGTTTTATTTATGTAAACTTAGTAGTTTTAAATTAGTCTTTTGCATCTCCCTTAAGTTTATCAGATTTTGCATTTTCCAAAATTTCATGATTTATAATAGTTTACTCAGCCCTAGTATTGAATTGATGGATTTCAGGTGTTGTTAGTCATGTTTTTGTTGCTCAATTTCAAGAGCAATTGCATGTTTCTGATTCTTGGTCATTAGTTTTAGGTACTTAGCTAGTTGCAACCATTTCGACCCAACTTGACCCATTGCATCCTAGGAATAGGTGTGCTTTATGTGCTTATTGCTTTCCATCTCAGTTTATTAAGGTTGTATTTGCTTATTAGGAGTAGGAGTAATTGTAGGTGATTGTTTATTAGGTTTTAGATTGGCTTATTGAAGCGGCATAATCGATTTACAGACCTGCTGCATCAACCCCTATGAGCTGGTCTATGAAGCTCATTCAAGCTAATCTAGGCCTGTAATTTGGTAAGTCTAATGTTTGGCAGCTTGTTTAATTGATCCATCAATTTCAGATTTGTATAGCGGCTTGTTTGTAGCTTAATTATTGGCTTCTTATCACCCACTAGGACTGCTGCATCTGTTCCAAAATTGTCCCCAACAACCCTTTTTGATCCAGTTTTTAGTTTAGTGCAAGTAGGATTTAGGTTCTAGTATTAGTTGAACAAGTTATTTGGAGTTTATATTTTGTATTTTTAAGCTTAACTTAGCTTTTTAAGGCCTTTTGATATCTTTATCAGCCTGCAAAAAAACATCCACCATGCCTGCTCTTTCCTTTTTACCTATTCACCCAGCAGCCTGCTGATCCAAACAGTCACCCTTCATCAGTCCCTCTTAAGCTCATATAAGCCCCCCCCACCCCCCCCCCCCCCCGCCGCCCCCCAACTGCCCCAATTTACTTTTAGGATTAGCTTGGAGTATAGACTTAAGCTTTTTGCGGTTTTTGAGGTTTTAACTTTTGGTTTGGTAGCTTAATTCTAGTCTCTAAATAAGTGCTTCTGGGCTGTTTGGAGTGGCCTATTTTGTATTAGCTCAAGCTTAGAACTTAGCTTATTTGCTTCTTAGGTCAGCTCTTAGTGTCTAATGTATCTTATCTAAGTTCAGTTTAGTTCCCTTATTGCTTATTCTACCCTTGTCTAGTTTATTTAGCCCTTTTTAATTAGCTTTTTAGTTTTTAGATTCATTTTTTAAGGTATAGTATAAATCTGCTTATGGTTTTCCCATGTATCTGCTTATTTATAGCTTTTCCTAATGAGTGATAGTTATGAATTTTGTTGGGTATTTTGTGTTTGATGAGTTTGTTAAAGAAAGAAAAAATAAATAATAAAAAAAATAATATTTTGCAAAAAAAAGATTGTTGCCAGGGATTGAACCCTGGTCACTGGACACCAAATAGACATCACACACGACTCCCTTCCCATCTCTGCTACACTTAGTTTTTATCAGTATTTGTTTTCTTAAATGTTTTAGGTAGTTGTTTGTTTTGCTTATTTAATTAGTAGATTTCTGTTTGCTTATTTATTGCTTATTTAGAACTGCTTATTTTATTTTCCTATTTTTCCTAGCTTCTCCATAGTATAATAAGCTTTTCCAAAAAAATTCATAATTTTCCAAATTGTTTTACTAATTTTCTAGCATTTATTTAATTATTTTAGTTTTTAAGTTATTATAAAAAAATATAAAAGTCCAAAAAAATATTTTCTTTTTGCAAAAAAATTTCTTTTAGAATCGTAGATAAATCGTTTTTACACCCGTAGGACTAGCGTAGCTTAAAATTTACTTTTTATTTTGCGCACTCGCGTTTTTTTTAATTAATTTTTACGATTTTAAACTTAGTTTACGTTTTAGGTTTCCCGCATCCCCTATTATGTTTCCCGTAGTATTTTAGGTAGATTTCAAGTTTTATTTAGCATTCCTTGTTTGTATTCGTGTTTTATTTTCGTTTATTTCATTTTCCGTACGTTATTTAAAATTTAGCGTAATTCAACAAGTCAAAATAATCAAAACCATTCCTTACAAGCATTTTAATCTCGAATCTCACACGATATTGCCCATTCACACCTCGTTGGGACACGACCCGGGTAATCACTTACCCGGTATCACTTATATATATATTGTATTCACGAGTTTTTACAAGTCTTCCTTTTCCTAAAGGTTGATTGGTAAATTTCACTCACGTCTACTTTGTATACTTTTGATACGCACTCAAAAATGCACTATCTAAATGGTGCCGTTGCCGGGGAGGTTGTGTTGCGACAATATCGTTATGATTTCAACGATTAGTGACTTGTAGAACCTTCGTCAAGAAGTTATCGTTTTAAAAAAAATATAAAACACAAAAATATTTTCCTTTTTCTTTTGTATATATATCTATCATATAAAAAATACAAAAACATTTTCCGTTTTTCTTGTTAAATAAAAAGTAAGCATAAAACACACCGCCGAGAACCAAGGCAGGACACCTACCAACTGGGGGTGTGAACATTAATAAGTTCCCAAACAAAAGATTAAAACTTGCCATTGTATCCTTGTGAATTGGTGTACCTTTTTCAAAGAAGCCATTTACATTGTGATTATTGGTTTAAGTTCACAATTGCCTTTTTGAGTTGGTCTCGTTTTAATTGATGTGTTTTTCGAAAAATCCAAAAATAATCTTCGTCTCCTGTACGTTTAATTCTTATCTTCTTATCCTCTTTACCGTTTAATTCTTTCTTCTCATCCCTCGTTAATGTTTAATTTTTATGTCGTCACTCGACTACAATTGTTTTCATTGTAAAGGTCCAGTGGATGTCAATCATCGTTGTTACAAGTGCGCGTGTAGGCGGTGTGGGAGTGATATTAGTGATGGATTTTGTAAATGATGCAAAACAAATCCGAATGTTTTCAATGATTCTCAAAGTCTTCCCGACCACCCTCCACAAACCCAACTATCTTCGTTTGATCAACGTCATTGTTATATTTGTAGAGATCTCTTAAAAGATGGTTCACTTTGTAAACGATGTTTTTGCAAGGAATGTGGGTTTACCCATGGACTTTGTACTTGTTGCACTTTTGAAATCAAAAATTCATTCGCGTTTCCAAATTTTCAAAACGATTTCAGTTACCCTCCTCAGAATTCCTTTGAACAAGAACCGTGCTATTTCAATAATACATCATTTCAAAATGCACCGAATGTTTCTTGTGAGTATTGTGGAGGTCCTCACTTTCGCTCGGATTGTCAAACAAGGAATCCCTTTCCTTATTACAATTATGACTATCCGCATCATGACCAACCTCCACAGTACCAAATGATTCACACAACTCCTTAAGAAACTCAGCAAGACCTTTGTCTAAAGGCTCTTGAAATATTAAAAGAACTTAAGGAGGAGTTGAATAGCACTGCATTTCAAAATGCCCCCAGTTTTTCTTGTGTATATTGTGGGGGTCCTCATGATGATTTTCAATGTCAACCTTCCGGTTTTGATACATCCACACCCCCATAATATCCACTCATTCCAAATTCTCGTGGTAATGCACTAATGGTAAATCTGATCCATACTTAAAAAAAAAAAAAAAAAAAAAAAATGGTATTTGGCGGAGCCATCTCAAGTCCGTGTACCTTTTTGGTACCGAGCCCCCCACCCAACAAGGAAGGCATATCCCGGTAAATTACCTAGGCAACACTGGCTGACCAAGTTGGAGTCCGGATTCGAACCCCCGCCTTTAAGCTTTGACTTGGTCAATCGCGCGCTTTTGCGGTAGTTGGTGGCCAACTGCTATAAGGCAGCTGGTTAAAAAAAAATAACTTTAGGCAAAATTAAATTACACCTTTTACAGAAACATTATATGTCTCCTAAAATATTATTTAGGCAAAATTATTTAATTAGTTTTGATAACAAATAACTTTTATGTTTTATTGCATGACTCAGTCTTTTTTTTTTTCCTTTTTTTTTAATGTTTTGAAGACCGAATAGATTATTGCATAATAATTAGAGATACATTGAAATTTCTTTTCTTAAAAATGCACACAAGTTGCTACTAAAAACATTATTAAAACACAAATTTGAATATTAACTTTAACTTTTATTTATCTATAAATACTTCGCTTTTCTTTGTTAATACAGGGCATATTTTGAAATTTTTGTACAAAATGACCAAAAAATTACTACATACGTTTCAAAATTATTGTCATATGACAAAAGTCACGTAATGAGAACACTATATCTTTTAACCAATCAAATAGAATATTCTTCTACTAAAGTCTTTTTTTACTAGTTAAAATAAAAAGTGAACAATTGTTATTAGACGTCCTAAAAAGAAAATATGGACTATAGTTTTGAGACGATATCTAAGTATTGAACGTAAAATCTATTATTATGACTTTTTTTTAAAATCCTATAAACATTATGAGACATGGAGTCCTTTCAACCGATTTGAAGTTATTCAATAGATTTAACTACATGTATATTAGAACATTGATAATAATCGGTCTGGGGATACGTTGCCTAGATTTACTAGGTTCCAAACCGCCACAATATAGTGTGTTGTTCGTCTATAAAGGGGGCATTTTTCAATAGGCTGGCACAGGGCATCCGAAAACTCAGGACCGGCCCTGAATGTATGTGTACCTTTTTGCAATCTTTAACAAGCAACTTAATAAACCTTAATTAGGGTTTATGTGGATTATAAGAATTGACCCTTACCATTTTTCAATTCAATCCAAGATACAAACAATAGTGTATTTGTACCACGTATACATGTACTAATATCAAATTAATGTTAATGCTAGTTAAAGAAACACAAAACATTTTTTTTTTTTTTTTTTTGACAATCAAAAAATTCGATCACCTTTAAGGGTTTAGTGATCGATTGGCCTAAAAATAAAGAAAAGAATAAACAAGTTTAGAGTATCATTATGTGTACAAGATTAGCAAACAATGATCCGTAAGCCTTATTTATATACTAGATGAAACTTTGAGGACAAGTTAGAGTGGGTTTGGGTTACCCCAAAGCCCACCGATCGGCCATAAGCATCCCAAGGGGATCCGGAATCGTCTTTCCACTATTTTCATCTATAGCCCTTTATAACGGTCGTTAGTCAATTTCCATTAATTACTTAACGATCGTTAGTCGTTTTGTGTAATTAATAATTATATATAACATGAGATGAGATCAATATAGAACTCATATTTGCCATAAAACCAATGAACCAATTATAGCCACCCATTTTTTATCTAAATTAATAAAAAACCATTTTTCACCTTTTTTTTAAAACAACATATCTTGCAAACGGTAAATCTTCAAGCTACCAAAAATAAATAAATAAATAAATAAATAAATAAACCATCGCGACGAGAATTAAATTATCTTTCTATAGATATGCATTGTTATATACTTTCGATGATTTTTTTTTAAATTTCCGCCCAGAAAAATCATACATAATTCATAAAAATCATATATGAGTTGATTTTTACGAATCACATATGATTCTTACAAATCATATGTGATTTGTAAAAATCATATATGATTCGTAAAAATCACATATGATTTGATTTTAACGAATCACATATGATTTTTCTGGGAAAAAAACAAAAAAAAATTGTCGAAAAAAAATCGTCGAAAGTATATAACAATGCATGTCTATAGAAAGATAATTTAATTCTTGTCGCGATGATATTTTTTTTCGCGTAACGATTTACGGTTTGCGAGATGTTTAACTTTTTAAAAAAAGGTGAAAGTTTTTTTTTTTTTTTTTTTTTTTTTTTTTTTTTTTTTTTTGATAAAAAAATAGTGGCTAGGAATAGTTCATTGGTTATATGGCAAATATGAGTTCTATATTAATCTTTTAGCTATATAATATTTTATATTTAATTATTAAACATTAATCCTTCATACGAAAAGTATGTAATCCCGTGATCTAGAGTTCTATCCTAACATACACTATTAATAACCACAAGGGGTGACCCAACGGTAAGAATACCAGCCTTTCAAAGAGGAGGTCAAGGGTTCGAATCCAATGGGGAGAAAATTAATCCCCTTGTGGCCACGGAGGTTCACCTGCGCCGACTCCAGGCTATCCAAAAGGGTAGTCGCCGTGGGATTAGTCGGCTCGCAATGTCGAGTCGGAAACCCATGTTAAAAAAAAAAAAAAAAAAAAAAAAAAAAAAAAACTATTAATTTATTGTCCATAAAACCAATATTTTCTCATCTCCATCTTGTTTACGTGTCCCTAAAACTAACAATCACAAGGTTCTCTCTCTTGAAATGAGTAAATCCGTTAACCTTCATCAGAACCGACTTCAGTCCTATACTTCTAGCAACTCTTTCCACATGTTCAGCAGTATACTTAGTAACTTTTGGTCATCCTTCATTGTCAAAGATCCAGCAGATGCTCCCGTTTTCTTGTTTCCTTTTGAATCTTTCACTGTGACAAACATGTTGCGTATAGATTTAACATGATAGATATATGCGGTTGGGCACGTTGTTTACTTCATACCTCTCTCAAACTCCTCTGGACCAAAGAAATACATGACTTTTCTTGTCCAAAACCATATTTCATGCCCAAACTTCCCAAGAATTTAGGCATAGCATTATGAAGGGCACCAATTAAACCGCTGTAGAAGTCACAAGTTCCTGTTAAAGCACAAACATTTTGTAATCTATATCTATTCTATTCTATTCTATTCTATTCTATTCTAATAAAGCAAGGTATAAAAAAGACAATTATGTCCCTTTACAAAATGAATTCTGAAATTCTAGGATGTCTACAATGGTAATTTTTCTATCACAATTTAAAGTTACTTTATCTTCGGTATAGTGAAACATGAATAAAAAAGTGACTTATTTTCGGAAGTCAAAGCTTTTAAAGGAATAAACAAAATTTTAGGAAGTCAAAGCTTTCAAAGGAATAAACCCAATTCTCGGAACCAATGTTTTGAAAACCGGGTTCGAAATCGACCCGGTCGAGTCACCGGGCACCGGGTCAACCGGGTTTTCAATTTATTATTTTTTTATTTTTTTGACCGGGTCAACCGGTTCGACCGCCGGGTCAACCGGGTCGACCACCGGGTCAACCCGGGTTTTTATTAAAATATTTTGAAAAAATGAAACCCGGCCGGGTTTTGAGAACCGGGTTGACCCGGGTCACTCAAAACCCGGCGGGTCAAACCGGTTAACCCGGTTTTAGAAACCCAGGTTGTTTTGACCCGTTTTTTCGGCCGGAACCGGTCGAACCGGTTAACCCGGCCGGGTCAACCCGGGTTTCAAAACCTTGCTCGGACCTGATCTTATTTATCAAACTATGAACCCTAAACCCCCATTGCCATCACCTCCACCACGTATCTTTATCCCTTTAAACCATCTATTGGTACAATCGATATGATTCATGATGCTATGATTCAAACCCCTCACACCTCCTATGATTCAGGAATTTATCCAAAGTAACCTATGTTTCAGGATTCTATCCCAAGTAAGTTCACCTATCTTTCTATTTAAATTATTTGATATTATCACAACCTTCGGGCACCCTTTCACCATCCGAAAACCAACAAAAATCTGCATCTTTCATTCTTCAGAATAATCATAAAAGGGATATTGCTTTTTCAATTCAAAACAGTAAATATATTGTATCTTTTGTATCAAGTTTTCAATTGTATTAATGTAAACATACGCATATTTGTTTCCTGCGGTTGATTGCTTTTTTATTTGTTATCAATTTCAGTTTCTCATTCTAATTTCAATCAAATATGTTCACATGTGAATGGATATGCACGATGAATAAATGATAATGGGTAATTTATGGATTTATTGTTGGTAGTTTATGTTGTTGGGTGTTTTTTGATTATCAAGGTGACTACTTTCATTTAACTCAAGGTAACTAATCAAACTTTTGTCGCCCGGCCTTTTATTGAATCAATTATATTCGGTTTATTTGAGCACATGGTTCCAACATCTTCTCTCATCAATTAACAACGCATCCCTTACTCTTTCTGTGATCTACTTATGACTTTTTTAATAGTCATGATTTTTAGAATTGAATTGAAACACGAGATTTTTCATTTTTTTATGATTTAATTATGGTTCCATTATTTTTTTGTAGGCAAGAAGTGCAAGTGTGCAACACGTGATGAGTCAAGCAAATTGAATATATGTTCTTCAACAATCAATCAGGTATGTTAGTTGCTGATTTGAATGATTTTTTAAAAAAGTATCAATTGGCATTTTTTATTTTTAGATAAATATCATAAAATTAACATCCACCTCATTTGGTGATTATCAATTGTTAATCCTTTGCTTACACCATTTGTTAATCTCTATTTTTGATTGGATGTTTATTAATCATACAGGTTCACTTTCAATAGAGGTTCGCTCCTTAGCATGGATCGAATGTGTCTCAAGTATGTTTTCAATTTTAGTTCTCTTATGTTTTTAAAATCTTTAATTGATTGTTAATTTCATCATTTTGTGTTCTTCCAAGTGATTCGGTTCGTTTTGTGTTCTTCTCTTTATTTTGTTATTAACAATTGCAAATATGACATGTTCAACCAATTCAGACATTTTCCAATATTAGCTAAATTTTTATCGACACCTTTCACCAGAAAAATGAAGTCTAATCTGCAGCTTTGGCACGTGGTGCAATGGTGAGCTAATGGTACGTTGGTCAAAACAGGGGTACGCGGGTCATACTAGGTAATGGATCAAAACACATCAGTAAAACATGTTTGAACATGAAATTTTTTTAACGGGCTCAAACCGGGGTTGGGTCAGATTAAGGGATTGCTTATGAAACTGCTTACAGAACCTATATAGGAATGCTTTTTATAATAACTACTTTTAAGGGATGTTTGGGATTTCTTATAGAAACTGCTTATTGGGGTTGCTTAGGATTACTTATTAGATTAACTACATTTAAGTGCTATTTAGGAAATCTTATTGAAGCCCCGGTTCAAAAACAGAGTTTAGTTGTATTACTAGCGAAGAACTGACCTTACAATCACTATCCTACAACTCAAGTTCTTCTAAGCCAGTACTTTGGTTTGCTGTTGCCCGAACATAAAATAAGGTTACTGATCTTGACCTTTCAAATACAATCTATTTATTAGTTTTCACTTAGTATATATCATGGTCTTAACATTAAACAAGGTCACTCATTTGGCGCGCAGACAACCTTATAATACTAATTATCATAAGATTTTAGAAACTCTGACCCAAGAAAGTGTTGAGAGTTAGAAATTTGTAATGACTTGTTGATTTATGCATAGTAAAGAAATTGATGTGAAATGGTTTTTCTGATCTTATTGGTTGTTAATATGAAAATGTTATAATCTACAAATGGTGCAATTTTAAATGATTTTGTTTAGCAACACATTTAGACTCAAAAGAGGGAGCCAATGAGATTGGGATGGGTTTCTTTAGGAATTATCTTATTGTGAATGCACGTACCATGGTAACAATAAACAGTGTTTAAAGAGAGTTTGAATTGAAGTCACATAATCTTTCACTGTTCAAGACCATGGATGAGCAAAACGGTTCCACATTTCTAAGAGATATCAAATCATATCATCTTATTACTAATGGGATTCAAATTCTTTATATCTAAACGGGGTTCATAACAAGACTATAAGGAAGTATCATTAAACTTTTTTTTTTCTTTTTTTTTTTTAAATTTCGGCATGTAGGTTATAAGAATTTATTTTTCTTCAATCTTATATAGGTTTTTTCGAGTTCGAGTTTGAGTTGGTTTGAGAGATAGAATATCTTGAGGTGAAGTATATTCATCCTTTCCTCATTTTGGCAATTCTGTTATGTTAACTGATTGCAGTCTTATGCCTTTCTAAGTTCGTATATAAATTTTTATGCAAAGTAAGGATGTAGTAGCTATATATGAACTATGGAAAGATTAAATTGATGTGGATGTAGTAGTTATAGCCTTTTTGCCTGTTTGGTTTCATTTATAATCTTTTATACAATTGGTAGCTATAATCTTTCATGTTTATAAGGTATTTTAAATACTAACTTATTTTGGTAATTTAGAAGAATTAACGTAAAAAAGCGGGTTGTAATCAAGCAATAGTTTGATTCGCACAGTTGATAATGTGGCATTATTTAGTTAAGCACGTTTATGTCATGTTGTTTGTAATGTATGCGCTCGAGCTCATGGAAAATTTATGTTTGTAATGTATGCACTCAGCTCATGTGGAAGTTATTGAAAGTTTGTGCTCACACCCACTCTCATTTTAAGTTTTTTTGGGAGTAAAAAAATATTATGGTTATAGACAAGTGTGCTCACACGTTCTTCTGCAAGGTACTAATTCAGCTTCCCATATACATTCTTCTAATTAATTTCCATAATTTATGTGGTCTGACATATCTTATACGAAATGGCAAACAGAGTGGGACAATCGAGTTTTGTAATGGGTCGAAAGTGATGACCCGGTTCACCAAATCAAAGGTTTGTCTTTGTTTAAATTCTATTTATTTTCTCACCAGTTAAGTAGACCGACGATGTTTTGATATCTTATTGATGACATTTTAACTCAAACGGGTAACAAACATATGCCACAATTTTGTTGTACATATTGTTAGAAGTGATCAAGTAACTGTACATTTTCCAATAAATTATTCGAACTTCTAACATGTCATTCTTTTAAAAGTATATAATTTGTGTGATTGTTTATACTATCAAAGTACAATTTCAATATTTCTAGAGTATATCCCCAATTGTTAAGAATATTAAATTGCATATCATAGTATTTGTGTATTATAAGGAGGTTCATGCTAACATGAAATAAGTCTTTTTATCACATTCATGCTACAAAAGTACCAAATTTTAGCTGCTTGTGCATGACTTTGACTTCATACCTTTCAAGGACGGGAGAACGAGATTGAAGTTGTTTGTCAATTTGGTATGCACCTACACTTCTAGTACAACAGAGAAGATAATGAATGGAAAACAACGAATGTTTAAATTTTACTTTTTGTTCATTTACAGTTATTCGACAATTCTGTCATTTGCAATTAGTATATTTTTATTAATATATCTGGAATAATCTTTTGTTACTTTTATCGATTTTTGCGCTGTATATGTAAATATTATGTATCAGTATTAGTTGTTGCTTTGCATATCTCTTTTGAAATACCCTTGAATTTTACGGGTTTTTAGCCATTGTAGTTATATTGCTTGTGATTTTCATGATTATTTATAGTGTGATTAGTGATTGTAAATGTTAAAAAATCGGATGAGTGGTGGTTAGTAGAATTCAGTTAAGGAGAGAAAAATTAAAGAAAAGCTTAAACTATTTGCTTGTGAATGGGTTGCTTTAGAGTGTGTTTCGATTAGCTTATTTTTCGGGCTTATATTATTTGAAGTTGGCACAACTCATAAGCTAAGTTTTTGTTGGGTCGGCTTATGAGCCTATCAACTAGAGCTAATTGCTTATATAAGCTCATAACCTTAACTTAAAAAGCTTATAATCCAGAAAACATTTGCTTATGAGTTTAACATTTAGAAGGAGGTTACTCGGTCCTACTTAACTATCTTATTTTTGTTATATAACTCGAATATTCCACAAAATTACACTCCACAATCACTATTACAAAACACAATACCAGCACCATGTTTTACCACTTCCAAGTTTGTGTCCATCGCAATTTAACGTGAAACCTGATGAAATAGAATGATTTTAGTCACTCGACAAGGTATAAGAGACAAATATAAATTTGAAGGTTGTGATGGATAATGTTTTTTTTGATACTCCGAGGGTGTATGCTACTTTCTTACATCGTTTAATTGTAACGCACTTATACAATACATAATGTTCGACTATGTAGCAAACATGTCAAGAGTATGTTACAATTTTTTATAAAATGCCATGAAATGTTATTTATGTTTGTTGTTACATATTTTATTTATTTTGTTGTTACCTTATTTTTTCTCTTTATATACGAGAAATGTTTTCAAACTTAATTAGCAAAAAACATTAGATGACCTTTATATCATTTATAGAATTTATTTTATTTTTATGTAGCATTAATATTTTCTATTCATACGTCTAACTAACATGTCATTTATTCACAAAATATAAAAAATTGTTCTCTTCTATAAACATATTTCTTTCCATAACATATTAAAAACTACTATTCTACAGTTCTTCATTTAATCTCGTGAATTTCACGGGTTAATAACCTAGTATGAAATACAAGAAAGAAAGCAATAGGCATTTGGATGCATATCCAACACTTCTCATTGTAATCATGAATATAACTTCAATCTATATTTCTGTTTAAACTCAATTTTAGTTCTTGACGATACAAAAATTTGGGGGAAAGTACTATAGTTTGGACTTTGGAGTCATACTGCCAACATAATTGTTACTCATATAAAATTACATTTCATCCTCTTTCATCAATTACTGACAGTGTGACAGTCATAAATGTACATCTTTAAAGTGACACATCTCAAGTTTAATCATTATTTGAGCAAATTTCCATAGATGCTATTCAGCCCTAAGCTTTAGGAGTCTCCGCGGCAGTTCCTTCGTCTTGTAGGCTGAAACGAGTGTTGGTACCCGCGCGTTGCTGCGGAATTCTTTTGTAGCCGTTAGCTACTTAACGTGAAGTTAGTTACATAGGATTGACTTTGCAATTGATGTATGATGTGGCGAAAAATGAACCACTTTTAGGGGGTCATTTAAGCCCGGAATTGAATTTATTTGATCAAATATTACCCTAAATCGTTCCTTTTGTGATTTTAGGTACTTTGGGAGAGAAATCTGGAAAAGGAAGCAATTCGGAAGTTTTTGGAGCATAAAAGTGAAGAAAACGCCAAAGACTTAATTTTCCATGCTGAGAACAGTACCTGACAGCGTCAAGAAGAAAGTCATGACGGCGTCAAGAGTAAAAGTGATAACGACCCAGTGCAAACCTGACGGCGTCACAACAAGGGCGTCAAGAGTTAAATGTGTGACGGCCTGCATAAAGAGACTACATGACGGCGTCAGACCCAGATCTAGGCAGTCCGAGGAACTATTAGGCGGCGAGATGACGGCGTCAGACATTTGTTCTTGACGCCGTCACCTTCTAAACTCTATATATAGTTTTCTATTTTTCATTCATTGAGAGGAACTTGTGTGGAGAACCCTAGGGCCGAACTTTGTAAACCCTAGCTCGTATTTTACAGTATTTTCAAGGGTTTTCACCCCTTGAATCCTTTCATGTGCTATTGAGATAAGTCTTCTCTTTAATTCAATCAATATGTCTATGTGTTGGTTGACTATATCTTGTGCTTGTCTTGATTTCAACATGTTAGGCTAGATCTATCTTGTGTTTGCTTGGATCTAATGAAACATAGATGTTAATTATGTGTTGATTACTTGTTTATGGTTGTATTGGATGAATGATTTCAATGTTAGGCTTAAGAAAACTGGAAGATCTCCATTGTGTAACATGCTTGAACGTCTTAGGAAACATGAACCGATGTGTACTAGGTTTTATTGGTTGTATTTAATGCATGAGTAAATTCTAATGATCCCATGTTAGGAGCTTCTTAGCCGGCTCGACATAGGAGTGAAGTAGGCACTCATAGGATTGGGGAAGTAAGTACGCCAACCCATGAATGGTATTAAGGAATACAATCCGTCATCTACGCAACTATAACAAGTAATTAACGTGTAAAAGATGTCTAGGGAGTAGTGAAATCTAAGTAAACACATTTCTCCCACATATTGCTCACAACTTTAGTTTAATTTAGTTTATTTTCATTTTAGTATTTTATTTTGATTGCATCTTAGTATTGGGTTAGTTGACTAGCAACTAATTCCGCCAACTCCTTCAAAACCCGAGATTTTTAATTGCTTTCCTAGAAACATAAAAATACAAAAAGAATCATCTCTCATCTCTAGACCTAGTCTTTAGGTTTTCTAATCCTAGCGACACTATTCCTAGCTGAACGATCAATCCCCCGGTACTTGTCATTATACTATACTACATCGATCAGGTACACTGCCTGGTGGGGGTTGTAAGCTTCTCAAGATCCCTTGAGAGGTAAAGCCTGGTGCAATCCCTACGCATCAAGTTTTTGGTGCTGCTGCCGGGGAATAGTTATTGTCTAGGTTAGAATCTCTTTTTATTAGGTCTATGTAACACCCCCAATTCATGGATGCAGCGGAATTCAAACTGGGTGTTACTCGACGGCACAATAGTCACAATAATAGAAAACGAACTCTAATTGAGTCGTTTTTGAAAGATTTATCATTCAAATTATATAAATATCAGAGATTACAAAATGAGGTCCCAGATGGTTCCATGTTTACAATTTACATTAAATGAGTTTTTGAATGATAATAAAATTTATAGCCCTCTTGAATATCCGTGCTCCTCCGTGCCAGCCTCATTCATTATGGACCTGAAATACATGCTTAAAACAGTCAACACAAAGGTTGAGTGGAATTCGTAGAGTTTGTAGTTAAATCGTTGAACACAATAATCGTAGTGTGAGCTATAGACTCACACTCATAGTTAGAAAACAAAATCGTTATTATTGCACTAAGCTCATGCAACCAAAGCATTAACATCGAACCAAAAATTGGCATTATAGAAGCCCTACCAAGGTAATATTGCCATTATACTTCAAACTATCAAATATAGTGCATTTGTTTGAACTCGTAGTTGTTCAACACAAATGGGATTTGTCAATCCCAATAGATCTATTCACAATATTCGCGCTCACTATAGCTAGTGACTAATGGTTCATGATATAGGGACTTCGAACATGGCAATCGTTACTTAGTGACAATAAAACATAGTCGGGTAGCATACAGTAGAAAGCATTGTGTTCAAGTAGAAAAATAATAGCATGTATCCCCCCCATGGGTTTGTAAAATAGTTAAACAATAGAAAGTGGGGCTACGAACTCACTTGATAATAACTGATAAATGATACTAGAAAATTGGGCAGCGCTTCCGCATCTATCTTCAAAAATCCATTTCCTTAACTATAAAAACCTCTAAATCACCTCATAACAACCCGAAAACAAACCCAATAGCTCCCATATTAAAAACTCATCCTTAGAATTAGCCGATCTATTCTTACCAAAGTTTCAAGAAATTTCTGAGAATCACAGCTCCTATCCACCATTGTGTAGCTCTTAATCTAACCACAGAAACACAAAATAAACTATATTTTTACGTAGAGAATACTTATGCCATCAACTTATCTGTATAACTCGGAGCTTAAAAATCAAGTATGAAAGATGTATGGAGGGGGAAAGGTGGAGGAGGAGAGAAATGTGTGTTTTTCTGTGAAATAAAATGAACTAGTTTCCTTTCTATTTATAGTGAAAATTTATGAAAATATCTAGATATTTTGATGAATAGTGTTTAGATATTTATGTGAATAGTGTTTAGATATTTAAGAAGAGAATTTCAACTTGACTTCTCTTAATGAGATATTTTGTAAGATATTATCTAAATAATATTTAGTTGATGACTAGGTATATGATTAGGCAAGGTCATTTAAAATGTATTAGTCAAAAGGTGGTGCGGGTATCGGGAGTGAATAGTAAAAGTGAATAGTAATTTTTAGGAAAAGTTCCAAGTTTCTATACTGACCTAAAATATGATGAATAGTAATCCGAAAATGTGAATTGTTACAGTCTACTTGCTAGATTCTGTTGGTCCCTTTTACTTGGTTAACTATAACTACAAAGCTAAAGTAACCAAGTTATATGACTTTAAACAAAGATGTATAAAACGATTAACAATAAAGAAACGTAAACATAAGAGACAATATTTTTCAACGTTTAATTCTTTATTAGAAGTTAATCAAAAAGAATCGTACCCAAGTGTTTGCGGAATAACACTTGGGATTGAAAACGACAAGTATGGTATAGACTCCTCACTAAACTCAATCTATGTTGAGTGACAACTTTCAGGACCCACTGAGCTATCTCAGGGGTTGTGTTGTTCTTTGGAGGAGTAAAAGTGGTTTGTGAATGCTTTGCATTAATTGCACAAACTTGTCAACTTTTACTCCTCTCTTATGCAACCTATTTATACACAAATGTGAACAACCCTATTATACAATGGACCTAAGTGTTCCTCAATAAAATCTTGATAGATTTTATTCTCTGGCAAGGGAAACTTCTTTGGGTTAAGTCCAAAAGGCACTTTCTGATGACAGCCTGGTTTTAGCCATTTGAGGAAAGTTTGACCTTAAAGTGATAAAGCACTTTAGTGAAACAGATCAAACTTTCTCGCCCAGTCCCGCCAAAACTTCAGTCTTACCATGAAGTTGTTGAGGAGTCATGGGGTTCAGTGAGTTATTGTCATCCTCACTGAACCCATCACCTTCTTCTTGGCTTAGATCACACTTCACTGAGTTTCGCCTCACTGAATGGAGAACCTTTCTTCTTAGGCTCGGTCTAAGCATCCTGAAGATGACTCACTGAGTTACTATTCACTCAGTGACTTGTTTATACTTAGGTTATTTTACGTTCAAATCCTTGTAAGAAGAAGATTGGGGAATTCAGTGACCCAACAATCTCCCCCTATTTGAACATACAAATAGCCTAAGTGTTTCTTGATTCAGTGTGAGTTGGCAGGGATCTTCATCTCTTACTGAATGTTGTTGTAATCATAAGTAGGACACATAATTTAAACAAAACATCAAAGTTTATTTATAATTATTACAAGTCCTACAAATTACAAAAAAAAGGATAGTTGTTGCAGATCAGATGTTCAGGTGGTATCCAAGGTTTTCAATCTTTGCTTTCTTTGATCTGAGTAGGTGTCTTTCAGGATGTTCATTGATCATTGCTTCCAAGTCCTGGCAGAATCTTTTGTTCTCATCACTCTTGATGGGGGACGCCAACATGAGGTACATGAGCATAGCTTTGATTCCTGCCTTATCTATATCAGACCACCTTTGGAACGCCAGGCTTCCATACTCATCAGTAAAGCATAAGCCTCTTTCAGGAGCTTCAAGGACCGCATTGTTCACGAACGTGATTCCTTCAGGAAGTGACCTGTCACATTCTAACCCTGGTACTTTGATCTCAGGCTCCAACTCTATTTGCTTCCTTTTCCTCTTAGAAGCCTTAGATGGAGCAGTCTCTTCTGCTGAGTCAGGAAAAGTGAAGGAATGTTAAGAGCCTCAGGCATTGCTCTCAGTCTGTCGTACCTATCCTTCAGTGATTCGAGAAGTTTAGGTACCACAACGTTGTTCTTTTTGGCGATGATAGAACGAAGCTCATCAAGCTCAGTGATGCCAAAGTCCGCAAACTTGAAAGGTTTGTGGATGTCAAGTATTCTTTTATCACGTCCCCTGAAGATGGTGACCATTGCAGGATCGGTGTTTCTGTGGATTTGAATGTCAGTGATGGTTTCTGGTCTTAAACTTTCTTTCATCACCCAAGTATACTTCTCGATCTTGTGTTTTCTGATTTGAGCATCCTTCCTGAGCTTGTTTTCCCTTTCCCTTTTGAGAGCATTAAGCTCTTCTTCCTGAGCCTTTTTAAAGGCTGCACCAACTTGTATAGTTGCTAGTGCCTCAGTGTTCAACCCAATCTTTTCAGCTTCCTCATGAACAGCCTTAATGAGAACAGGCTTGCTCATTCTCTCTTCTTCAGCCACCTTGAGTAGTGTCTCACCTTTCCATGTGAGCTTGAATTTCGTCATGAGTGAGATATTGTACTTCTCCATTGATTTCAAACGCGACTCTGATAGGTTCATCAGGGTCATGTCTGACTACGGTTGAGGCTGGCCTGAGTACAATTTTAGGACTAGAGGGGGTAGCAATACTTTTGCCTCTGTCCTGTATGAGAGAAGAGGAGACTGGTTCCTCCTGTGGTGGAACTTCAGTGATTGGTGTTGCTTCAGTGACATGCTCCCCCTCAGTGTGAGAGGGCTGCCCAGCTTCTTGCTCAACAGAATCAGGGGCTTCAGTAGCATTCTCCCCCTCAACATTTGCCTGAGTGTCAGTGATGGCAAGTGTTGGTTGTACTGAAGAAGTAGATGCACCCTTGTAAGCTTGAAAAATTTCAATCATCATTGACTTGATCTCATGAGTATCCTTCTGAATGATGGACACCCTGGAGTCAAGTGCTGCCTGTGCATGTTCAAGAGCTGTCATCCTGGATCCCAAGGTCCATGCCAGAGTAGTAGACCTTTGGGACTGAGCTGTCACTGATTCCCCCATTTTGATGAAGGAAGATTTGAGAGACTCCACCGTAGTGGTGAGACCCTGAAGATTAGAACCCTTCAGCAAGTCAAGTAACTCAGTAAGAGCCACTGAGTTTACCTGATACGTCTCGGATGCCTGAAGTAGCTTCCTGGTGAGTTCAGGATCATCCTTGACTGATTCTTGAACCGACTGAACCCCTACATTCAGCTGGTTGAGGGTTATCAAAAACTGATTTAGGCGAGTGATCATCTGTGTCAGGGAGTGGTTGACTGAGGAATTTTGTTCCCTGACATCATCATCGAAGTCTTCGACAGCCTCTTTGAGATTATGATAGTGAACCGCCTGTTCAGGGTGCATGTCAAAGACCTCATCAGTGATCCCCCTGTACAAAATGTTAGTAATCTTTTTGATGAATTTGGTGAAGATCTTCACAGTGAGAGGAGCCTGATCATCTCCTGAGGACTCTGGCTCGGAAAGTGTGTCAGCATCATCATGGTTAGAAGATTGAGGAGACTGATAAGTTGGTTCAGGGACTGTCTCCTCAAGCTCCATATCATCTCCGGCCTTGAAGACTTCCTCATCACTGTTGAATTCATCATCAGAGTACAAAACAGCCTGAGCTTCAGCTAGGGACTGAATCTGCAAAGAAAGGTTAGCCGGCTCCTCTTCATAAGAAGACTCGCCTTTGTTTTGGCCAGGTCCTGACCCCTCAAAGCCGGTAGAGTGGGTTTTATCTACCTGGTCTTCAGGGTCAGTTCCCGAGTTATGCGCACCTTCAGGGTTGGTTGTGAGTTCCATATCAGCGGGTGGTATGTGTCCCTCTGAATCTTTGTCCCTCGTGACCCCTTCAGGCACTGATGGGTGTTTCTCAGTACCATCCCTAGGAGCCGTGATTGTTGTGTCCCTATCAGCGGGTTGTATGTTTCCCTCTGAGTCTTTGGGATGAGTTGTTGTGCCCTTTGACAAAAGCTTTGATTGGCGAATGTCCTCATCAGGCACCTGAGTGGTTATGCCCCCTTTCCAACAGGCTTGTGCTGGCCTGTCGAAGATTGAGGGGCGAGAACTCCCTGTTGCTTGGGTTGTGATTTACCCGAGCCTTTGGAAGGATGTGAGTGTTTGTGGGTCCCCTTCTCAGTGGAGTAGTGCTGCCCCACCGAGGGTATAGGACCCCTTACTCCCTGATACTCTGGTTGTGATTTTCCAAAGTCTTTAGCAGGATGTGAAGGTTTAGTTGGTTCCAACCCTACTGACTTGTTTATGCCAGCAGGGCCTTTGGGAATGGGTTCGCCCGAGGACACTGAGTGTGATGTCTCAGTGCCCTCTGTTGGCCTTTGTTTTGGGGCCAAAGATTGGCTAATGATCCTGAGGGTGTCAGCAGTCATGGGC
Organism: Artemisia argyi; assembly: GCA_030686995.1. Taxonomy (NCBI): domain Eukaryota; kingdom Viridiplantae; phylum Streptophyta; class Magnoliopsida; order Asterales; family Asteraceae; genus Artemisia; species Artemisia argyi. Next base: position 27,412,640 of record CM060684.1, read on the forward strand.
TATTGTTGTTGCCCCCTTTTGTCAGGCTTAGGGGCAGAGGTCTCAGTGGCGAGTGGCTTGGGTTGAGCCACCTTCCTGGACCCCTGTCCCTTCTTCCTCTTCACCTTTTTGGTGGGAGAGGGAATTGGTGAAACAATGTTGTCACCCTGGATAGCAGTCAGCATGTATGTGGTCAGGGCGACAGATGTTACCTCATTAGAGTCACGTGAGTAGTTTGCCTTATGTAAGACATCAGGTTCAAAGCCGACACTGTCAGGCTTGAAATACTCAGACCTTAGTAGGTCATTCAGGGCGCAGGAAATGAATCTAGGGTAAGACATGTGTTTTTGCCTAGATTTCCCACCCAATTTGCCTATGAGGTCCCTGAAGATAATTTCTCCAAGGTCAATCTTTTTACCCTCAATGAGACAATACACTATCGTTGATTGAGTAGTGTTTAGTTGCTCAGTTGAGGACTTATTCCCCCCAAGGACCTGAACAACGAATGTCATCAGGATCCTCCAAGGGGCAGGGAACCATGTTTTGATGATGGGGGCTTTGTTTAGTAGGGCCCCTGGAGCAACATCAGGATGATTCTTATCATAGGGCCCTAGTTCTAAGAGGAGTTGTTTAACCTCCTCTTCAGTAGGTGGGGCAACAAAAGTCTCAGTGTAGTCAAGGCCAGTGGCTTTGACAAAGGTTTTGTAGTCAAGAACAAGGGACTTTGTCCCATTCTTCACTGAGAACTTGATTTTGGCCTCCTTTGGCGCATCAGGGTTTTCAACCACTGCTGAGCACCAAAATTCCCTCAAGTAGTCATGATAGATGACTGAGGGGGTCTTTGTGAATGTGGTGGTGAGAAAACAGTTTTGTAGGAACTTTACCACATCCCTGTAAGCAGGGAACCCTTCAGGGTAGGCAAAGTTCCCCACCACATTGTTTTTGGTAAGGTTTACGCTTTCCATTTGGAATTCCACATTTGGTGCGTATTTTATGGCCTTAGAAGATGCCATTTTAGTTTAAAAAAGGGTGGTTTTGAATAAAGAAGAAGCACACACAGATTTTTGAAAGCAAAAAGTTCTTGAAATGATTTTGCAAGAGTTTTGTTAAGATTTTAAAGCGTGTGTGTGTTTTTCTTTGTGGGGGTATTTATAGGGTGGGAATTAGGTTAGTGATGTTGCGGATACCAAAGGTTTAAATTATTCAACCAAAACGGCATAATAATGTTGGTTTGATATCCGCATTAAATATCACGATTCCCATTACCCCTATTTTTTCTCACATCGTGGGTGAACAGTTGTGCGCCTCTGCAAATAATGCACTTTTAAAGAGAGAAAATCATCACAACATTTGTGTGTGAGAGAGCATTTAATGCTCAGTGGTGTTTGGTGAGAGAGATATGGGGGCCCAAGGAGTGGATGCCAGTTGTGTAAGTGACATATATTCCTATATTTAATAGGAATCAGTTACCTACCTGGGACATTAACTAACTAAGTACTTAGAGCATTTAGTTAGGGTATTCAATGCCATTTTTCATCCTGAGCCCCCTGAATGATTTTTCATTCATTAAAAAATTGGTTTTCAGGAAAGGGAGTGATCAGGGACCTAGAGAATTTACATCAGGTTGGAGCACTTTTGATCAGTTTCCTGATTCTATGTCCAACATGCCCAATTCAGCTTTCAATCTTGTGAAAGTGGGTTCATCCAAAGGTTTAGTGAAGATATCAGCTAGCTGATATTCAGTGGGGATGAAATGTAGTTCAATTTCTCCATTAGAGATGTGGTCCCTGATGAAGTGGTATCTGATGTCAATGTGTTTGGTTCTTTGATGAAGTACTGGATTGTTTGAGATGGCTATGGCACTTGTATTATCACAAGAGATAGGTACCATCTTATACTGAATGCCATAGTCACTCAGTTGGCTCTTCATCCATAGTACATTTGCACAACATCCTGCATCAGCCATATATTCAGCTTTAGCTGAGGACATGGCCACTGACTGTTGTTTCTTTGTACTCCAACACACAAGTTTACCACCAAGAAATTGGCAGGATCCTAAAGTACTTCTCCTATCCATGTTACATCCTGCATAGTCAGAGTCAGTGTACCCTTTGAGATCAAATCCTGAACATTTTGGGTAATACAAACCAAGGTTTGGAGTACCCTTCAGGTACCTGATGATTCTCTTGACAGCAGTGAGATGTGATTCTTTAGGGTCAGCCTGGTATCTTGCACACAGGCAGACTGAGAATTGAATATCAGGCCTTGAGGCAAGTAAGTACATCAGGGAGCCAATCATTCCTCTGTATTGGGTTTGATTCACTGATTTTCTAGTGAGATCAGGGCCAAGGTTGTTTGGAGGAACCATAGGAGTTTTTACTGAAGAGCAGTCAGTGAGCTCATACTTCTTCAGTAGGTTCCTGAGGTATTTTTCTTGGCAAATGGATATTCCTTTTTCAGTTTGTTTAATTTGGAGTCCAAGAAAGTATGTGAGTTCACCCATCATGCTCATTTCAAACTTTGTGGTCATCAGTTTCTCAAACTGTTTGCAAAGTTTGTAACTTGTTGAGCCAAAGATGATGTCATCAACATATACTTGGACAAGAATGACATCATCCTTTGTTCTGTAGATGAAGAGTGTGTTGTCAATTCTTCCTCTGACAAACTTGTTTTGGATTAGGAAGGCTGAAAGAGTTTCATACCATGCCCTGGGTGCTTGTTTCAGTCCATAAAGGGCTTTGTTAAGCTTGTAGACATGGTTATGGTATTCACTACTTTCGAAACCAGGAGGCTGTTGCACATAAACATCTTCTTTGATGTTACCATTCAGGAATGCACTTTTAACATCCATTTGGTAAACTTTAAAGTTCATGTAAGTTGCATAAGCAAGGAAGATCCTGATGGCTTCCATTCTAGCAACAGGTGCAAAGGTTTCCTCATAGTCTATACCTTCCTGTTGATTATATCCTTTGGCAACAAGTCTTGCTTTGTTTTTGATGACTGTGCCATTCTCATCGGTCTTGTTTTTAAAGACCCATTTCATACCAATGATTAAAACACCATGGGGGCATTCAACAAGGGTCATGACATCATTTCTGTCAAATTGTTCCAATTCATCTCTCATGGCCTGAACCCAACTTTCATAAGTCAGGGCTTCTTTGACATTTTTAGGCTTAATCTCTGAGAGATAGTCAGCATAAAGACATATATTGGCAGTGGCAGCCTTGAGTTTAGCAGCCTTGCTTCTTGTGAGCATGCCTTCAGTGGGTTCACCAATGATGTTCACAAGCTCAATGATTTTGGATCTAGTCCAGCTATCCTGAGGTTTGGGATAAGAATTTGAGCTTGAAGGAGCCTGATTAAGTTCAGACTCAGGAACATGAGGTGACTCATCATTATGTGCTTCAGTGACAACTGTAGGAACAAGTTGTTCTGAGGGTTCCTGAACAATTTGTTCAGTGGTATCAGTCTCATTTGAGACAGGCTGAGTTTCAATGAACTCACTGATAGGTGGTTGGGGTAGGTTGTGAGGGATGATGTAATAGGAGACGTCAACATCAGCTTGGTATTAGGTTGAGGGATTGTTCTCAGGATGATACTCATCAGGAGGATACCTTGATGAGTCATCAATACCAATTTCATGTACTAAGGAATTTGAGAACCTGATGGATTCAATGCTCTCATCAACAGTAATGTGATAAGTTTCCTCAGTTTGTTGTCTCCTTGTGTTGAACACCCTGAAGGCTTTAGAAACCAGGGAATATCCCGGGAAGTATCCATCATCAGCTGTGGCCTCAAATTTACCCAAGTGATCCTTGTGATTATGTATAAACACAGGGCACCCAAATACATGAAAGTAGCTGATGTCAGGAATCCTTCCTTTGAATATCTCATAAGGAGTCTTGTTATGACTTTTCACAATGATTGGCCTATTTTGAGTGTAGCAGGCTGTTTTAACTGCCTCAGTCCAAAAATGTTTTGATTGGACTGAGCCATTTAACATTGTTCTTGCTGCCTAAATGAGTGTTCTATTTCTCATTTCAGCTACTCCATTTTGTTCAGGAGTATAGGGAGAAGTGAAATTTTGAGAAATTCCTTTCTCATCACAAAAACACTCAAGGTCTTGGTTTTTGAATTCAGTGCCATTGTCAGTCTTGATCTGTTTAACTTTGACATCATTTTGATTTTCAATGTTCCTGACAAATGACATGATGGTATCAGCTGCCTGACTCTTCTTGGTCAGGAAGTAAACCCAAGTATATCTTGAGTATTCATCCACAATGACCAGAGTATACTTCTCATGGTGAATGGACATTGGACTGACAGGTCCAAAAAGGTCCATATGAAGAAGATGTAGGCAGCTTTTGATGGAAAAGGTTTGTTTGGTTTTGAATGATGCCCTGTGGTGTTTTCCTTTTTCACAAGCAGAACAAGGCTTGTCTTTGGTATACACCAGGGATGGAAGGCCCAGAACTTTGTTCTGTTTGGCCAAGTTGTTGATGCTCTTGAAGTTGAGATGAGAGAGTCTCCTATGCCATAGCCAGTTGATTGTCTCACTTGCCTTTGAGAATAGACAAGTCCCATTCTGTGTCAGGGATGACATTTCAAGGACATATACATCATCCCTTCTAGGGGCAATCAACACAACTTCCTTATTGGCATTAAAGATGGTCCCTCTCTTATCATCAAACTGAACTATGTATTTGGCATCACATAGTTGGGAAACACTTATCAGGTTGTACTTGAGACCATTAACATAAGCTATTCTTGTAAAAAGTATACCATTGCAGTTTACTGAACCATAACCTTCAGTGGGAGCTGATGAGTTATCACCAAATACTACTTTGGGTCCTGGTTCTTCCACATATTTGTGCAGAAAACTTTTCACACCAGTCATACTTCTGGAGCATCCACTGTCTAGATGCCAAGTAGGATCCTTGATGTGTTTCTGCACAAACAATAAACTGGGTTAGTTTTTCTTGTTGACCCACTTTTTAGTGGGCTTAGTCCTCAGGGACTTTTTGAACTCAGTTAGTGAATCATGGTCTGAAGTTGTGTGACCTGAGCTTCCACATGTTTTACATTTTGTGGAGGTTGATGCCTCAGGTGACTGAGAAGTGTTGGTTTGGTTTTTCCTTCTGGACTGAATCACTTTGTCATGTCCCCTGGTTTCATGGGAGGGATCTCCACAGATGTCACAGCAATCTTTCATCATACAATCATCAGGAAGATGATCATTGAAACCACAGTGAGGACATGGTGAAAAAGGCTTGGCCTTCAGTCTTTGTTTGGAAGGTGTGGCATACTGATAGCCTTGGTTTTTGTATAGACCCCTTGCTTTTAAAGAAGCAGTGTGGGGGATGTGATCACAAGTTCTGTGGTCCTCTTTTTTGCATATCATACAAAACAGGACTCTGTAGCATTTATCAGTGCTGTGATTTGGATAATTGCACAGTTCACATCTCCCTGAGGGTCTGGGTGTGGTTTTTGGTTTGGAAGAACCTGAGGATACTGAGGGCTTTGTTGATTTTGCTTCAAAGTTTTTCTCAGTGGACTCAATTTTCTCACTCAGCATCCTAACAAGTTCAGTAAGCTGATCAACCTTTGAATCAGTGCTTTCATGCTTCACTTCAGTGGGTACTGAAGATTTTTGGTGTTCAGTGGGTGCAGGAGTAGGTCTTTTCAAAATAGTCTTTCCTAACCCTGATTTCTCTTTGGGAGAATGTGGTTGATAGACTAATGGTGCAAGGTCAGAATTGGGTTCCGCTCCCTGAAGTTGTTTCAGTGGAGGGAGTGGTGAATCAGACTTAGACTCAGTGATGGACTCAGTAGGACTAAGTTCATCAGTGACTCCTAGCAGCTCGTTGATAGCCTGACTTTCAGGCTCCAGGATTCTTCCAGTATTAAAATTTGGCATTTTACTATCAGGATTGTTTCTTTCAATCCAATCACTGGGTTTGGGAGCAAGTTCTTTGCTAGAGAGTATGTTGGTTAATAGAAAAGTTGTAGAATGTCTACTCTCCCCAGAAACTTCAGTGAGTTGATCATCACCCAGACCTGCCTTTTTGGGGCTGGGTTTGAGACTCAGTGTTTCATAAAGTTTGGGGTTTTTCTGAGTCCATTTCCAAATAATTTCCTTTTCTTTCTTAAGTTCTTCCTGAAGAGCTTGATTTTGTTTTACAAGTTCAGAGTTTTGAATTTGAAGTGTAACACTTTCAAGCTTGGCTTGTTTTAAAGCAAGTAATTCATCTCTACAATGATTTAATTCAAAACTCAGTTTGTTAAATTTTGAAAACAAATTAAGTCTTTGCTCTTCAACATACTTAAGATCAACATTAATATAATCTAAGTAAGATTTCCAATCATCATTATCATCCATAGAAAGTAAAAGATTTACCTTCCTCATAGTGATGTTAACCCATTCACCATTTCTTGCATGACTCTTCCCCACAGCAAGTTTGTTGTCATCTGACAGAGCCATCAGGGCACTGATGTGAACTTCATCATCATCAGAGGACACTTCAACCTCATCCCAGTCATATGTTTCAGCAACAAGCCCTTTGTTCTTGGCTTGAGAAGGCTTTGGAGCCTGAAGAGGTTGAGAGACTGTTGAGGATGATTCAAGAAGGGCAAGTTTAGCTTTTGCCTTTCTGTACTTGGCTTCAAAGTCAATTTGAGGAACTTTTTCAAATCTTTGACTAGACTGAAGCATTTTTGGTTGAAATTTTCTAGGGCCTGAAAAAGAGTTATTTCCTGAAAATTTGAAGGATGGTTCTGAGGTTGTTTTTGAAAAACAATCTTTAGCAAAATGGCCCATTTTGCCACATTTAAAGCATTCAGTGTTGTCATTTACTTTTGAAGGAAATTTGTTTTTCTTAAAAAACCTTTTTGAATTAGCAAGGAGTACTCTTTCATGAAATTCAATTTGAAGATCATTTAGGTACTCCTCACTGGTTCTTTGGTCAACCTCATCATCAGATCCATCCTGAAAATCCCGCACAACACCTTTTGAATAGAAAGCAGTTGATATGGGTGAAATTGTCAAGGCCTTTTTGGTCTCCTGAGCTTTACCAGGGTATCTCCTGGTGATAAGATTGTCTTCATAGACAAACTTCCCATAGATGGCAGGGAGCTCAAGGTTCTGAATGTGGTTTGCATTTCTCAATCCCTGAGAGAAGTTTAACCACTTCTCAGGGAGACTGTTGACAAAACCAACATTGATCTCATGTTTTGACAGTATAACACCATCATTGGTCAGCTCATTCAGGAGGGTCTTATACCGAGTATAAGTCTCAGAGAGACTTTCAGAATCCTTGCCCCTGAAGGTATTGAATTCAAGCTTCAGGTCCATGATTCTATTCTCTTTGGTATTAGAAGGCCCTTCATAGCTATGAACCAGGTCAGTCCAAGTCTGCTGGGCAGTGAGACAGTTGATCACTGATTCCATTATATCATCAGGAAGGAATGATATAATGATGCTTTTCAGGCACTGGTCTTGATTGACCACCCTCATTTCATCTGGGGTCCACTGAGCTTCAGGTTTAATTAAACCTTGGGCAGTTGTTGGGACATATGGACCATCATTAATCAACTTAATGTAATATGGTTCCATCCCAGTTAAGTAGCAAAGCATTCGCTTTTTCCACTTATTAAATTTGCCAACTTCTAGTCGAGGGGCAGTTGCTGAATAACTTCCACCCTTTTTGTCGACAAGTTGGGGAACATCTATGTCAGTAATAGTGGGATCTTGATTTTAAAAACTTGAGCACTCTTAAGTTTTGAAAACAGGTTTAAGTTTTACAAATCAGAGGCTCTGATACCACTTGTTGGTCCCTTTTACTTGGTTAACTATAACTACAAAGCTAAAGTAACCAAGTTATATGACTTTAAACAAAGATGTATAAAACGATTAACAATAAAGAAACGTAAACATAAGAGACAATATTTTTCAACGTTTAATTCTTTATTAGAAGTTAATCAAAAAGAATCGTACCCAAGTGTTTGCGGAATAACACTTGGGATTGAAAACGACAAGTATGGTATAGACTCCTCACTAAACTCAATCTATGTTGAGTGACAACTTTCAGGACCCACTGAGCTATCTCAGGGGTTGTGTTGTTCTTTGGAGGAGTAAAAGTGGTTTGTGAATGCTTTGCATTAACTGCACAAACTTGTCAACTTTTACTCCTCTCTTATGCTACCTATTTATACACAAATGTGAACAACCCTATTATACAATGGACCTAAGTGTTCCTCAATAAAATCTTGATAGGTTTTATTCTCTGGCAAGGGAAACTTCTTTGGGTTAAGTCCAAAAGGCACTTTCTGATGACAGCCTGGTTTTAGCCATTTTAGGAAAGTTTGACCTTAAAGCACTTTAGTGAAACAGATCAAACTTTCCCGCCCAGTCCCGCCAAAACTTCAGTCTTTTAGTCTTCAGTCTTCAGTGCCATGAAGTTGTTGAGGAGTCATGGGGTTCAGTGAGTTATTGTCATCCTCACTGAACCCATCACCTTCTTCTTGGCTTAGATCACACTTCACTGAGTTCCGCCTCACTGAATGAAGAACCTTTCTTCTTAGGCTCGGTCTAAGCATCCTGAAGATGACTCACTGAGTTACTGTTCACTCAGTGACTTGTTTATACTTAGGTTATTTTACGTTCAAATCCTTGTAAGAAGAAGATTGGGGAATTCAGTGACCCAACAGATTCCTTTCTAGTAAGATTTTATTTTTATTTTTTTAGGATCTCTTTAGTCTATCTTATTTCTTCGTGTTTTTGTTTGTAGCTCTTTACCATCCGCCATTATGGCAACCGACGAACTCTCTAACCTTAGGATCACTAGGAGTCGCAGTGCCGCTAGAGACCTTGTCTTGCCTTATGCAGAACCCGATAGAGAAATGCGTAGGTTAAGATGATCTCACTCAACACCTGAACCATCTAGCATAGCCATCGATTTTGATGCACCCCTTTCTGAAGATAATTAGGAACATCACCTTACAACCCCTAGCTCCCAACCTAACAACGAGATGAGTACCCCCGCAACTCCCACTCCTAAGCGCCTTAAGGACTACTCATCCCCAAACCCTCGTGGCTTCTCAAATGCCATTGTCTACCCAAACGAACACACCGATGAGGTCTTGCATGCGACCGATGTTTGGCTTGTCCAAAGTGTGTGCAAGTTTTGTGGATTAGATGATGAAGACCCGATTCAACACATTAAAGACTTCTTGAAAATAGTAGACACCCTCCATACGGATGGGGCTACTAGAGACACGTCCCGATTGCGATTCTTCCTTTTCACCCTCTATGAAAAAGCCCAAGAGTGGTATGATAAACTTCCCTCTGAATCTATTTTCACATGGGAACAACTCATATCCAAGTTCTATGAGAAGTTCTTTCCACCTGGGAAAACTTCAACATTTAGAGATAGGATCCTCCTCTTCCGAAAAGGGAAGGACGAACCCTTCCATAAATCGTGGATTAGATTCAAGGATTTAATAAGACAAGTTCCCCATCATGGCATCGAACTTTGTCTTTTGGTCCAAATCTTCTACGACAATGTCTCCTCAAATGATCGGAACGGAATCAACAATTCTAGAAAAGGGAGATTAGCCAATCTTAGTGCTGAAGAAGGATGGGATAGGATTGAAGAATATGCTCAAGACCAGGATGACACTTGGGATGAACCTGAGTCGACTGTCAGCATGTCTGAAATCACTTCAACACCTTCAGATCGGTTAAGAAAAATTCACAAAAGAATGGAATACCTAGCTGGGTCGCAGTTACCTAAACAACTTTCAAATCCTTACTTGATCTGCGACTACTGTGGGGGCCCGCATGAGGTAGAGGAATGCGGAGGAGAACCCACGACTGAACATGTATGCTTGTCAGGAGGTGACATCTATGCTGATCGCTCCCTTTTGCCTTTTTACCAAAATGATGATTACACCCTCTGGGGAAATCTGGTAAAAAGAAAAGAAGGAGAGGAAGGTCCTGCGAAATCAGGAGCACTTTTGAAGATGACCTTGGTCACTTCACTCAGGAAAAAGGCCTACAATTAAAAGGTCTTAATGAACTTGTTGATGAACAGCAGAATGACATTGGAGAATGGTTCAACAAGCTTAACTCCACCCTCGATAACCTTGAAATGCCGTCAGTAAGTCAAAAAGATCCCATGCTCGCGATAACCACTCGAGCTGGAACAACAACCAAGGACCCCCTTACCCGAGCTCGCCCCCCATCACTCCCGATCCAAACAAGCCTCGCGAAGAGGAGGATGATGTGGGCAGCGAGGCTCCCAACCAACCTCCCTTGGCGACCCCTTCAACCCCACCTAACCAACCTGTGAGAATCGCATTCCCATCCCGATTAAAAAACCAGAAAACTGAGAATGATAATAAAATATTCCTGTCATATCTAAAAGACTCAGTAGTCACCATACCCCTCCTTGATGCTTGTTATCACATGCCGAAGTATAGCGCATACTTTAAAAAATTACTCGCTAACCGAAAGAAACTCGAGGGTCTTGTGACCTTGGGGGAAAAATGTTCAGTGGTGACCCATCGAGGGCTACCAAAAAAGGTAGACGATCCAGGCAGCTTCACCTTGCCTTGCTCCATTGGATCTCTATCAATAAAGAATGCTCTTGCCGATTTGGGGGCGAGTATCAACCTCATGCCTCACTCTATGTTCCTTAAACTAGGATACTCTGGATTAAAGCCCACCCGTATGAACATCCAACTAGCCGATAGGTCAGTCAAATACCCCGTAGGAATATGCGAGAATGTGCTAGTCAAGGTTGGGAAATTCAAATTCCCAGTCGACTTCGTAATCCTAGAGATGGAGGAGGATGACTTGGTACCCATCATCTTAGGGAGACCATTTCTTGCGACAGCTCGTGCAGTCATTGATGTTTATGACGGCAACTTAACCTTACGAGTGGGAACCGATAGCACAACCTTTGACATTAAGGACACTATGGATCTCTCTCTCGAAGCAGCTAACCGGCTCTATTTCATTGGAGAGGTCGATGAACTCACAGATGTCATTGATAGTTGTGTTGATGAGCAAATCGAGGAAGGCTGGTTACGGGATGAGAGTTTTCTCCCTTTGTTAGAGGTGGAAAAGATGGGGGACGTTGGTGCAGTCTCCTTCTACCCTAGACAAGAGGTCATGGAGCATCTCGAGCTCCGAAAACCCGAAAACAAACTTAAGCCTTCTATTATCGAACCTCCTAAGCTAGATCTTAAGGAACTTCCTAACCATTTAGAGTATGCCTTCCTTCAGGGAGAGGACCAACTGCCGGTAATCATAAACTCTTCTCTCGAACATGAACAAAAAGGTAAACTCTTAGAGGTCCTAAAGAAATATAAGGGAGTGCTTGCATGGAGTGTAGCCGACATTAAGGGGATTGACTCAACTTTTTGCACACATAAGATTCTTATGGAAGAAGATTATAAACCTATCGTGCAACCCCAGAGGTGGGTGAACCCCAACATTAAGGAAGTAGTAAAGAAAGAAGTCATCAAACTTCTGGATGCAGGATTGATCTACCCAATCTCGGATAGCCCTTGGGTTAGTCCTGTACAGGTTGTACCTAAGAAGGGTGGAATGACTGTAGTTAAGAATGACAAGGGTGAGATGGTACCCCAAAGAACAGTTACTGGATGGCGGGTATGCATCGATTATAGAAAGCTCAATGATGCCACGAGGAAAGATCACTTTCCCTTACCATTCATTGACCAAATGTTAGAGAGATTGTCTGGGCACAAGTACTATTGTTTCTTGATGGATTCTCAGGGTATTTTCAAATTCCCATAGCACCAGAGGACCAAGAAAAGACCATGTTTAATTGCCCTTATGGAACGTTCGCCTACAAAAGAATGCCTTTTGGGCTATGTAATGCCCCCGCCACTTTTCAAAGATGCATGACCGCAATCTTTCACGAACTTATGGAAGACATCATGGAAGTTTTCATGGATGACTTTTCGGTCTTCGGGAACTCCTTCGACCGCTGTCTTGCTAATTTAGAAAAAAATTCTTAAACGCTGTGAGGAAACCAACTTGGTGTTAAACTGGGAAAAGTGTCATTTCATGGTGAAAGAAGGGATTGTGTTAGGGGATAAGATCTCAGGGAATGGGATAGAGGTGGACCAAGCTAAAGTTGAAGATCTATCTAAATTACCATATCCCACAACTGTTAAAGCAATACGCAGCTTCTTGTGGCACACCGGGTTTTATCGGAGATTCATAAAAGACTTTTCCAAAATAGCTCGGCCAATGACTCAATTGCTCATGAAGGATGCTCCTTTCGATTTCTCCCAAGAATGCAAGGATGCATTCGATCTCTTAAAAAAGGAGCTCACACAAGCTCCAATCATGATCACACCCAACTGGGAGTTACCGTTTGAAATCATGTGTGACGCTAGCGATTTCGCTGTCGGGGCTGTATTTGGCCAACGGCGTGACAAGCTATTTCAACCTATTTACTACGCTAGCAAAACCATGAATCCCGCTCAAGAGAATTACTCCACCACCGAAAAGGAATTGTTAGCCGTAGTGTTCGCATTCGACAAATTCCGGCAATATCTTGTCCTTTCAAAGACAGTCATTTTCACTGATCACTCGACTCTTCGATATCTTTTTGCTATGCAGGATGCTAAGCCACGACTAATTCGGTGGATCTTGTTGTTACAAGAGTTTGATGTTGAGATTCGTGATAAGAGGGGGGCAGAAAATCTGGCCGCATATCATCTATCTCGTCTTGAAAACCCCTTGGATGAGCACGATAGAAGTGAGATTCGGGATTCATTTCCTGACGAACAACTCATGTCAATGACTGATTCGGAGCCTTGGTACGCCGATTTTGCCAACTACCTCGCAAGCAGATTTGTTCCAGAACACATGACTAGGTACGAAAGAAAAAAGTTCTTTTCTAAGTTAAAATACTACTTCTGGGATGAACCATTTTTATTCCGAAGGTGTCCTGACCAAATAATAAGACGTTGTGTTTCGGAAAGCGAGGCAGTAAAGATTATGAGGGAATGTCACTCTGGTCCTTCTGGAGGGCATCATGCGATAAGCACCACCGCCCGAAAGATTTTCGACGCGGGATTCTATTGGCCCACAATTTTCCGTGATGTCAAAGAAATGGTACATGCATGCGATGCATGTCAACGGGCCGAGAACATATCACATAGGGATGAAGCACCTCAGAATTTTATACAAGTATGTGAGGTCTTCGATGTTTGGGGAATTGATTTCATGGGACCCTTTCCATCTTCAGGAGGGAATGAATACATTTTAGTTGCCATCGATTATGTTTCAAAATGGGTAAAGGCACAAGCCCTTAGGACCAACGATGCCAGGGTGGTTATTCATTTCCTGAAAAAGCTTTTCGCTAGATTCGGGATTCCTAAAGCCCTCATCAGTGATCGGGGAACCCACTTTTGCAATGCGCAAATGGAAAAGGTCATGAGGAGGTATGGGGTGTCCCATCGATTTTCCACCGCCTATCATCCACAAACCAATGGCCAGGTCGAAAACACAAACAGGGCTATTAAAAGAATACTTGAAAAAACGGTTAGTCAGAATAGAAAAGACTGGTCATTTAAACTCGACGAGGCCTTATGGGCATTCCGAACCGCCTACAAGACACCTATTGGAACGACCCCGTTTCGCATGGTGTATGGCAAGGCATGTCACTTGCCAGTGGAGTTAGAACATAAGGCTTATTGGGCGCTTAAGGCATGTAACTTAGATTATACAATTGCCAGAACCAATAGGTTCTTGCAATTACACGAGCTTGATGAGCTTAGATTAGAAGCCTATGAGTCCTCCATTACGTATAAAGAAAGAGCAAAAAGATGGCATGACCAAAGAATTAAGAAACCCAAGTTATTTTCAGAAGGGGACAAAGTTCTATTGTACAACTCTCGGTTAAGATTATTTCCAGGGAAACTCAAGTCTAGATGGTATGGACCATTTGCGGTGAAATGTTACTCTAAAACGGGGGCTGTTGTGTTATTAGATGATGAAGGTAGAGAATTTACTGTTAACATACAACATATAAAACATTATCAAGAAAATAATAATGAAATGATTAGTGAAGAGGATGTAACGTTTGATGATGAGGTCACGTAGTAACCCATGACCTTGAGTCTAGCTACAAGACTCGTAAATAAAGAAAAGCGCTTCTTGGGAGGCAACCCATGCTTTGTGTGATTTTTATTTTGTTTGTTTGTTATTTGCTTCCGTATGCATGCTTTATTTTTATTGTTGGTAAATCATGTTTCAAAACTAAATAGTGGAAATACTTTATTTTGTTGTTTGGTGATGAGGCGAAAAATGATCCGTTTTTAGGGGGTCATTTAAGCCCGAATCCGACTTTATTTGATCAAATATTGCCCTAAATCGTTCCTTTTGTGATTTTAGGTGTTTGGAGAGTGAATTCTGGAAATGAGGCTATTTTGGACGTTTTTGGAGCATAAAGTGAAGAAAATAACAAAGTACCAAAAATCCAAGTTGAAGATACAAGGTGACGGCGTCAAGATTTCCTTCTTGACGGCGTCAAACATGAAGAATAATTTACCGTAGCTGGTGACGGCGTCAGATGAAGAGATGACGGTGTCAAAGTGGCCAAGAATAAAATACCGTAGGTGGTGACGGCGTCACATAGGCCGTCACAAGTGGATCTAGGGCGTCCGAGGAAGTATATGGCGGCGAGTTGACGGCGTCAGATTTTACTCTTGACGCCGTCAGAACGATTTTCCTATATATAGTTTTCTAGTTTTTTCATTAAAGAGGGAGAAGTTTTGGTGAAACCCTAAAGACGATTTTGGTGCCTCTTTTACAGGTTTTTCAAGGGTTCCAAACCCTTGAGACCTTGCATTGTAATTGAGATAAGTATACTCTTAATTCAATCAATATGTCTATGTGTTGGTTGTCTATCTTTTGTTCTTATCTTATTTCTACTATGCTAGGCTAAATTTCCTTTGTGTTTGCTTAGATCTAATGAAACCTAGATATTAATTATGTGTTGATTGCTTGTCTATTCTTGTTTTGGATGAATGATATTATATGTTAGGCTTAAGAAAACTGGCAGATCTCCAAATGGTAACATGCTTGAACGTCTTAAGAAACATGAACCGAGGCGTACTAGGTCTTTATTGGTTGTATTTAATGCATGAGCCACTGTTTACAATCCCTATAGTTGTGCTGGGTCATGGTGTAGGAGGAGATAAGAGCTCATAGAGTTGGGGAGTTATGTATGCCACCCCACGAATGGTATTAAGGAATACAATCCGTCATCCATACAAGTGTAACAAGTAATTAACATGTAAAAGATATCTAGGGAGTAATGAAGTCTAAGTAAACACAATTTCTCCAAATACTGCTCACAACCTTAGTTTAATATTAGTTTAATTTCATTTTCATTAGTTTAATTAGTTATAAATAGTTTTGGGTTAGTTGAATAGCAACTAATTCCGCCCACTCTTCCAAAACCCGAGATTTCACTTGCTTTCATAAAATATAAAAATACAAAAATAATCATCTTCCATCTCTAGAACTATTAATTAGGCTTTCTAATCCTAGCGACACTATTCCTAAGCTGAACGATCAATCCCCCGGTACTTGTCACTATACTATACTACAACGATCAGGTACACTGCCTGGTGGGGGTTGTAAGCCTCGCGAGATCCCTCGAGAGGTAAAGCAAGGTGCGATTCCCACGCATCAAGTTTTTGGCGCCGCTGCCGGGGAATAGTTATTGTCTAGGTTAGGATTTCTTTTTATTAGGTCTACTTGCTAGATTCCTTTCTAGTAAGATTTTATTTTTATTTTTAGGTCTTCTTTAGTCTATCTTATTTCTTCGTGCCTTTGTTCGTAAACTGTTTCGATGGATAACAATAACATTGATCGGCTGATTCCTGTTATTCGTGTTTTTCGTCGTAGGATGTTCCAATTGCCCGCCCCACTTCCTTTAGCAGAAAATGAGAACCCACCTAACCTCTCACCCAACCACCACTTTGACAATAATTCTGAGCTAGAAGAGTCTGATCATGATGATGACCGTAGGGCTAGTCCTTTTTACTATTCAGACTCCGATGAGGATCTTGATGATGGTGACGTAATCAATGAGGATAGAATGGAAGAAGAAATAAACCCTCTTAGGTATGTTGACCCTAGAACTAGGATCGAGTGTGACAGTTCATTTAACATGCAATTCCCTTGTAAAATTGGATTCAAAAGCTTTAATGCCTATCTCAACTCATCTCTTCCAATGAACATAATCTCACGTAATGAATACAATAAAATCATGGTAGAGGAGTTAGAATACAAAGGGGAAAATATTGTAGCCAGGGCAATACCATTGCATATGTTTATAGGAAGTTTGGTTTATCTTGTTGAGTTCAGGGTTATGGAGAATCTAGGAGAGTTTATTGATAATAAATTGACCCAAGTTGTGTTTGGAAAACCCTTCAAACGATTGACCAACCTCGATGAAAAACTCATAGAAGGGCTAATTACATTCTCGGATGGGGATGAAGATTTCGTTTATCAAATGCCCCGCGCACACCCTAGGTTCATAGATTTTTCCATGGAAAAGTGTAGTAGGTATCCGCCCATGGAAATGCTAAGTGAGAATGATGAGAGAAAGGGACTTCAGTACACGCATGAAAAGAATAAAACGTACTATCGCGGGTGCCTAGAGTTAGGAGAAGAATATAAGAGAGATGAGGCGACAATTAGATGGCTCACACTTGGTTATGTGAGCATAAGCGATACACGATAACCCACGACTTTGAGTCTAGCTACAAGACTCGTAAATAAAGAAAAGCGCTTCTTGGGAGGCAACCCATGTTTTGTGTGATTTTAATTGTTTGATTGTTATTTGCTTCCGTATGCATGTTTTATTTTTATTGTTGGTTGATCATGTTTCTCAATTAAAATGTGGAAATACTTTATTATGTTGTTTGGCCTAGTCTTAACTTCAACCTAAAGGTATTTTTGCAAAAGATAAGTGTAAGGGGAAACCTCAAATATGTTTTTTAAGAAACAACCTGATCATGATTCTCCACAATATTTAATGAGCATGTGTATTCGTATTGTTAGAGTCAAATGCTTGTATTGAGTCATAATGAAGTTTTGCAGGATTTTCCAGGAAGTAGGACAAGGTTTTTCCAGAAATTTTCCGGAAACTTAACATAAAGATTTCTGCAGGTCCATTCTGACGGCGTCAGGAGTCAAAAATCTGGAAATTTTACCCGTTTTGTTTTTCTAACGGAGTCTTATGGTTTTTGTGAATTATTAAGTTTTATAATCTCCAGGAAATCTGCAAACTTCATTCCACAAGCATTATATCTTACTTTGTTTTCTAGGATTTAGTAACTATTATAGGATGCCGCCGATTTTACGCGAGGTTGCCTTGTCTACTTTTGTCAGGATTTACAGGTTATTTAAGACAAGAAGATGATTTATATTCTGGAAGGGAAGCTTTGATTGTTCATTTTCTTGGAGGAAGACTTAACCTGGCCAACCTATAATCCATACCGAGCGAATCAGGGGAGTATTTGAATTCATTCTCTTTACTTTTAACTTTTACATTCTTTACTTGAACATTGGGGACAATGTTCATCTTAAGTGTAAGGGGAGGGTAAAAAGATGATACCTTACATATGCACTTTCGCTTGAGTTTGTTTTGTTTGATAGTAGATGAGTAATAAAACTATGAGAAATACTTGTTAGTGTAATTTTAGCGCCAAATTTAAATTTTTTTACAACATTTAGGAGTGAAACTTTAGCCATAGCAAGCGTCTCATGGATAGGAGGTTGTATGACTAGCACATAACCGTATATTCAGAAAAAATTTTCCACCCAAAAATGTGAGGTTTGCCTTTAGTTTTGATAGGAAAAGCATTCATTATTGGTGCTTATGAGTGTACCGGTAGCATTTAGATTCTAGAACTTGCGTTAGTGATGCATCCCGAGACCGCTAGTGAGACTACATTCGTGTGGTAGGATTTACTACATGATAAGAGGCATTAGGATCACCCTTGTGTTAAACCCGTATTATAATTACTTGACCATTTAAGTCATACTACTTGACTAGTTAAGTCAACTAATTTTTCCCACATCCTTAGCGTTGTACTCATTTTTAGTACACGATACCCCTAGTACACCCCTCCGAGCCTATCTTTTCGTTTCTAACTTTAAGCATCTTACTTAAAGGAAGAATTTGTTACACTCCACTTAAATGTACACCCAAATCGCCTTAGCCTTCCGTGTATGCGCTCATTTTTTAGTGCATTATTGTTATTTGTTAAACCCTAAGTTAACTTTCTAATTGATTACATGGTTGCTAAGTCGAGTCATATCCTTGTACATATTGTTTTGGGACGATTGGGACTCATGGGTAAGTACTTATTTTATGGAGTAATGGGGAAGAACATAATATTATTACCCCCATATGTACGTTAATCTTAAAAGTGCTCCAAGTGTTTTGATTTTCTTAATTCGAGTCATTAGAATAGTTTAATGTAAAGTATGTAAAGATTCAAGTGTAAGGGGATTGCTCAAACCCCTATGATGTATTATTTTGGATGGTAGGGTAAGAGTGTATGTCACAAAAAAAAAAAAAAAAAATCGAAAAAATCAAGAAAAAGAAAAGAAAAAAAATTAGAAAAAGAAAAAGAGAAAAAAACATACGGACTACCATCCCGTTTTTATTCTATGTTCATTTTATGTTTTTAGTTATTTTTCATTTATTAGCTTAAGTCGAGTCTAGTCTTGGCTTAGCAACGCCATCTTGTACATGTAATTAACCAAGATTGTTAACTCGCCACCAGTAAAACTTCCTTTATCCAACAAAACCGTGTAATTCATATCCCTATACCTAACGTTATAACCCTTTTAAAAGACCTCTTTGATAGTTTATCCTAGGTGCTTACGCCATGTGGTGGAGGTTTGATCCTTTCCCAAGCCTATGGTAATCTATTTTGCTATGACAGGTAGTGAGAGATATCTTCCATTTCCATAATGTTATATTACTTTATTACACCCGAGAGATGTGAGTATCTAAACACTATTTGTGAGGTGCTTGTGTATGACCTCCGTGCTTGTCTATTGGTCTTTAGTGGAACGATTATTTGTTGTAATTACTTTTATATTAGTGTTAAATGACCCCTAACTTGTCTTTCGAGTAGAATAAAAGCGCATTTGCTTGAGGACAAGCAAATCTCAAGTGTAAGGGTATATGATGAGGCGAAAAATGATCCGTTTTTAGGAGGTCATTTAAGCCCGAATCCGACTTTATTTGATCAAATATTGCCCTAAATCGTTCCTTTTGTGATTTTAGGTGTTTGGAGAGTGAATTCTGGAAATGAGGCTATTTTGGACGTTTTTGGAGCATAAAGTGAAGAAAACAACAAAGTACCAAAAATCCAAGCTGAAGATACAAGGTGACGGCGTCAAGATTTCCTTCTTGACGGCGTCAAACATGAAGAATAATTTACCCTAGCTGGTGACGGCGTCAGATGAAGAGATGACGGCGTCAAAGTGGCCAAGAATAAAATACCGTAGGTGGTGACGGCGTCACATAGGCCGTCACAAGTGGATCTAGGGCGTCCGAGGAAGTATATGGCGGCGAGTTGACGGCGTCAGATTTTACTCTTGACGCCGTCAGAACGATTTTCCTATATATAGTTTTCTAGTTTTTTCATTAAAGAGGGAGAAGTTTTGGTGAAACCCTAAAGACGATTTTGGTGCCTCTTTTACAGGTTTTTCAAGGGTTCCAAACCCTTGAGACCTTGCATTGTAATTGAGATAAGTATACTCTTAATTCAATCAATATGTCTATGTGTTGGTTGTCTATCTTTTGTTCTTATCTTATTTCTACTATGCTAGGCTAAATTTCCTTTGTGTTTGCTTAGATCTAATGAAACCTAGATATTAATTATGTGTTGATTGCTTGTCTATTCTTGTTTTGGATGAATGATATTATATGTTAGGCTTAAGAAAACTGGCAGATCTCCAAATGGTAACATGCTTGAACGTCTTAAGAAACATGAACCGAGGCGTACTAGGTCTTTATTGGTTGTATTTAATGCATGAGCCACTGTTTACAATCCCTATAGTTGTGCTGGGTCATGGTGTAGGAGGAGATAAGAGCTCATAGAGTTGGGGAGTTATGTATGCCACCCCACGAATGGTATTAAGGAATACAATCCGTCATCCATACAAGTGTAACAAGTAATTAACATGTAAAAGATATCTAGGGAGTAATGAAGTCTAAGTAAACACAATTTCTCCAAATACTGCTCACAACCTTAGTTTAATATTAGTTTAATTTCATTTTCATTAGTTTAATTAGTTATAAATAGTTTTGGGTTAGTTGAATAGCAACTAATTCCGCCCACTCTTCCAAAACCCGAGATTTCACTTGCTTTCATAAAATATAAAAATACAAAAATAATCATCTTCCATCTCTAGAACTATTAATTAGGCTTTCTAATCCTAGCGACACTATTCCTAAGCTGAACAATCAATCCCCCGGTACTTGTCACTATACTATACTACAACGATCAGGTACACTGCCTGGTGGGGGTTGTAAGCCTCGCGAGATCCCTCGAGAGGTAAAGCAAGGTGCGATTCCCACGCATCATTTGGCTTAGTCTTAACTTCACCCAAAGGTATTTTTGCAAAAGATAGGTGTAAGGGGAAACCCCAAATATGTTTTTAAGAAACAGACCGATCATGATTCTCCACAATATTAAATGAACATGTATATTCGTATTTGTTAGAGTCAAATGCTTGTATCGAGTCATAATGAAGTTTTGCAGGATTTTCCAGGAAGTAGGACCAAGTTTTTCCAGAAATTTTCCGGAAACTTAACATAAGAATTTCTGCAGGTCACTTCTGACGGTGTCACAAGTTTACTCTTAACGGCGTCACGTGTAAAATTCTGGAAATTTTACCAGTTTTGTTTTTCTAACGGAGTCTTAAAGTTTTTGTTGAATTATTAGTTTTATAATCTCCAGGAAATCTGCAAACATCATTCCACAAGCATTATATCTTATTTTGTTTTCTAGGTTATATTAGCATATGTAGATTGCCGCCGATTTTATGCGAGGTTGCCTTGTCTGTATTCTCAGGATTTACAGGTTATGTATGACAAGAAGATGATTATCATTCAGGAAGGAAAGCTTTGATTGTTCATTTTCTTGGAGGAAGATCTAACCTGGCCACCTTATTATCCATACCGAGCGAATCAGGGGAGTATTTGATTACATTCTTTTTACTTATTTCACTTTTACATTCTTTACTTGAACATTGGGGACAATGTTCATCTTAAGTGTAAGGGGAGGGTAAAATGATGATACCTTACAGATACACTTTCGCTTGAGTTTGTTTGTTTGATAGTAGATGTGTAATAAAACTATGAGAAATACTTGTTAGTGCAATTTTAGCGCCAACTTTAAATTTTTTTACAACATTTAGGAGTGAAACTTTAGCCATAGCAAGCGTCTCATGGATAGGAGATTGTATGACTAGCACATAACCGTACCATTCAGAAAAATTTTCCACCCAAATATGTGAGGTTCGCCTTTAGTTTTGATAGGAAAAGCATTTACTATTAGTGCTTATGAGTGTACCGGTAGCATTTAGATTCTAGAACTTGCGTTAGTGATGCATCCCGAGACCGCTAGTGAGACTACATTCGTATAGTAGGATTTACTACATGATATGAGGCATTAGGATCACCCTTGTGTTAAACCCGTATCATAATTACTTGACCATTTAAGTCATATTACTTGGCTAGTTAAGTCAACTAATTTTTCCCACACCTTAGCGTTGTACTCATTTTTAGTACACGATACCCCAAGTACACCCCTCCGAGCCTATCTTTTTGTTTCTAACTTTAAGCATTTTACTTAAAGGAAGAATTTGTTACACCCCACTTAAATGTACACCCAAATCGCCTTAGCCTTTCGTGTATGCACTCATCTTTAGTGCATTATTGTTATTTGTTAAACCCTAAGTTAATTATCTAATTGATTACATGGTTGATAAGTCGAGTCATATCCTTGTACATATTGTTTTGGGACGATTGGGACTCATGGGTAAAGTACTTATTTTATGGAGTAATGGGGAAGAACATAATATTATTACCCCCGTATGTGCGTTAATCTTAAAAGTACTCCAAGTGCTTTGATTATCTTAATTCGAGTCATTAGATTAGTTTATTGTAAAGTATGTAAAGATTCAAATGTAAGGGGAATGTTCATTCCCTACGATGTATTATTTTGGATGGTAGGGTAAGAGTGTATGCAAAAAAAATAAAATAAAAATAAAAATAAAAAAATAAATCAAAAAAACAAGAAAAAGAAAAGAAAAAAATAGAAAAAGAAAAGAGAAAAAAACTTACGGACTACCATCCCTTTTCATTCTATGTTCATTTTATGTTTTTGTTATTTTTCATTTATTAGCTTAAGTCGAGTCTAGTCTTGGCTTAGCAACGCCATATTGTACATGTAATTAACCAAGATTGTTAACTCGCCACCAGTAAAGACTGCCTATATCCAACAAAACCGTGTATTCCATATCCCTACACCTAACGTTACAACCCTTTAAAAGACCTCTTTGATAGTTTATCCTAGGTGCTTACGCCATGTGGTGGAGGTTTGATCCTTTCCCAAGCCTATGGTAATCTATTTTGCTATGATAGGTAGTGAGAGATATTTTCCGTTTCCATATTGTGATATTACTTTATTACACCCGAGAGATGTGAGTATCTAAACACTATTTGTGAGGTGCTAGTGTATGACCTCCGTGCTTGTCTTTGGTCTTTAGTGGAACGATTATTTGTTGTAATTACTTTTATATTAGTGTTAAATGACCCCTAAATTGCATTTTGATTAGAATAAAAGCGCATTTGCTTGAGGACAAGCAAATCTCAAGTGTAAGGGTATATGATGAGGCGAAAAATGAACCACTTTTAGGGTGTCATTTAAGCCTGGAATTGAATTTATTTGATCAAATATTACCCTTAATCGTTCCTTTTGTGATTTTAGGTACTTTGGGAGAGAAATCTGGAAAAGGAAGCAATTCGGACGTTTTTGGAGCATAAAAGTGAAGAAAACGCCAAAGACTTAATTTTCCATGCTAAGAACAGTACCTGACGGCGTCAAGAAGAAAGTCATGACGGCGTCAAGAGTAAAAGTGGTGACGACCCAGTGCAAACCTAACGGCGTCACAACAAGGGCGTCAAGAGTTAAATGTGTGACGACCTGCATAAGGAGACTACATGACGGTGTTAGACCCAGATCTAGGCAGTCCGAGGAACAATTTGGCGGCGAGATGACGGCGTCAGACATTTGTTCTTGACGCCATCACCTTCTAAACTATATACATAGTTTTCTATTTTTCATTCATTGAGAGGAACTTGTGTGGAGAACCCTAGGGCCGAACTTTGCAAACCCTAGCTCGTATTTTATAGTATTTTCAAGGGTTTTCACCCCTTGAATCCTTTCATGTGCTATTGAGATAAGTCTTCTCTTTAATTCAATCAATATGTCTATGTGTTGGTTGACTATATCTTGTGCTTGTCTTGGTTTCAACATGTTAGGCTAGATCTATCTTGTGTTTACTTGGATCTAATGAAACCTAGATGTTAATTATGTGTTGATTACTTGTTTATGGTTGTATTGGATGAATGATTTCAATGTTAGGCTTAAGAAAACTGGCAGATCTCCATTGTGTAAGATGCTTGAACGTCTTAGGAAACAAGAACCGATGTGTACTAGGTTTTATTGGTTGTATTTAATGCATGAGTAAATTCTAATGATCCCATGTTAGGAGCTTCTTAGCCGGCTCGACATAGGAGTGAAGTAGGCACTCATAGGATTGGGGAAGTAAGTACGCCACCCCATGAATGGTATTAAGGAATACAATCCATCATCCACGCAACTATAACAAGTAATTAACGTGTAAAAGATGTCTAGGGAGTAGTGAAATCTAAGTAAACACATTTCTCCCACATATTGCTCACAACTTTAGTTTAATTTAGTTTATTTTCATTTTAGTATTTTATTTTGATTGCATCTTAGTATTGGGTTAGTTGACTAGCAACTAATTCTGCCAACTCCTTCAAAACCCGAGATTTTTAATTGCTTTCCTAGAAATATAAAAATACAAAAAGAATCATCTCTCATCTCTAGACCTAGTCTTTAGGTTTTCTAATCCTAGCGACACTATTCCTAGCTGAACGATCAATCCCCCGGTACTTGTCATTAGACTATACTACATCGATCAGGTACACTGCCTGGTGGGGGTTGTAAGCTTCTCAAGATCCCTTGAGAGGTAAAGCCTGGTGCAATCCCTACGCATCAATGTATAACATGAAGGACCATTTATGTAAATTATGTGAGGATTAAATTTGCAATGATACGCTGAGATGAAGGACAAAGTGCGTACAATTTTTTTTTATAATGTTAAAGTAACGGTCGTTAGTTAACGACCGTTAAATAACTAACGACCGTAAGTATTGTAAAAAAAAAATACTGTGCAAACCACTGTAGCAGCTACAGTGGTCAGCACTATTATGCTCCCCACATTTAGTATATATATAATAAGAGAGAACACCGTTAGCTTGCCTCGGGTTTTTAGTCCGAGACCAACTCCGGCGTGAGAGTAAGTAATTGGTATAAGTGAATAATAAGTGGCAAGTAAAAAGGAGTAAGGGTATAGTAGAGAGAAGGTTGTATCGGAGTATGTGTGTGTAAAAAGGATCCCTGTTCATGTGTGTGAACGATTCCTTTTATACTACCTGTGATTAGCTCAATGACAAAACCCTTTGTGGAAGCTAAGTTGTCTTCTAGGTGCAGCGCCTGAAGCACTGATAAGCACCAGGCTTGGTCTTCGGGGTCAAAGTTGTCTCCATGTTAGTTTGTGGACCAAGCGTCTATGGCTATGCGCTACTCGTACGTCATCGTACTATATATGTCAGTTGCCAGTGTACTAGCTCTGATGGTCAGTGTACTAACTCCGATGCAGGGCCTGCTCCATTGTTATGTTTCTTGCGCAGGCACTGCTTCCGTTGATATGCTTCTTGAGCAAGCACTGAGATGGTCATTGAGTGAATTTATCTTAGACATACCAAGGACTAATTGTGATTATCTCCTACTTAGTACCCGGAGGAGACCATACCTCATCATGTCCCCCAGTCTAGTATCAATGTATTGTCAAAGAGTTGGTACTAGACTTAAAAGAAAAAAGTTTGTCTGGTCGCTCGAGCTACTTGCTCGGAAGTTGGTAGTACTTTCTCGGGAACGCTCATATGTATTTTTACAATTATTTCTATCGTACCGAGATCTTTAAAAAATAAAAAGTAAAAATATCTGAGTTTCGTTGTGTTGGTGCGTCACTTCCTCGGCTTAGTTGATATCGTACTTGGGCCAAAGGACGAGTATGTCATGGGCTTATTAAGCCCGTGTCCTCAAAGCATAGTGTTGGGAATAAAATGCACAAAGTAAAGAGTCTGCCAGAAGAGCCTGCTAGTGATAGTTAAGCCTGCCTCTTCAGTTTGCTGATGTTGAAGATATACTAACAGTACCTTCTGGGTAAGAAGGTACTGCTAGTTAAAGAAGGTCCTGCCAGTTTTCACAACAAGTTGCTATATTTTAATTAGAGATATTTACTTGTATTATTAGTCTTTGTACAAAGTTATACGTTAAGTAAAAGTAGTACAGAAGTCTCAGTAGATGTAATGGAGTGTTTTACCTTGAAAGGTGTAATATTAGGATAAGATAAACCTCTAGTATATTATATTAAGCAACTTGACCACTTGTAACAAGGGCTCCTTATACTATAAAAGGAACCCTTAAGACACCTTCTTATATATATAACTTGCACAACCTACATCTGTTACACTCATCTTACCCATGCATAACTTCCATATTTGAACTCTTTCACGTATCAAAGATTCAAGGTTACACTTGTAATCCTGGTGATAGTTTAGATCACCCGTATTATTTCATCAATAATATTGAATCATTTTGTGTTATTCTTGTTGTACTCATTCTATTTTACTTATTCACCACCTTTGTTCCTTTAGTGTGTTTTAGTAAATTCCGCGTGCTAACTCACATTCATTCATAAATATCCTAAACACATTACTGAGTTTAACATCTCAAGTGTTTGCACAATTCAATACAAATAGAATCCTTCCACAAGTGGTATCAGAGCAAGGCTGATATTTACGACATAAAAGAACAAAGCAAAAAAAATGGATGTTGAGCACATTCAAACCAATGTGGCTGCAAAACTTCCATTACTTAAACAGAATGAGTTTGAGATGTGGAGACTGAGGGTTGAACAATAGTTCCAAGTGCAAGACTATGCACTTTGGGAGATTATTGAAGAAGGAAACTCATTTAAACCAGCAACCACCACCTCCACAGTAAATGATGCACTTGTCACAACCGTGCAAGTAAACCCAATAACCGCTGAAGAAAGAATTCAAAAGAGAAATGATCTTAAAGCCAGGAGTATGCTTTTCATGTCTATTCCAAATGACCAGCTTCTAGTCTTTAACAAATACAAGTGTGCTAAAACTCTTTTTCAAGCTATTGTAGCTAGATTTGGTGGTAATGATGCTACCAAGAAAACCCAGAAAACACTTTTAAAACAACAGTTTGAAAACTTTTCAGCCACACCAAATGAGTCCTTGGACAGCATGTTCAATAGACTACAAAAGCTTTCTAGCCAGTTAGCCATTCATGAAGTGATAATATCTCAAGAAGACTTAAACTCCAAATTTCTTAGAAGTCTACCCTCTGAATGGGCCATGCATGTCATTGTCTGGAAAAACAAACCAGATATTGATTCCATGAGTCTCAATGATCTTTACAGCAACTTCAAGATAGTAGAGCATGAACTAAAGAAGTCTACTAGTTCAAGCTCTGGAAATATGGCATTCATGTCATCTCATGGTACTACCAAGAAAGTTGATGAAGAAAAAGATGGTAGAGAAGAAGGTACTGCCAACACAAATTTTGGTACTGCCAGTACTTCCAGCAGTACCAAAACCATTTTAGATGAAACAATTGGTTGTGCTTTTCTAACATCACAACACAATGGTTCCACATTGACCTTTGAAGATCTTCAAGAGATCAGTGATGATGATCTTGAAGAAATGGACATAAAATGGCAGCTTTCACTTCTTAGCATGAGGGCTAAGAAATATTTGATGAGGACTGGAAAGAAGATTGTCATCAATAGCAATGAACCTGCTGGGTATGACAAATCTAAAGTGGAGTGCTACAACTGCCACATGAAGGGTCACTACTCAAGAGAATGTAAAAGACCAAAGAAGCAGGGTGATAAGGGAAGAGGTTTTGAGAACAAGAACAAGGGAAACAATGAGAACAAGAGCAAGGAAGTGGACATCACTGAAACAAGAGCAATGGTAGCCATTGATGGGCTGGGTTTTGATTGGAGCTTTATGGGTGAAGAAGAGTCATCCTCAAATGAAATGGCCTTAATGGCTCTCTCCAATCCTGAGGTACAAATTACTAAATGTTCTGCTACTTGTGAAGTTTTTAAAGAACTAGAAATCTTAAGAAAACTTTATGATGAACTGAAAGAAGAACAAAGAAAAACTCATCAAGACCTAGTTAATCATAAGTGTGGTATGTCCAAACTTGAGAAACAGATAATTCACTTTAGAGAAAATGAACTCACCTTTTCTGACACAAAAGCTATTCTTAATAGAGACATATTTCTTAAAGATGCTGAAATAAACCTGTTAAGAACTGAGTTTGCTAAAGTGAAACAAGCAAAAGATAATATTCAACTAACTGTTACAACATTAGAAAATGCTTCTGCTTGTACTAAAAGTATAGTTGAGAACCAAATGAACAAGAAAATCAAATCTGGGATTGGATACAACACATGTCCACCTCCTTACAGAGGAATTCCTTGTCCCCCAGGTTTAGATCTTGCTGAATCAGGTTTACATGAACTCACAAATAAACCTCTAGAAAAGGTAAAACCTGTAGAAAATAGTGAACCTTTTGAGAGTACAAGTAATACTTCTCTCTCCAAAGAAAACGTGCTCACTGATAAGAGCTCAGATGTTACAACTATTGAAGGTTGTACATCTGATGAAAATAGAAAAGAGACTGCTTCTAAGAAAGGAAACAAAGTAGGACTCATCAGTCCTAAAAGTGTAGAGAGTATAACAAAGACTAAAGTTGTTCTAAAAACAGTTGAATGTTGTGCTAAATGTAATAGCAAACCTAGAGGTAGTCAGAGAAATTGGAACAATCTTAAGTCACATCAACTTGGTGATAACTTTGTTTTGTACAATAAAGCATGCTATTACTGTGGTAGTTTTAATCATACTCATGCTTATTGTAACAATTGGGTTTCTGGGAATACATCAAGGTCTACAACAAGTAAAACAAACCCCAGAAAAGGTTCTGTGAAATCTAGCACACCAAAAGTTAATCATACTGTTAGACCAAATGAGCCTGTTTACCCAAAATTCACTACTAAGGGTGCAAGTAATACTTTCAAAGATACACCAAGAGTTGTGAAAAGTCTCACTGAAAGGAATTATGTGGTTAAAATACAAAATTGGAGACCAAAACCAAAAAGTTTTGCTAGACCATATGGTCCTGCTAGACCAAATGGTACTGCCAAATTTGGTACTGTCAGACCAAAAACCACAAAATGTGTCAAAAATGAGAATGCTGTTAAGTCCTCAGCATGTTGGATTTGGAGACCACTCCAACCAAATGGTGCATCAACAGTCCTAAAAAGGTTTGATTACATTGATGCACGAGGCAAACCCAAGTCAGTCATGGCTTGGGTACCCCAAAGAAACTAATATGTATATACATGTGCAGGAACATTCAAATGATATTACAGATCAAGGATATGTTGATAGTGGATGTTCAAGGCACATGACAGGCAACATGTCTTACCTCACAGACTTCAAATCATTTGATGGAGGATATGTTACCTTTGGGGGAGGAATCAAAGGAAAGATTACTGGTAAAGGTACAATTAAAACCAGTAAATTAGATTTTGAAAATGTGTACTTTGTGAAAGAACTACAGTTTAGTCTCTTAAGTGTCTCACAAATGTGTGATACAAAGAACAAAGTTCTTTTTACTGACACTGAATGCATTGTGCTTTCTCCTGATTTTAAAATTCCTGATGAAAGTCAGATTCTTCTTAAAATCCCTAGAAAGAACAATATGTACATTGTTGATTTAAAGAACATTGTTCCTAAAGAGAGTTTAACCTGTCTAGTAGCAAAAGCCTCATTGGATGAATCTATACTTTGGCATAGAAGACTTGGTCATGTAAACTTTAAAACAATCAATACAATTGCAAAGTATGATTTGGTTAGAGGTTTACCCAAAAAGATTTTTCAAAATGACCAAACCTGTGTTGATTGTCTAAAAGGCAAACAACATAGAGCTTCTTGTAAGCCCAAGACCCATAACTCAATTTCTCAAGCTTTATACATGCTTCATATGGATCTCTTTGGTCCTACTTCTGTGAATAGCTTGAATGGTAAAAAATATTGTCTTGTAGTTACTGATGATTACAGCAGATTCTCTTGGGTTTTCTTTTTAAGAACTAAGGATGAAACAAGTGAGATCCTTAAGTCCTACATTATAGGGATAGAAAACCAAATTGATAAGAAAGTAAAAGTAATTAGATGTGACAATGGGACAGAATTCAAGAATAGAGTTATGGATGTATTTTGCAAAGAAAAAGGAATAAAAAGAGAATATAGTGTAGCTAGAACCCCACAGCAAAATGGAGTAGCAGAAAGGAAAAATAGAACACTTATTGAGGCTGCTAGAACAATGCTAGTAGATTCTAAATTGCCTATTTCATTTTGGGCTGAAGCAGTAGGTACTGCTTGTTATGTACAAAATAGGGTTCTTGCAATTAAACCTCATAGAAAGACTCCTTATGAACTTTTGTTTGGTAGAACACCATCTCTAAGTTTTATGAGACCTTTTGGATGTCATGTCACTATTCTCAATACCAAAGATCATCTAGGAAAGTTTGAAGGAAAAGCTGATGAAGGCTACATGATAGGGTATTCTTTGCAAAGTAAGGCCTATAGGGTGTATAATAAATGCACTAGGCTAGTGGAAGAAAACCTGCACATAGAGTTCCAAGAGAAACTACCAACTGTTGCAGGCACTGGACCAGATTGGTGTTTTGACATTGATAAGCTTTCAGAATCTATGAATTATGTGCCTGTCACAGGTACAAATACTAATGATAATGCAGGTTTTGAAGACAATGATGAAACATCTGAGGATCAAGATTACATCTTGATGCCAATTTGGACAGGATTGGACTCATCTTCAAGTCATGGAGAGCCTTCAAATTCTAAAAATCAAGAGAATCAAGAAACAAATGAAGGTATTGAAGATGATCATGACACTCAAGATCATGGAACTCAAGATCAAGGAAATCAAGAAAATTCTGAAAATGGAAATGGTACTGTCAATTCTCAAGATGGTACTGCCAGTTCAACAGATGGTACTGCCAGTTCACAAATTGGTCCTGCTGAACCATTAAATGTTCTATCAGATGATTCCTTACCAGAAGATATAGGAATTGGAAACCTTCCAATTTCCTATGATGTTCCTACAACACACAACACAAGAATTCTCAAAGATCACTCCATTGAAAATGTGATTGGCAGCATTGATTCTGGTGTTAAAACAAGAACTCAAGTCTTATCTTCAGACAAAGATGGGTTTGTCCTAGCTGTGTATGAAGAAAAGAACCATGAAGTTGCCCACATATGCCTGTTTTCATGCTTTCTCTCTCAAGTAGAACCCAAAAACATTACAAAAGCCTTAGATGATTCAAGCTGGGTTGAAGCAATGCAAGAAGAGCTACTTCAATTTAAACTACAGAAGGTTTGGGTACTGGTTGATTTGCCCAAAGGATACAGGGCAATTGGAACCAAATGGGTTTTCAAAAATAAGAAAGATGAAAGGGGAATAGTGATAAAAAACAAAGCCAGATTGGTGGCCCAAGGGTATACTCAAGAAGAAGGAGTGGATTATGAAGAAGTTTTTGCTCCAGTTGCAAGAATTGAAGCAATTAGGCTATTTTTGGCCTATGCTTCTTTCATAGGATTCACTGTCTACCAAATGGATGTCAAAAGTGCCTTTTTATATGGTACTATTGAAGAAGAGGTGTATGTTTCTCAACCTCCAGGCTTCATTGATGCAGAATATCCAGACAAGGTGTACAAGGTTACCAAAGCTCTCTATGGTCTACACCAAGCTCCTAGAGCATGGTATGAAACATTGGCTTTCTATTTATTGGAAAATGGATTTCAAAGAGGCAAGATTGATCCAACTTTGTTCATCAAAAGAACCAAGAAAGACATCTTGCTAGTGCAGATTTATGTTGATGACATTATCTTTGGATCTACAAATCAAGAATTGTGTGTAGAGTTTGAAAAACTTATGCATAGTAAGTTTGAAATGAGTTCCATGGGGGAACTTAATTTCTTTTTAGGTCTCCAAGTGAAACAATCAAATGAAGGCATATTTATCAGCCAAGATAAGTATGTAGCTGAGATCTTAAGGAAATTTGGGTTTGCAGATTCAAAGGTTGCAAGTACACCAATGGATCCAGAAAAGGGGTTACACAAAGATGCTGAGGGTGAAGATGTTGATGTGCACAACTACAGATCAATGATTGGGTCTCTAATGTACCTTACATCATCAAGACCAGATATCATGTTCTCAGTATGTGTATGTGCAAGATTTCAAGTCAATCCAAAAGTTTCTC
The DNA here is from genome assembly GCA_030686995.1 of Artemisia argyi. NCBI lineage: Eukaryota > Viridiplantae > Streptophyta > Magnoliopsida > Asterales > Asteraceae > Artemisia > Artemisia argyi. Next base: position 27,444,468 of record CM060684.1, read on the forward strand.
ATCTCACAGCAGTCAAAAGAATCTTCAGATACCTCAAAGGCCAGCCTAAGTTGGGTCTATGGTATCCAAGGAAATCATCTTTTGATTTGGTAGCTTACTCAGATAGTGACTATGCTGGTGCAACCCTAGACAGAAAATCCACAACTGGTGGATGTCAATTTCTTGGATGCAGACTCATATCATGGCAATGCAAGAAGCAAACAATGGTGGCCAACTCTACAACTGAAGCAGAATATGTTGCAAGTGCAAGTTGTTGTGGCCAAGTTCTTTGGATCCAGAATCAATTGCTTGACTATGGGTACAATTTTCTTAACACCATTATTTACATTGACAATAGCAGTACTATTTGTATCATAAAAAATCCAGTTCAACATTCAAAAACAAAACACATTGAAATTAGACACCATTTCATAAGAGATTGTAATGAGAAAAGGTTAATTCAAGTTGTCAAAATTGATTCTGAAAATAATTTTGCAGACCTTCTCACCAAAGCTTTTGATTTAGGTAGGTTTAAATACCTGGTAGCCGGCATTGGTATGATAAATCTTTGAAAAACATGTGTTTTGTATATAAATAAACAAATTCTGGACTCTAAACATGGTACTGCTAGTTAGTCATAAGGTACTGTCAGTACAAAATTGGTTCTGCTGGTTCAAAGTTTGCTCTGTTCTTGCTCATCTTGATGTTTAAATGTTAACAATGCTATAAAACAAGTGCTTTGCACTCTGTTCTTTTTGTTTACAACTAACCATTTCAGGTTACTCAAAGCTTGCTAACACAATCAAGATATGGAAATGGTAATCAGTTCACCAAGTTGTTCAAAAACTTTAAGAGCTGACTAGTCCAAAGCAAACGGCTCTTGGTAAAGACTTATCAAATCCGTTGATAGCTGATAGTTTGCTAAAAACTATAAGGTAATCAGTTCACCCAGTTTCAAAAACTTAAACGAACTGACTAGTCCAAAGCAAACGGCTCTTGGTAAAGACTTATCAAATCCGTTGATAGCTGGTAGTTTGCTAAAAACTATATGGGATATTATCTAAAATTTCAAAGAGACTGCCAAGTTTTATTTCAAAACAAGGTACTGGTAGTTCAAATTTTAGTACTGGTAGAGTAAAATGGTACTGCTACATAGCCGTTGAGTCTGTCAGGCTAAATTATAGCCGTTGTTTTTAAAAGGGTATTTTTGTGAATTATTCATGTTTTCTTAAAATTAAGGATATAGTTATTATAATAAAAGATCTTTTTGACTGCCTCTTCAATTTCTTATCCATAACTTTTATAGTCGGTCAAAAGTTATTTTTCTCATATTCAATCCTTATCATAATTCACACTCACCTTTCATCTTCTACCAGTACAAAAATAAAATCCCACCATTGAAATCAAAAATTTTCATCAAACCTTTCACCATGGCTCGTCTAAGTTTTGTCAAACGTCACAACCAATTAGCATTTTTGGAAAAGTCTGATGACAATGAAACTTTTCATCAAGCAGTGGATTTTCTAAACAATTCTTATGTCAGGTTTGCTTTACTCGTGAATCCCACTATTTTTGAATCTCAAATTTCACAATTTTGGCAAACTGCTAGAGTTAACACCCTTAGGAATGGGATTCAAGAGTTAGAGGCCAAAGTGGATGGTAGAACCTTGACTTTTACCGAAGCATCCATTAGAAGACATCTTCATTTGGATGATTCAGATGGCATTAGTCAACTACCTGATACTGAAATCTTTGATAATTTGACAAAAATGGGGTATAATGTAACTTCTACAAAACTTACATTTCTTAAAAAGCATTTTACCCCTCAATGGAGATTTTTGATTCATACCATCCTTCATTGTTTAAGCCAAAAGAAAACCTCATGGGAGCAATTTAGTGGTAACATGGCTGCAGCTCTCATTTGCCTGGCAACAAACAAGAAATTCAACTTTTCAAAATACATTTTTGAAGGATTGGTTAAAAATGTGGACAGTGATACAAAGTTTTTGATGTACCCAAGGTTCATTCAGTGCCTCATAAACAAATCCAAACATTTGTTGCTTCCCCCAAACAAACCTTTTAAGACTCCCAAACTTACACACAAGGTGTTTTCAAACATGAAAATTGGTTTTCAAGGAGAAGAAGTATCACTTTTTGAGGAAATGTTACCACAACACTCTGAAGAACCTGATCATTCATCATCACATCCATCACCAGTACCATCACCCACACCAACAGTACCATCAGTCACACCACCATCATCAGTACCATTACCATCTCCTCAATAAACACAAACACCATCTACAACATCACCATCATTATCACATCATAACTCACCACCTCAGTCTCCTCCACAACAAAATGTAGATGCTCAGACTATCAGGGAATTAAAAGAGCAAGTGCAGAACTTACAAACTTCTCTTGAAAGTCAAAATAAGCATTTTACAGAGATCAACACAAAGTTAGTTAAGAGGGTTGAGAAATTAGAGTTGAAAGTGAAGTTGTTGAAGGGTAAAAAGTCTACTCAGTTGTTTGCTTCTAGTTCCTCAAGTTCAGATGCAGAGGGTTTGGGTCTCTCTTCCAAAAAGGGGGGGATGGGTAGTTCTAAAGATGAAGAAGAGATTCAATTTCAGTTTCATGAAGGAACTCCAGTGATTGATGAAGAGCCTGCTACTCAAGAGAAAGAGCCTGTTAGCTTGAAAGATACTGCTGCTACAGATACTGCTGAAGCAAAGAAAGATACTGCTGAAGCAGAGCAAGAGCCTGCTGGGATTCAGAGGCTATTAGATATGAATTTAAAAGGATTTGATCAAGTGTCTTATAAAAGAAAGAGAGGATCACAACCTCAGGGGAGGTTTAGTGTCTCTGATGAACAATATGCTGCTCCAAGTCCAGTATCATCACCAAAAGACAAAGGCAAGAAAATTGTGGTTGATGATGAACCAAAGCCTAAAAAGATGAAGCAGAAAGAACAAGTACAATTGGCTGTAGCTGAAGAGTTGTCCAAAAAGCTTCATGAAGAAGAAGTATTGAGGGCTGAAGAAGAATCAAGAATGCTGCAAGAAAAGTTTGATGCTCAGCTGCAATACATCATCTCCATTGACCCAATTGTAAGAGGTGAAGCTTATACCCTGATTTGTGATGAATCTCTTAGCTCAGAAGAAATGACAATCAAGCTCAATGATTTCATCACCAAGAAATACAATCAAGAGGCATTGGATGATGTCTATCAGCAGATTCAGAAGAATCAGAAGAAAGGATTCAAAATGCCACATTCTGAAGCAGATCAGAAGAAGTTCTTCAAGATATATCTGAAAAGAGAAGTGAACATGAAAGATCATCAACTCAAAGGTAAATCTTTTGATGAATTGAAGCTTCTATACTTAGAGGCTTACAAAAGAAACAAAACCAGTTTTCTAATGGATACTCAAGAAAGACCTTCCAAAGGAAGAGAAGATCATCAGAAGGAACAAAAAGAGAAAGCAGAATTACCTCCTGTTCAATCAAGAGAAATGGTTGTCCATGTTCCATAAGTTGTTTTTGCTGAACTCTTACATGCAAGGCATCCAGTCATAGATTGGGAAATATTCAATGACAAGTTTGGCAAAGCATGGAAGATAACAAGAGTTGGAAACAAGGTTGAAATTTTCAAGAACTTTGAAAATCTACTCAGAGCATGTAGCAGAATGGATTTAGATGAATTATGGGTATTAGTACAAGAGAAGCTGAAAACCACATATAAGCCAGATGCAAAGGAGCAAGAGCTATGGGTGGAGTTCAGCAGACTATATGATCCAAATCCTTCTGATACTCATTGGAAATTTCCTTACTATGATTTATCTGTTACATGGGAATACTTCAGCATGAGTCATGTTCATCATCTTTCCACTCAGAGTGGAATAGAGCTCTTTATGCTAGGTGAGAAGGACTATCCTTTAAGCTATGAAGTATTATCAGTCTTGATCTCCAATAAGCTTTTGTGTGAAGAAGAGACTGATGCAGTCAAAAGATTGAAGGAGAGCATACTTGATCAGTATGAAAGCCTAAGAAGAAAAAGATAAAGTTTTTTTTTGGAAGAGTTCCCTCAAATCCTCAAGGTATGAATTTTATTCACAAAGAAACTTGGTTATTTTGTATGGGAATAACAAGTTTAGGGGAGGATTGTTGGGAATAAAATGCACAAAGTAAAGAGTCTGCCAGAAGAGCCTGCTAGTGATAGTTAAGCCTGCCTCTTCAGTTTGCTGATGTTGAAGATATACTAACAGTACCTTCTGGGTAAGAAGGTACTGCTAGTTAAAGAAGGTCCTGCCAATTTTCACAACAAGTTGCTATATTTTAATTAGAGATATTTACTTGTATTATTAGTCTTTGTACAAAGTTATACGTTAAGTAAAAGTAGTACAGAAGTCTCAGTAGATGTAATGGAGTGTTTTACCTTGAAAGGTGTAATATTAGGATAAGATAAACCTCTAGTATATTATATTAAGCAACTTGACCACTTGTAACAAGGGCTCCTTATACTATAAAAGGAACCCTTAAGACACCTTCTTATATATATAACTTGCACAACCTACATCTGTTACACTCATCTTACCCATGCATAACTTCCATATTTGAACTCTTTCACGTATCAAAGATTCAAGGTTACACTTGTAATCCTGGTGATAGTTTAGATCACCCGTATTATTTCATCAATAATATTGAATCATTTTGTGTTATTCTTGTTGTACTCATTCTATTTTACTTATTCACCACCTTTGTTCCTTTAGTGTGTTTTAGTAAATTCCGCGTGCTAACTCACATTCATTCATAAATATCCTAAACACATTACTGAGTTTAACATCTCAAGTGTTTGCACAATTCAATACAAATAGAATCCTTCCACACATAGTAAAACTTGTGCTTTACTTGAGTAGTATAAATACTACATTTATTTCTCATAGTAACTTCTCTTTTTTCTTACTCCAAAATTTTCACCCACACCTTCTTTAGTTCTTTTTAGGAGTTCTATATATATGTAAAGAAAAGTGTGCTTGTTTAGGACTAAATGAGAGAAGCTCTCATTCGTATTTCTAGACCCAAAAGTTGCTTTTGATCATAGAACCATTTCCAAGCCCATCTAGGCCTTCCTTGACAAGCCCACTTGAGAGTCTTACACCCTAGATACCCATATCAGTTATTAAACCTGCGCCTACCTTTATACCTGTAATAATTCTTCAGCCTCAAGGTTTTATTTGTTTGGTCATTAGAGGATCTCCATCGAAGGAGTTCACGCTCGGAGGTGGAGGAGTGTCTCAATCGAAAGAGCCCTTGACCAAAGATAGTTTCAAGTCGAGTATTTGCCTGGTTTAGTGGGTCTTGATCAAATATAATTGTTGGGTTTGGTTGAGGAAGATATCCATCTGAGGTGTTTAAGGAAGATCACCATCGGAGGTGTTTGAGGAAGATCACCATATGAGGTGTGTGTTTTTTTTTTTTTTTTTTTTTTTTTTTTGGTTGTTGTTCGCGATTGGGGGTTTGGTAAGTGGGTTTCAATATTGGGTATCCAAATCGACGAGTTTGGTTGGTTTATTGAGTTGCTGTCGCGAGGAGTTCTCCATCGGGAGAAAATTGAGGAGACCCTCATCGGAGGTATTTGGAGAAGACCTCCATCAGAGGTATTTGAAGGAGCCCTCCATCAGAGGTATTTGAAGAAGACCTCCATCGAAGGTATCCACTTCCTTTTTGCTATTTTACTTTTGGCTTGCAATCGCAGTTTAGTTAGATTTCTATATATGTTTGACACCCATTCGAAAGACATCTTGTTGTTTAACCCAAACATTGTTTTTAGAACCCACTCACAATAGTATTTGTAACTTTGCAGCTTGTAACGCCAATCCCCCAGGGATGAAGCAACTTTGACCAAAACCCAATCATTGTAGACATTAGCTAGATTAGCTTGCGCTATCTACAATTGATAAAAAAGGTTTATGGTGGAGGTCTCGACTGGACCTGTTCACATGTACAAATTTCGTACCAAGATCTCCATCAGGGGTCTTGGTAATGTTTTTACATAGTTACTTCGAACATGATTTATTGCCACTTTCCTTGCCGTTGTTAAGATTAGCATATGGAAAAGCTAGCTCGGTTGACCATTGGTGAATCTATATTGTGTTCCATTTGATATTCTAAATATTGCGTTTCTAAGTGGTCTAGACTTGAGGCATTAAAAGTCAAATTGAGACTGACCAAGTTTAGCAAAAGAATATTTGAATTAATGGATGATGATACCATTGATCAGTATCTTAGGCAAACAACCTTTGCTTCCATTTTAAGAGAACTATAGATCAATGATGTGGCTCATTTATGCTAAATAAATAAGTTAGCGTAGGTGCGCCACATATATATTCTTGCTAACTATTTTGACATAAAAAAAAAAAAAAAAAAAAAAAACTAGATGTTACTTGTTGTAGTGTATAGCAAGGAATAGATATTTTAGTTGGTCCTATAAAGATGACCAAATTCTAGTGAGTAAGAGATTGAGTTAGTACGTGTGAACATTCGATACAATTTTTTTTTTTTTTTTAGCATGTTCATCACTAGTGATCCCTTACAATCTCAAATTTTAAGTTGCTTAGGATCTCCTTATACTTTATCAAAAACATGTGTTTGATTTTTGCTCATCTTTTTTATCTACCTAATCATACTTTGTAAATTAAAAAAGTTTGGTTTTTGACATGTGTACCTGAATATTTGTGCAGAATCCTCACACGATTTCGACTAGAGATTTCTTTCGGAAGAGGGTATCGTTCGGAGAGGATTTCAAACGAAGAAGGTGTTGCTCAGTCAGTGGTCACTATACCCACGTTACCCGATCGTCATAGCTTTTGAGGTAAGCGTTACATCTCATCTTTCCTCTCATGGCTAATAAGAGGGATATGGGTGATATTACTTCTAAGTTAAAGTATGACGATCTTAGAGACATGATTCTCGAGTACGATATCCCTTTGTGTTTGAATCCCCGTTTACCCGACCCGGATTTCCGGATGACAGAATTTCCAGAAGATGCTATAGGTATATACACTAGGATATTTGATTCCTCAAGTGTTAGGATTCCCTTCTCCACCTTCCTGCTAGATGTGATTAAGTATTTTAAGGTTCATATTTCTCAAATAGTCCCTTTAGGCTTAAACAAGGTGATTACTTTCGAGGTCTTGTGTCGTTCTTTGGACATAGAGCCTACCGTTACTTTATTTCGGGTGTTTCAAACACTATCCAAAGCTGGGCATTGGTTCTCTTTTTCCAAACGTAAAGCACCACAACCTATATGTATGGAAGATACTAAGACCGGGCTAAAGGATTGGAAACATAAGTTTTTCTTGATAGATAGGAGGGCTATTCCGGAGTACATGCCCTGGAGACATCCAGATTCATGTGTCACGAACGGTGTTCCCACTTCAGGTTTTAGTCATGCTGAAGTTGACAAATTGAAAGCTAATATTGTTAAGCTCCGTGATATTCCTGAAGGGGTGTTAGTCTTGTCTGGACTTAGTATGGTGTGGCCTAACCCGATGTATGATCCCGTGTTGAGGCGCCACGATGATACTGGTAGGGGGTCTGTTTTTCTGAGTGCTCTAATTTCTTTATTTTATTTTTCATAATATCTCTAACAGAAATTACTTTTGCAGATATGACTATCCATGACTTTCTGCTTATGCCTACATTGGATGGTAGCGAGGTACGGGAGGAGCCGCATGGTTTAGATACCACCATACTACAACGAGTTGTTAGTAGGACTACTCAGCCTGTCAGGAACTGCTATCCCTGAACCTATTATGGAGGAGACTATCGCCACCCGGGCTGACCCTGGGGTGGTTGCAAAGGCTAAGAACACGGCTAAGCGAAAAGCCTCTACTCAGCCGGAGGTATCTACCAATGCAACCAAAAGGAAGGTGGTAATCAAGAAGAACTCCAAAGTAGGGGTAAGTGGGCAAGCAGCTACAACTCACTCTGAGCTTTCCAAGGAAGTCAACAAAGGTGAGTTCCTAAACGTTATACCTCTTCGAACTTTTTACTTACGTATCGGACTAGACGTGATCCATCCTCCTATTATTCTTTCAGATAAGAGGGTTTCTGATGCTCCTCATGCCGAATCCTCGGTGACTTTGAGGGAGACCACTCATTCAAGCTCCAGAGGAGCTCCTGGTAAACTCCTTTTCCCATGTTGCCTTACTAGACTATTGTTGATACGTGGGAATCGCACCAGGCTTTACCTCTCAAGGGATCTTGAGAAGCTTACAACCCCCACCAGGCAGTGTACCTGATCGTTGTAGTATAGTATAATGACAAGTACCGGGGGATTGATCGTTCAGCTAGGAATAGTGTCGCTAGGATTAGAAAACCTAAATACTAGTTCTAAAGGGGAGAGATGATTCTTTTTGTATTTTTATATTTTTTTAGAAAGCAAGTAAAAATCTCGGGTTTGAAGGATTTGGGCGGAATTAGTTGCTAGTCAACTAACCCAATACTAAAGATGCAATCAAAATAAAATACTAGAAATGAAAATAAACTAAAGAAAATGTGTTTACTTAGATTTCACTACTCCCTAGACATCTTTTACATGTTAATTACTTGTTATAGTTGCATGGATGACGGATTGTATTCCTTAATACCATTCATGGGGTGGCGCACTTAACTCCCCAATTCTATGAGCTCTTATCTCCTCCTATACCATGCCCAGCACAACCATAGGGATTATAAACAGTGGCTCATGCATTAAATACAACCAATAAAGACCTAGTGCACATCGGTTCATGTTTCCTAAGACGTTCAAGCATGTTACCAATTGGAGATCTGCCAGTTTTCTTAAGCCTAACATATAAATCATTCATCCAAGACAATTATAAGCAAGTAATAAACACATAATTAACATCTAGGTTTCATTAGATCCAAGCAAACACAAGATAGATCTAGCCTAGCATGATGGAATTAAGACAAGAACAAGATATAGACAACCAACACATAGACATATTGATTGAATTAAAAGAACACTTATCTCAATTACACATGAAAGGTATCAAGGGCTTAGAACCCTTGAAAAACCTGTAAAATTCGCACCAAGTTCGTACTTAGGGTTTCTCCAAAACTTCTCTCTTTAATGTGTGAAAATTAGAAAAATATATATAGGAAATAGGGTCTGACGGCGTCAAGACCAATCGTGTGACGCCGTCACCTCGCCGCCAAAACTCTTCTCGGACTGCCTTGATCTACTTTTGACGCCGTCATGTATTGTGCATTTCTAGGCCGTCATGAATTTTACTCTTGACGCCCTACTTCGTGACGCCGTCAAATCTGTACTGGATCGTCATGGAAAATTGCTCTTGACGCCGTCAAGGACTCCTTCTTGACGCCGTCACCTACTGTTCCCAGCAAGGAAAATTAAGACTTTGGTGTTTTCTTCACTTTTATGCTCCAAAAACGTCCGAATTGCTTCCTTTTCCAGATTTCACTCCCAAAGTACCTAAAATCACAAAAGGAACGATTTAGGGCAATATTTGATCAAATAAGTTCAATTCTGGGCTTAAATGACCCCCTAAAAGTGGTTCATTTTTCGCCTCATCATATACCCTTACACTTGAGATTTGCTTGTCCTCAAGCAAATGCGCTTTTATTCTACTCAAAATACAAGTTAGGGGTCATTTAACACTAATATAAAAGTAATTACAACAGATAATCGTTCCACTAAAGACCAATAGACAAGCACGGAGGTCATACACTAGCACCTCACAAATAGTGTTTAGATACTCACATCTCTCGGGTGTAACAAAGTATAAATTACAATATGGAAACGGAAGATATCTCTCACTACCTGTCATAGCAAAATAGATTACCATAGGCTTGGGAAAGGATCAAACCTCCACCACATGGCGTAAGCACCTAGGATAAACTATCAAAGAGGTCTTTTAAAGGGTTGTAACGTTAGGTGCAGGGATATGAAATACACGGTTTTGTTGGATAAAGGAAGTTTTACTGGTGGCGAGTTAACAATCTTGGTTAATTACATGTACAATATGGCGTTGCTAAGCCAAGACTAGACTCGACTTAAGCTAATAAATGAAAAATAACAAAAACATAAAACAAACATAGAATGAAACGGGATGGTAGTCCGTATGTTTTTTTTCTCTTTTTCTTTTTTCTATTTTTTTTTCTTTTTCTTGATTTTTCGATTTTTTTTTTTTTTTTTTTTTTTTTTTTTTTTTTTGTTTGTTTGTTTTTGCATACACTATTACCCTACCATCCAAAATAATACATCATAGGGGTTGAAAATTCCCCTTACACTTGAATTTTTTTACATACTTTACAATAAACTAAATCTAATGACTCGAATTAAGATAATCAAAACACTTGGAGTACTTTTAAGATTAACGTACATATGGGGGTAATAAATGATGTTCTTCCCCATTACTCCATAAAATAAGTACTTTACCCATGAGTCCCAATCGTCCCAAAACAGTATGTACAAGGATATGACTCGACTTAGCAACCATGTAATCAATTAGATAGTTAACTTAGGGTTTAACAAATAACAATAATGCACTAAAAATGAGCGCATACACGGAAGGCTAAGGCGATTTGGGTGTACATTTAAGTGGGGTGTAACAAATTCTTCCTTTAAGTAAGATGCTTAAAGTTAGAAACGAAAAGATAGGTTCGGAGGGGTGTACTAGGGGTGTCGTGTACTAAAAATGAGTACAACGCTAAGGGTGTGGGAAAAATTAGTTGACTTAACTAGCCAAGTAATATGACTTAAATGGTCAAGTAATTATGATACGGGTTTAACACAAGGGTGATCCTAATGCCTCTTATCATGTAGTAAATCCTACCACACGAATGTTGTCTCATTAGCGGTCTCGGGATGCATCACTAACGCAAGTTCTAGAATCTAAATGCTACCGGTACACTCATAAGCACTAATAATAAATGCTTTTCCTATCAAATCTAAAGGCGAACCTCACATATTTGGGTGGAAAATTTTTCTGAATATACGGTTATGCGCTAGTCATACAATCTCCTATCCATGAGACGCTTGCTATGGCTAAAGTTTCACTCCTAAATGTTGTAAAAAATTTTAAATTTGGCGCTAAAATTGCACTAACAAGTATTTCTCATAGTTTTATTACACATCTACCATTAAACAAAACAAACTCAAGCGAAAGTGTATTTGTAAAGTATCATCATTTTACCCTCCCCTTACACTTAAGATGAACATTGTCCCCAATGTTCAAGTAAAGAATGTAAACGTGAAAAAGTAAAAAGAATGAAATCAAATACTCCCCTGATTCGCTCGGTATGGATAATAAGGTGGCCAGGTTAAATCTTCCTCCAAGAAAATGAACAATTAAAGCTTCCCTTCCAGAATATAAATCATCTTCTTGTCATACATAACCTGTAAATCCTGAGAAAACAGACAAAAACCCAAAGCATCAACCCGAACAAAGATAACTCACAACTAGATGTAATTCCAGACTTAGGAATAAAAACAAAACAATTAAAGATATAATGCTTGTGGAATGAATGTTTGCAGATTTCCTGGAGTTTATAAAACTAAAGAATCAACAAAAATTTTAAGAGTCCGGTATAAACAAAACTAGCAAAATTTCCAGAATTTTACACGTGACGCCGTCAAGAGTAAACTCATGACGCCGTCAGAAGTGACCTGCAGAAATCTTTATGTTAAGTTTCCGGAAAATTTCTGGAAAAACTTATGTCCTACTTCCTGGAAAATCCTGCAAAACATCATTATGACTCGATACAAGCATTTGACTCTAACAAGTACTAATACACATGTCAATTTAATATTGTTGTGGTTCATGCTCAATTTCGTTCTTATAAACAAATTTGGATCTCCCTTACACTTATCTTTTGCAAAATACCTTTATATGCAATTAAGACGAAGTTAAAAACAAAATAAAGCATTTTCACAATTTACTTTGAAACATGAGCCACAAACAATAAAAATAAAACATGCATACGGAAACAAATAAAATCAAACAAACAAATAAAAACACACAAAACATGGGTTGCCTCCCAAGAAGCGCTTGCTTTTGTTCGAGTCACAAGCCTGACTCTACCCTTATTTAACGGAAATAGGGGAGGTTTTCCTTACACTTAGGATTAAGTGTGGGTGAAAGTAGCGATACACACCCTTAGGGTGTGAATATGCCACGTGAGGTGAAGGGGGTGAGTGAATGGCTTCCTTAGCTTCATCCTAAAACTACCCGGATAATATTGGTTGATGGGTGGGTCGGTTCCCCTTTTGTCTCCTAGAAATATATCTAAGGATGGAAAGGTGTGTAAAGATTGAGGTTCCGGTTCATCAACACTAGGAAATTCCCTAGAACTAGGAGTAAGGTTATCACTACAAGTGTTCAAACCTATACCCTCAAGTGGTGCCTGGTCCAAGGGTTCTACCTCCATCGGAATTCCTAAAGTTTCTTCTACTTCTTCCGGGTAAGTCACTGGCGGTGTGTGTGCCTCAAATGATGGTTGAGTATTTTGTGGGCTTATGTTATTTACCTCATCCTCCATTTTATCTAGATTACCTATGTGTTTGTTTTGTACTATGGCATTACATGACAACCACTTAGGTATCTCAACACTAATATATTCATCCCCAAACAAACTTGTTTCATGATCCTGGAAATTTATATTCAATTGACTTGTACTAACGTTTGTTGGGTTGTCTACCCTATAATAATATTGGGCACAATCTTCTATGGCATCCCATGCTTCTTCAGCACTTAATTCCCTAAAGTTCCCATTGGCAAAATCCTCAATGCGCATTTGGTCATATTGGCCAACACGATAGTAAAAGGTTCGGGTTAGGAATGCTAAAGCGAAACTATGATGAGGGAATTTTCGGAGTAAATTTATAAAACGAGTCCATGCATCATATATGGGTTCATCTCGATATTGTTCGAAATTCGAGATGTAATAGGGTAGAATGGCCTTTGTGGTTGGTGGTATGGTGGGTTCGCGTACTCCATAATGGTGAACGGAAGAGTCAATGGAAATTACGAACAAACACACAAAGAAAAAGATAGACTAAAGAAATCCTAAAAAATAAAAGTAAAATCTTACTAGAAAGGAATCTAGCAAGTAGACCTAATAAAAAGAAATTCTAACCTAGACAATAACTGTTCCCCGGGCTGCGGCGCCAAAAACTTGATACGTGGGAATCGCACTAGGGTTTACCTCTCAAGGGATCTTGAGAAGCTTACAACCCCCACCAGGCAGTGTACCTGATCGTTGTAGTATAGTATAGAGACAAGTACTGGGGGATTGATCGTTCAGCTAGGAATAGTGTCGCAAGGATTAAAAAACCTAAATACTAGTTCTAAAGGTGAGAGATGATTCTTTTTGTATTTTTATATTTTTTTAGAAAGCAAGTAAAAATCTCGGGTTTGAAGAATTTGGGCAGAATTAGTTGCTAGTCAACTAACCCAATACTAAAGATGCAATCAAAATAAAATACTAGAAATGAAAATAAACTAAATTATACTAAGGTTGTGAGCAATAAGTGGAGAAAATGTGTTTACTTAGATTTCACTACTCCCTAGACATCTTTTACATTTTAATTACTAGTTATAGTTGCATGGATGACGGATTTTATTCCTTAATACCGTTCATGGGGTGGTGCACTTAACTCCCCAATTCTATGAGCTCTTATCTCCTCCTATACCATACCCAGCACAACCATAGGGATTATAAACAGTGGCTCATGCATTAAATACAACCAATAAAGACCTAGTGCACATCGGTTCATGTTTCCTAAGACGTTCAAGCATGTTACCAATTGGAGATCTGCCAGTTTTCTTAAGCCTAACATATAAATCATTCATCCAAGACAATTATAAGCAAGTAATAAACACATAATTAACATCTAGGTTTCATTAGATCCAAGCAAACACAAGATAGATCTAGCCTAGCATGATGGAATTAAGACAAGAACAAGATATAGACAACCAACACATAGACATATTGATTGAATTAAAAGAACACTTATCTCAATTACACATGAAAGGTATCAAGGGCTTAGAACCCTTGAAAAACCTGTAAAATTCGCACCAAGTTCGTACTTAGGGTTTCTCCAAAACTTCTCTCTTTAATGTGTGAAAATTAGAAAAATATATATAGGAAATAGGGTCTGACAGCGTCAAGACCAATCTTGTGACGCCGTCACCTCGCCGCCAAAACTCTTCTCGGACTGCCTTGATCTACTTTTGACGCCGTCATGTATTGTGCATTTCCAGGCCGTCATGAATTTTACTCTTGATGCCCTACTTCGTGACGCCGTCAAATCTGTACTGGATCGTCATGGAAAATTGCTCTTGACGCCGTCAAGGACTCCTTCTTGACGCCGTCACCTACTGTTCCCAGCAAGGAAAATTAAGACTTTGGCGTTTTCTTCACTTTTATGCTCCAAAAACGTCCGAATTGCTTCCTTTTCCAGATTTCACTCCCAAAGTACCTAAAATCACAAAAGGAACGATTTAGGGCAATATTTGATCAAATAATTTCAATTCCGGGCTTAAATGACCCCCTAAAAGTGGTTCATTTTTCGCCTCATCATATACCCTTACACTTGAGATTTGCTTGTCCTCAAGCAAATGCGCTTTTATTCTACTCAAAATACAAGTTAGGGGTCATTTAACACTAATATAAAAGTAATTACAACAGATAATCATTCCACTAAAGACCAATAGACAAGCACGGAGGTCATACACTAGCACCTCACAAATAGTGTTTAGATTATCACATCTCTCGAGTGTAACAAAGTATAAATTACAATATGGAAACGGAAGATATCTCTCACTACCTGTCATAGCAAAATAGATTACCATAGGCTTGGGAAAGGATCAAACCTCCACTACATGGCGTAAGCACCTAGGATAAACTATCAAAGAGGTCTTTTAAAGGGTTGTAATGTTAGGTGCAGGGATATGAAATACACGGTTTTGTTGGATAAAGGAAGTTTTACTGGTGGCGAGTTAACAATCTTGGTTAATTACATGTACAATATGGCGTTGCTAAGCCAAGAGTAGACTCGACTTAAGCTAATAAATGAAAAATAATAAAAACATAAAACAAACATAGAATGAAACGGGATGGTAGTCCGTATGTTTTTTTTCTCTTTTTCTTTTTTCTATTTTTTTTTTCTTTTTCTTGATTTTTCGATTTTTTTTTTTTTTTTTTTTTTTTGTTTGTTTTTGCATACACTATTACCCTACCATCCAAAATAATACATCATAGGGGTTGAAAATTCCCCTTACACTTGAATTTTTTTACATACTTTACAATAAACTAAATCTAATGACTCGAATTAAGATAATCAAAACACTTGGAGTACTTTTAAGATTAACGTACATATGGGGGTAATAAATGATGTTCTTCCCCATTACTCCATAAAATAAGTACTTTACCCATGAGTCCCAATCGTCCCAAAACAATATGTACAAGGATATGACTCGACTTAGCAACCATGTAATCAATTAGATAGTTAACTTAGGGTTTAACAAATAACAATAATGCACTAAAAATGAGCGCATACACGGAAGGCTAAGGCGATTTGGGTGTACATTTAAGTGGGGTGTAACAAATTCTTCCTTTAAGTAAGATGCTTAAAGTTAGAAACGAAAAGATAGGTTCGGAGGGGTGTACTAGGGGTGTCGTGTACTAAAAATGCGTACAACGCTAAGGGTGTGGGAAAAATTAGTTGACTTAACTAGCCAAGTAATATGACTTAAATGGTCAAGTAATTATGATACGGGTTTAAAACAAGGGTGATCCTAATGCTTCTTATCATGTAGTAAATCCTACCACACGAATGTGGTCTCACTAGCGGTCTCGGGATGCATCACTAACGCAAGTTCTAGAATCTAAATGCTACCGGTACACTCATAAGCACTAATAATAAATGCTTTTCCTATCAAATCTAAAGGCGAACCTCACATATTTGGGTGGAAAATTTTTCTGAATATACGGTTATGCGCTAGTCATACAATCTCCTATCCATGAGACGCTTGCTATGGCTAAAGTTTCACTCCTAAATGTTGTAAAAATTTTTAAATTTGGCGCTAAAATTGCACTAACAAGTATTTCTCATAGTTTTATTACACATCTACCATTAAACAAAACAAACTCAAGCGAAAGTGTATTTGTAAGGTATCATCATTTTACCCTCCCTTTACACTTAAGATGAACATTGTCCACAATGTTCAAGTAAAGAATGTAAACGTGAAAAAGTAAAAAGAATGAAATCAAATACTCCCCTGATTCGCTCGGTATGGATAATAAGGTGGCCAGGTTAAATCTTCCTCCAAGAAAATGAACAATTAAAGCTTCCCTTCCAGAATATAAATCATCTTCTTGTCATACATAACCTGTAAATCCTGAGAAAACAGACAAAAACCCAAAGCATCAACCCGAACAAAGATAACTCACAACTAGATGTAATTCCAGACTTAGGAATAAAAACAAAACAATTAAAGATATAATGCTTGTGGAATGAATGTTTGCAGATTTCTTGGAGTTTATAAAACTAAAGAATCAACAAAAATTTTAAGAGTCCGGTATAAACAAAACTAGCAAAATTTCCAGAATTTTACACGTGACGCCGTCACGAGTAAACTCATGACGCCGTCAGAAGTGACCTGCAGAAATCTTTATGTTAAGTTTCCGGAAAATTTCTGGAAAAACTTATGTCCTACTTCCTGGAAAATCCTGCAAAACATCATTATGACTCGATACAAGCATTTGACTCTAACAAGTACTAATACATATGTCAATTTAATATTGTTGTGGTTCATGCTCAATTTCGTTCTTATAAACAAATTTGGATCTCCCTTACACTTATCTTTTGCAAAATACCTTTATATGCAATTAAGACGAAGTTAAAAACAAAATAAAGCATTTTCACAATTTACTTTGAAACATGAGCCACAAACAATAAAAATAAAACATGCATACGGAAACAAATAAAATCAAACAAACAAATAAAAACACACAAAACATGGGTTGCCTCCCAAGAAGCGCTTGTTTTTGTTCGAGTCACAAGCCTGACTCTACCCTTATTTAACGGAAATAGGGGAGGTTTTCCTTACACTTAGGATTAAGTGTGGGTGAAAGTAGCGATACACACCCTTAGGGTGTGAATATGCCACGTGAGGTGAAGGGGGTGAGTGAATGGCTTCCTTAGCTTCATCCTAAAACTACCCGGATAATATTGGTTGATGGGTGGGTCGGTTCCCCTTTTGTCTCCTAGAAATATATCTAAGGATGGAAAGGTGTGTAAAGATTGAGGTTTCGGTTCATCAACACTAGGAAATTCCCTAGAACTAGGAGTAAGGTTATCACTACAAGTGTTCAAACCTATACCCTCAAGTGGTGCCTGGTCCAAGGGTTCTACCTCCATCGGAATTCCTAAAGTTTCTTCTACTTCTTCCGGGTAAGTCACTGGCGGTGTGTGTGCCTCAAATGATGGTTGAGTATTTTGTGGGCTTATGTTATTTACCTCATCCTCCATTTTATCTAGATTACCTATGTGTTTGTTTTGTACTATGGCATTACATGACAACCACTTAGGTATCTCAACACTAATATATTCATCCCCAAACAAACTTGTTTCATGATCCTGGAAATTTATATTCAATTGACTTGTACTAACGTTTGTTGGGTTGTCTACCCTATAATAATATTGGGCACAATCTTCTATGGCATCCCATGCTTCTTCAGCACTTAATTCCCTAAAGTCCCCATTGGCAAAATCCTCAATGCGCATTTGGTCATATTGGCCAACACGATAGTAAAAGGTTCGGGTTAGGAATGCTAAAGCGAAACTATGATGAGGGAATTTTCGGAGTAAATTTATAAAACGAGTCCATGCATCATATATGGGTTCATCTCGATATTGTTCGAAATTCGAGATGTAATAGGGTAGAATGGCCTTTGTGGTTGGTGGTATGGTGGGTTCGCGTACTCCATAATGGTGAACGGAAGAGTCAATGGAAATTACGAACAAACACACAAAGAAAAAGATAGACTAAAGAAATCCTAAAAAATAAAAGTAAAATCTTACTAGAAAGGAATCTAGCAAGTAGACCTAATAAAAAGAAATTCTAACCTAGACAATAACTGTTCCCCGGGCTGCGGCACCAAAAACTTGATACGTGGGAATCGCACCAGGGTTTACCTCTCAAGGGATCTTGAGAAGCTTACAACCCCCACCAGGCAGTGTACCTGATCGTTGTAGTATAGTATAGTGACAAGTACTGGGGGATTGATCGTTCAGCTAGGAATAGTGTCGCTAGGATTAGAAAACCTAAATACTAGTTCTAAAGGTGAGAGATGATTCTTTTTGTATTTTTATATTTTTTTAGAAAGCAAGTAAAAATCTCGGGTTTGAAGAATTTGGGCGGAATTAGTTGCTAGTCAACTAACCCAATACTAAAGATGCAATCAAAATAAAATACTAGAAATGAAAATAAACTAAATTATACTAAGGTTGTGAGCAATAAGTGGAGAAAATGTGTTTACTTAGATTTTACTACTCCCTAGACATCTTTTACATGTTAATTACTAGTTATAGTTGCATGGATGACGGATTTTATTCCTTAATACCATTCATGGGGTGGTGCACTTAACTCCCCAATTCTATGAGCTCTTATCTCCTCCTATACCATGCCCAGCACAACCATAGGGATTATAAACAGTGGCTCATGCATTAAATACAACCAATAAAGACCTAGTGCACATCGGTTCATGTTTCCTAAGACGTTCAAGCATGTTACCAATTGGAGATCTGCCAGTTTTCTTAAGCCTAACATATAAATCATTCATCCAAGACAATTATAAGCAAGTAATAAACACATAATTAACATCTAGGTTTCATTAGATCCAAGCAAACACAAGATAGATCTAGCCTAGCATGATGGAATTAAGACAAGAACAAGATATAGACAACCAACACATAGACATATTGATTGAATTAAAAGAACACTTATCTCAATTACACATGAAAGGTATCAAGGGCTTAGAACCCTTGAAAAACCTGTAAAATTCGCACCAAGTTCGTACTTAGGGTTTCTCCAAAACTTCTCTCTTTAATGTGTGAAAATTAGAAAAATATATATAGGAAATAGGGTCTGACGGCGTCAAGACCAATCTTGTGACGCCGTCACCTCGCCGCCAAAACTCTTCTCGGACTGCCTTGATCTACTTTTGACGCCGTCATGTGTTGTGCATTTCCAGGCCTTCATGAATTTTACTCTTGACGCCCTACTTCGTGACGCCGTCAAATCTGTACTGGATCGTCATGGAAAATTGCTCTTGACGCCGTCAAGGACTCCTTCTTGACGCCGTCACCTACTGTTCCCAGCAAGGAAAATTAAGACTTTGGAGTTTTCTTCACTTTTATGCTCCAAAAACGTCCGAATTGCTTCCTTTTCCAGATTTCACTCCCAAAGTACCTAAAATCACAAAAGGAACGATTTAGGGCAATATTTGATCAAATAAGTTCAATTCCGGGCTTAAATGACCCCCTAAAAGTGGTTCATTTTTCGCCTCATCAATTGTATTTCCCAAGTTTTTATTATTTTTTAATGTTCACACTCTTTTGCAGGTGTTACCACAGTTAGCCATTCATCCGCTCATGAAGATATACATGATCTTGCTACCAATGAGGACATGCATGATGTTTCTGCTGATGAAGACCTTCATGATCACGACGTTAAGGGGGACCCGAATCATGGTTCTTATGAGAGTGAGAATGAGAATGGGAATGGTGGATCTGGTTAGTCTTAATTTATTGATGGTGTTTACTATAAGCCTGTGAGGGGGAGCAACGATAGAGATAGACTTGAGAGGGATTTGCTTCCCCTTGCTCCTGGTCCTTACTATATGTCTTATCCTCGTGATGGGGGTTCTAGCAGTCATACTCCTAAGTGTATCGAGGGAGAGTGGGGTCTTGTTCATCATACTAACCTTGGACTTTTGAACAAAGAATTCCTCAAGGATCCTAAAGTTTGTAAGACTGTTATTGAAAGAGTACCCACACCAGCAGAGCAATACCGAATGGAGGGACTCTCTCATCGGGAGTTGGATGACCACATGAATGTGCTCTTATGTCAACTTCTTACTCATGGTGGTGAGTTAAGTTCTCGGTTTAATCGTTTGGTCGGGATACGTGAGCACCTTTCGGATCAATGCAGAGAGCAAAAGCGTACCATCCAGCGACATGATGTTGAGCTTGCGGAGCAAGCAGCTCGTGACAATGAGAAGGTAACTAAGCTTACTTCCGAATTAGCTGCTCTTAAAGGTATAAGTTTGTTTATTATTATTGTCTTTTTTGACTTGCTTCTTACAAGGAGCACAATCCACGTAATGAGACTAACTTTCTTTACTCGCAGGTGCATATAAGAAGACTGAGGATTGTCATCGTGACAGGGGCAAGAAGAACAAAGAACTCAAGGAGAAGAACGCTGAGCTGAAGGCTAAAAATACTGAGTTAAAGGGTGAGTGAGGGATTTGAAGCGTAAGTTTGAAAAGGATATTAAGAAGGTCCGAACCGGTGTTACTTCCTTCTTTCGTGATGACTTCGAGAAGCTAGTTCAGAGGTTCCTTGAAAGTGATGAGTTTAGTCAAGCATTTGTAAAGGTAATAAATTTTGGTGTTAGTAGAGGACTTGAGAGGGGTCTACGCATGGGTCATTCAGAGACTCAGTTTCAAGACATTTCTCAGCGTATTTCACACTTTGTTCCAGAAGCTAAGAAGAAGCTTGATGATGCGACGACTGCTTTTCCCACTCAGGCGTTCCCCATCTTTGACAAGGTAGTCCAGAGTGCTGAGAGTGATTTGCAAGACATTGCTCAGCTTGAGCCTAACAAGGTGGCTCCTCCCTGCAAGGCACCTTCTACACTGGTTACTTCATCGGGTGATCCAGACACTCGGGCTCATGACTGTTCTACTACTCTCCCTACCCAGACCTTTGGGTACACTAGCACTCCAGAGCACTTGAAGACAAAGAAGGCCTCCAAGTGAAGAATTTCTTAGTTTGTAGTATGTTTATTTTATTTATGTAGCTTTTCGGGAGCATCTTTGATATTTTGTACTACGGACCCGTTTGTATCTTTATGCTACTTTTGCTGCTCTCCATCGGATATGTATAACTTTATGATTTTGTGACAATGATATCTCATTGGTGCAGTAGCCCTTTATGACTACATTTGTTGTGTTGTTTTACTATTTGCATATTTTTGGGATTCCTTAGTGTTTTGTACATGCAGTGCCTACAATTATTATGGATAACACTTGACATTGCACCAACAGGGCCTCCAACAGTAGCCCTTGCTGTTCATTCATATGCTTTATCAAACACAATATTGATGTTGGACTTGCACCATTGCTATTGTCGATACATTCTAATACTTAGATAAATATATGACATATATTCCCATCGACATGCATCTGCTGCAGCTACTGCCGTTGCAGCAAGTGCAGCTGTAGCAATTGCAGCTGACAAGATGCCCAGTTTGCCATAATGTATTTACCCTTATATTATGTAGGTTTAGTGTATCAACATACTTGTTCCTTTTCCTTTTTTATAGTGTAACACTTAGATCAATGTCTTTGCATTACTTTCATATTTTGACGTAGTGCCCGCTTATATGCGGTACCTACTGACGTAGCCTTCAGATCAGTGTCCTTGTGCCACTTTCTCTATCCGGTGTAGCTACTCACCGGAAAGCAATTATTACGCGCAAAAGGGAAAGGTGTTTGTTCCCGACCCTTCTGTCGCGGAGTCAATTAGCAAAGGTTGCTCAGACTAAACCACCAATGGTACCAATTTCGCCATGGGGAACACATTAGTAGGAGTTACCCTATTCGTACGGAGGTAGCGAGCCATCCGGCGTTTCATAGTTACGCTATAATGAACAATTGTTGGAAAATTTTGTTTCATTCATATCATGTCGGTAGAAACAATATATCAATAATATCTAAAATTACCCCCGGAGCAAGTCTTGCACTTTGAAAATTGCTTCTCCGGGAGGAGTACATAACAATAGTGAGAATGCTCTGGTGCTTCACATGTAGCACTTTCGGAGGTTAGAAGCATGCCAGGTTCTGGGTATCTCCTTTCCGTTCATGTCGCTTAGTTTGTAGGCACCACTCTGAAATGCTTGGGTCACCCTGTAAGGCCCCTCCCACTTTGGGCCGAGTTTGCTGGTGCTTTCTACCTTAGAAGCTTCATTCTTTCTGAGGACAAACTCTCCTACCTTGAATTGCACATGACGTACCCTTTTGTTGTAGTACTTTTCTACCTGCTGGTTGTATTTGGCTTCCCTTATAGCTGCTATTTTCCTTCTTTCTTCCAACAAATCGAGGTTCAACTGGAGTTCTTGGTCATTAGTTTCCTGGTTCAATCTGGAAGTTCGGTGTCTTGGCACCGATCTCTGCAGGAATGACTGCTTCTGTGCCGTAGGTCAGACTAAATGGTGTTTCGCCATTGCTAGTTTTTTTCATTGTCCTGTGTGCCCACAACACATTTGGTACTTCATCAACCCAAGCTGACCTCCTTTTTCCAATCTGGTTTTTAACCCATCTAGGAGACTTCTGTTTGCTCTTTCCACTGCCCCGTTAGCTTGTGGGTGATACACTGAAGTGGAGATTACCTTAATCTTGAGTTTTTCCGCCTACGACTTGAAGGGATCGTTCACAAGCTGAGTTCCATTGTCTGTAACGATGAAGGCTGGAATTCCGAATCTGCATACAATGTTGTCAAATGCAAAGTTTACTACCTGCCTGCCAGTGATGGTAGCTACTGGCTTCGCCTCCATCCACTTTGTAATAATCAATTGCCACAATTAAGAACTTGACTCTTCCGGGTCCCTCCGGCAAAGGTCCCACAATGTCCATTCCCCACTTCATGAATGGCCAAGCTGATGTTACTGAGATCATGTCCGCCTTGGGCAGTCTTGGTACGGACGCGTGAGCTTGGCAGCTATCACATTTTTGAATTACCTCTCTTGCGTCTCGGTGCATGCTAGGCCAATAATATCCCAGGTTCATGATTTTTGCCACTACTTGCCTTTGTCCATCATGCATTCCACAGGAGCCCATGTGCACCTCCCTGATAATGTAGTTAGCTTGAAGAGGTCCTACACACCTCATTAGTGGTACCAAGTAAGACTTTTTATATAGAACTCCATCTTCTAAGGTGTAGTTCTCGATCTTTTCCTTAAGGGTTCTGGCTTCCACCGGGTCTTCGGGTAGGATCCCTTTCTCCAAGTAGTTCTGGATAGGAGTCATCCAAGTAGGACCTTCCTCTTCCACTATCATGTTGACTTCCTTTGCTTCAACGAAGCGCTCATTCAATACACAGATGATCAAATTGAACAGCAGCCAGCTTACTAAGGGCGTCAACCTTCTTATTCTGAGCCCTAGGGATATAGGTGATCCGGAACCTATTGAATGAACCTGCTAGCTCTATGACATTTTTCCGGTATTGCTTCATTTTTTATCCCCTAGCCTCGTATGACCCCTCAACCTGACTAGCTACCAACTTAGAGTCTACAAAGGCATGTATGTCTGTGACTTGCATTTCTTTGGCTATTCTCAATCCTGCCAACAAAGCTTCATACTCAGCATCATTATTTGAGTTAGAAAAATTCAAACGAAGTGCGTAGGAGTACTCCACATCGTCCGGAGCGATGAGAATGAGTCCGGCTCTGGAATCATTATCATTTGATGCCCCATCGGTATACAACCTCCAGACCCTAGGCCCTGGGGTCAAGTTTTCCCTTGTTCTTGATGATTCAAGGATGTCCTCCATCATCGGAGCTTTCTCAGCCGGGGGATGATGCGTAGGGATTGCACCAGGCTTTACCTCTCGAGGGATCTCGAGAAGCTTACAACCCCCACCAGGCAGTGTACCTGATCGATGTAGTATAGTATAATGACAAGTACCGGGGGATTGATCGTTCAGCTAGGAATAGTGTCGCTAGGATTAGAAAACCTAAAGACTAGGTCTAGAGATGAGGGATGATTCTTTTTGTATTTTTTTAGTTTTTATAAAAGCAAGTAAAAATCTCGGGTTTGAAGGAGTTGGGCGGAATTAGTTGCTAGTCAACTAACTCAATACTAAAGATGCAATCAAAATAAAATACTAAAAATGAAAATAAAACTAAATTAAACTAAAGTTGTGAGCAATATGTGGGAGAATTGTGTTTACTTAGATTTCACTACTCCCTAGACATCTTTTACATGTTAATTACTTGTTACAGTTGCGTGGATGACGGATTGTATTCCTTAATACCATTCATGGGGTGGCGTACTTACTTCCCCAATCCTATGAGCGCCTACTTCACTCCTATGTCGAGCCGGCTAAGAAGCTCCTAACATGGAATTTGCTCATGTATTAAATACAACCAATAAAACCTAGTACACATCGGTTCATGTTTCCTAAGACGTTCAAGCATGTTTCACAATGGAGATCTGCCAGTTTTCTTAAGCCTAACATTGAAATCATTCATCCATTACAACCATAAACAAGTAATCAACACATAATTAACATCTAGGTTTTATTACATCTAAGCAAACACAAGATAGATCTAGCCTAGCATGCTAAAATCAAGACAAGCACAAGATATATTCAAACAACACATAGACATATTGATTGAATTGAAAGAAGACTTATCTCAATTGAACATGAAAGGATTCAAGGGGTGAAAACCCTTGAAAATACTGTAAAATACGACCTAGGGTTTACAAAGTTCGGCCCTAGTATTCTCCACACAAGTTCCTCCTTTTTTGAATGAAAAAAATAAAAAACTATATATAGATTTTGATAGGTGACGGCGTCAAGAACAAATGTCTGACGCCGTCATCTCGCCGCCAAATAGTTTCTCGGACTGCCTAGATCTGGGTCTGACGCCGTCATGTATACTCCTTATGCAGGCCGTCACCAAAAATTGTCTTGACGCCCTTGTTGTGACGCCTTCAGATTTTCACTGGGTCGTCATGGTTTTTACTCTTGACGCCGTCATGATCTTCCTCTTGACGCCGTCAGGTACTGTTCTCAGCATGGAAAATTAAGTCTTTGCCGTTTTCTTCACTTTTATGCTCCAAAAACGTCCGAATTGCTTCCTTTTCCAGAATGCACTCCCAAAGTACCTAAAATCACAAAAGGAACGATTTAGGGCAATATTTGATCAAATAATTTCAATTCCGGGCTTAAATGACCCCCTAAAAGTGGTTCATTTTTCGCCTCATCATATACCCTTACACTTGAGATTTGCTTGTCCTCAAGCAAATGCGCCTTTATTCTAATCAAAATACAAGTTAGGGGTCATTTAACACTAATATAAAAGTAATTACAACAATTAATCGTTCCCCTAAAGACCAAAGACAAGCACGGAGGTCATATACTAGCACCTCACAAATAGTGTTTAGATACTCACATCTCTCGGGTGTAATAAAGTAATAATCACAATATGGAAATGGAAAACATCTCTCACTACCTGTCATAGCAAAATAGATTACCATAGGCTTGGGAAAGGATCA
This sequence comes from Artemisia argyi, assembly GCA_030686995.1. Lineage (NCBI taxonomy): Eukaryota > Viridiplantae > Streptophyta > Magnoliopsida > Asterales > Asteraceae > Artemisia > Artemisia argyi. The sequence goes on from CM060684.1 coordinate 27,470,043, forward strand.
AACCTCCACCACATGGCGTAAGCACCTAGGATAAACTATCAAAGAGGTCTTTTAAAAGGGTTGGAACGTTAGGTGTAGGGATATGGAATACACGGTCTTGTTGGATATAGGTAGTCTTTACTGGTGGCGAGTTAACAATCTTGGTCAATTACATGTACAATATGGCGTTGTTAAGCCAAGACTAGACTCGACTTAAGCTAATAAATGAAAAATAACAAAAACATAAAATAAACATAGAATGAAAAGGGATGGTAGTCCGTATGTTTTTTTTTTTCTTTTTCTATTTTTTTTTTCTTTTTCTTGATTTTTCGATTTTTTTTTATTTTTATTTTTATTTTTATTTTTTTTTGCATACACTCTTACCCTACCATCCAAAATAATACATCATAGGGAATGAACATTCCCCTTACACTTGAATTTTTACATACTTTACAATAAACTAATCTAATGACTCGAATTAAGAAAATCAAAACACTTGGAGTACTTTTAAGATTAACGCACATATGGGAGTAATAAATGATGTTCTTCCCTATTACTCCATGAAATAAGTACTTCACCCATGAGTCCCAATCGTCCCAAAACAATATGTACAAGGATATGACTCGACTTAGCAACCATGTAATCAATTAGATAATTAACTTAGGGTTTAACAAATAACAATAATGCACTAAAGATGAGTGCATACACGGAAGGCTAAGGCGATTTGGGTGTACATTTAAGTGGGGTGTAACAAATTCTTCCTTTAAGTAAAATGCTTAAAGTTAGAAACGAAAAGATAGGCTCGGATGGGTGTACTAGGGGTTTCATGTACTAAAAATGAGTACAACGCTAATGGTGTGGAAAAATTAATTGACTTAACTAGCCAAGTAATATGACTTAAATGGTCAAGTAATTATGATACGGGTTTAACACAAGGGTGATCCTAATGCCTCTTATCATGTAGTAAATCCTACTACACGAATGTAGTCTCACTAGCGGTCTCGGGATGTATCACTAACGCAAGTTCTAGAATCTAAATGCTACCGGTACACTCATAGCACTAATAGTAAATGCTTTTCCTATCAAATCTAAAGGCGAACCTCACATATTTGGGTGGAAAATTTTTCTGAATAGTACGGTTTTGTGCTAGTCATACAATCTCCTATCCATGAGACGCTTGCTATGGCTAACGTTTCACTCCTAAATGTTGTAAAAAAATTTAAATTTGGCGCTAAAATTACACTAACAAGTATTTCTCATAGTTTTATTACACATCTACTATAAAACAAACAAACTCAAGCGAAAGTGTATCTGTAAGGTATCATCATTTTACCCTCCCCTTACACTTAGGATGAACATTGTCCCCAATGTTCAAGTAAAGAATGTAAAAGTGAAATAAGTAAAAAGAATGAAATGAAATACTCCCCTGATTCGCTCGGTATGGATAATAAGGTGGCCAGGTTAGATCTTCCTCCAAGAAAATGAACAATCAAAGCTTCCCTTCCAGAATAATAATCATCTTCTTGTCATACATAACCTGTGAAACCTGAGAAAACAGACAAGGCAACCTCGCATAAAATCAGCAGCAATCTACATATGCTAATAAATCCTAGAAAACAAAATAAGATATAATGCTTGTGGAATGATGTTTGCAGATTTCCTGGAGATTATAAAACTGATAATTCAACAAAAATTTTAAAACTACGTTAGAAAAACAAAAGTGGTAAAATTTCCATATTTTTACACGTGACGCCGTCAAGAGGAAACTCGTGACGCCGTCAGAAGTGACCTGCAGAAATTCTTATGTTAAGTTTCGGGAAAATTTCTGGAAAAACTTCGTCCTACTTCCTGGAAAATCCTGCAAAACTTCATTATGACTCGATACAAGCATTTGACTCTAACAAATACGAATATACATGTTCATTTAATATTGTGGAGAATCATGATCGGTTTTGTTTCTTAAAAACATATTTGGGGTTTCCCTTTACACTTATCTTTTGCAAAAATACCTTTGGATGAAGTTAAGACTAGGCCAAACAATAAAGTAAAGTATTTTCACTATTTTAGTTTTGAAACATGATCTACCAACAATAAAAATAAAGCATGCATACGGAAGCAAATAATCAAATAAAATAAAAATCACACAAAGCATGGGTTGCCTCCCAAGAAGCGCTTTTCTTTATTTACGAGTCTTGTAGCTAGACTCAAGGTCATGAGTTACTACGTGACCTCATCATCAAACGTTACATCCTCCTCACTAATCATTTCATTATTATTTTCTTGATAATGTTTTACACGTTGTATGTTGACAGTAAATTCTCTACCTTCATCGTCTAATAGCACAACGGCTCCAGTTTTAGAGGAACTTTTCACCGTAAATGGTCCATACCATCTAGACTTGAGTTTTCCTGGGAATAACCTTAACCGAGAGTTATACAATAGGACTTTGTCCCCTTCTAAAAATTCCTTGGGTTTCTTAATTCTTTGGTCATGCCATCTTTTTGCCCTCTCTTTATATGTAATGGAGGACTCATAGGCTTCTAATCTAAGCTCATCAAGCTCGTGTAATTGCAAGAACCTATTGGTTCCTGCAATTGTATAGTCTAAATTACATGCCTTGAGCGCCCAATAAGCCTTATGTTCTAACTCTACTGGCAAGTGACATGCCTTACCATACCCCATGCGAAATGGGGTCGTTCCAATGGGTGTCTTGTAGGCGGTTCGGAATGCCCATAAGGCCTCGTCGAGTTTAAATGACCAGTCTTTTCTATTTTGACTAACCGTTTTTTCTAGTATTCTTTTAATAGCCCTGTTTGTATTTTCGACCTGTCCATTGGTTTGTGGATGATAGGCGGTGGAAAACCGATGGGACACCCCATACCTCCTCATGACCTTTTCCATTTGCGCATTGCAAAAGTGGGTTCCCCTATCACTGATGAGGGCTTTAGGAATCCCGAATCTGGCGAAAAGCTTTTTCAGGAAATGAATAACCACCCTGGCATCGTTGGTCCTAAGGGCTTGTGCCTCTACCCATTTTGAAACATAATCGATGGCAACTAAAATGTATTCGTTCCCCCCTGAAGATGGAAAGGGTCCCATGAAGTCAATTCCCCTGACATCGAAGACCTCACATACTTGTATAAAATTCTGAGGCGCTTCATCCCTATGTGATATGTTCCCAGCCAGTTGACATGCATCACATGCCTGTACCATTTCTTTGACATCACGGAAAATTGTGGGCCAATAGAATCCCACGTCAAAAATCTTTCGGGCGGTGGTACTTATCCCATGATGCCCTCCAGAGGAACCAGAGTGACATTCCCTCATAATCTTTACTGCCTCACTCTCCGAAACACAACGTCTTATTATTTGGTCAGGACACCTTCGGAATAAAAATGGTTCATCCCAGAAGTAGTATTTTAACTGAGAAAGGAACCTTTTCCTTTCATATCTAGTCAGGTGTTCTGGAACGAGTCTGCTTGCGAGATAGTTTGCAAAATCGGCGTACCAAGGCTCCGAATTAGTTATTGACATGAGTTGTTCGTCAGGAAATGAATCCCGAATCTCACTTCTATTGTGCTCATCCAAGGGGTTTTCAAGATGAGATAGATGATTTGAGGCCAGATTTTCTGCCCCCCTCTTATCACGAATCTCGACATCAAATTTTTGTAACAACAAGATCCACCGAATTAGTCGTGGCTTAGCATCCTGCTTAGCAAAAAGATATCGAAGAACCGAGTGATCAGTGAAAACGACTGTCTTTGAAAGGACAAGATATTGCCGGAATTTGTCGAATGCGAACACTACGGCTAACAATTCTTTTTCGGTGGTAGAGTAATTCTCTTGAGCGGGATTCATGGTTTTGCTAGCGTAGTAAATAGGTTGGAATAGCTTGTCACGCCGTTGGCCTAATACAGCCCCTACAGCAAAATCGCTAGCGTCGCACATGATTTCAAACGGTAACTCCCAGTTGGGTGTAATCATGATTGGAGCTTGTGTGAGCTCCTTTTTTAAGAGATCAAATGCATCCTTGCATTCTTGAGAGAAATCGAAAGGAGCATCCTTCATTAGAAATTGAGTCATTGGCCGAGCTATTTTGGAGAAGTCTTTGATGAATCTCCGATAAAACCTGGCGTGCCCCAAGAAGCCGCGTATTGCTTTAACAGTCGTGGGATATGGTAACTTAGATATAGCTTCAACTTTAGCTTGGTCCACCTCTATCCCATTCCCTGAGATCTTATGTCCTAACACAATCCTTTCTTTCACCATGAAATGACACTTTTCCCAGTTTAACACAAAGTTGGTTTCCTCACAGCGTTTAAGCATTTTTTCTAGATTAGCAAGACAGCGGTCGAAGGAGTTCCCGAAGACCAAAAAGTCATCCATGAAAACTTCCATGCTGTCTTCCATAAGTTCGTGAAAGATTGCGGTCATGCATCGTTGAAAAGTGGCGGGGGCATTACACAGCCCAAAAGGCATTCTTTTGCTGGCGAACGTTCCATAAGGGCAAGTAAACGTGGTCTTTTCTTGGTCCTCAGGTGCTATGGGAATTTGAAAATACCCTGAGAATCCATCCAAGAAACAATAGTACTCGTGCCTAGACAATCTCTCTAACATTTGGTCAATGAATGGTAAGGGAAAGTGATCTTTCCTCGTGGCATCATTGAGCTTTCTATAATCGATGCATACCCGCCATCCAGTAACCGTTCTTTGGGCTACCATCTCACCCTTGTCATTCTTAACTACAGTCATTCCACCCTTCTTAGGTACAACCTGTACAGGACTAACCCACGGGCTGTCCGAGATTGGGTAGATCAATCATGCATCCAGAAGTTTGATGACTTCTTTCTTTACAACTTCCTTAATGTTGGGGTTTACCCGCCTCTGGGGTTGCACGGTAGGTTTATAATCTTCTTCCATGAGAATCTTATGCGTGCAAAAAGTCGAGTCAATCCCCTTAATGTCGGCTACACTCCATGCAAGTACTCCCTTATATTTTTTTAGGACCTCTAAGAGTTTACCTTTTTGTTCATGTTCGAGGGAGGAGTTTATAATTACCGGTAGTTGGTCCTCTCCCTGAAGGAAGGCGTACTCTAAATGGTTAAGAAGTTCCTTCAGATCTAGCTCAGGTGGTTCGATAATAGAAGGCTTAAGCTTGTTTTCAGGTTTTCGGAGCTCGAGATGCTCGGTGGCCTCTTGTCTAGGGTAGAAGGAGACTGCACCAGCATCATCCATCTTTTCCACCTCTAACAAAGGGAGAAAACTCTCATCCCGTAACCATCCTTCCTTGATTTGTTCATCAACACAGCCATCAATGACATCCGTGAGTTCATCGACCTCTCCAATGAAATAGAGCCGGTTAGCTGCTTCGAGAGAGAGATCCATAGTGTCCTTAATGTCGAAGGTTATGCTATCGGTTCCTACTCGTAAGGTTAACTTGCCGTCATGAACATCAATGACTGCACGAGCGGTAGCAAGAAATGGTCTCCCTAAGATGATGGGTACCAAGTCATCCTCCTCCATCTCTAAGATTACGAAGTCGACCGGGAATTTGAATTTCCCAACCTTGACTAGCACATTCTCGCATATCCCTACGGGGTATTTGACTGATCTATCGGCTAGTTGGATGTTCATACGGGTAGGTTTTAATCCTGAGTATCCTAGTTTAAAGAACATAGAATGAGGCATGAGGTTGATACTCGCCCCCAAATCGGCAAAAGCATTCTTTATTGATAGAGATCCTATGGAACAAGGCAGGGTGAAGCTTCATGGATCGTCTACCTTTTTTGGTAGCCCTCGATGGGTCACCACCGAACATTCTTCCCCCAGGGTCACAAGACCCTCGAGTTTCTTTCGGTTAGCGAGTAATTTTTCAAAGTATACGCTATACTTCGGCATGTGATAACAAGCATCAAGGAGGGGTATGGTGACTACTGAGTCTTTTAGATATGACAGGAATCTTTTATTATCATTCTTAGTTTTCTGGTTTTTTAATCGGGATGGGAATGGGATTCTCACAGGTTGGTTAAGTGGGGTTAATGGGGAAGGGGTCGCCAAGGGAGGTTGGTTGGGAGCCTCGCTGCCTACATCATTCTCCTCTTCGCGAGGCTTGTTTGGATCGGGAGTGATGGGGGAGCGAGCTCGGGTAAGGGGGTCCTTGGTTGTTGTTCCAGCTCGAGTGGTTATCGTGAGCATGGTGTCTTTTTGGCTTACTGACGGCATCCCAAGGTTATCGAGGGTAGAGTTAAGCTTGTTGAACCATTCTCCAATGTCATTCTGCTGCTCATCAACAAGTTCATTAAGACCTTTTAATTGTAAGCCTTTTTCTTGAGTGAAGTGACCAAGGTCATCTTCTGTAAGACCTTAGATATATCAACTTTAACACAAATATAAGCACTAGAAGCAAAGATGAAGTAGAGATGAAAGATGGTGACTTGTATGATGTATATGTAAATCGTGTATAGAGAGAGAGAGATAAGAAATATGGAACTTTTATTCAAAGAAAACACACACAAATACACACACAAGCACACCTTACAAATGAGAGGTAAGGTGCCTTTTATAGTTCCATACATAGGCTTTCTATGGGCTTGGGCTTGGACTTGGTTTATGTTGGGATCAAAGTTTTACTATTTTATCAAGTCTCGGTCATTTGTAATAATATTAGGTTGCTTAGTTATTATTTACTTTCATATATGTTATGTATTAAGTTTACTAGGCTTAAGTAAAGTAATCCATGGGCCTCCTAGCCCACGTTTTCATGAAAGGAAGGAGAGGGTGTGTTGCCCTAGCTCCTTCCCTATAAATAGGATGCTTAGGTCTCTTGTAAACTTGTTGGTTAATTCATAATTCTAAGAAAACTCTTTCATTTCTATTTCTCTTATTGTCTTAATCAACCATCTCTCATTCTCATCTCTTTTCTATCATTCTTATACTTGTGTTTACATAAAGTGTGACCTAACAAGTGGTATCATTCGCCGGAAGAAGGTGTAGTTTTGTTGTTTTCATTGAATTCCATCTTAAACTTGTTTTTAAAAATCGATTTTTGTTAAAATTTTTGCACTTTCTTGTTTGTTTCTTGGTTTTTAGCACATCTTTGCTTACAAACTTGTTCTACAAATCAAAACAAACAAAAAGTTCCAAACTTTTGTCACAAAAATTGATTTAGGATTGTTGTACTATTTTTTGAAATCTTTTGTAGTTTTGAAAAAGTTTATAAAGTTTTCAACTTTCTTAAAGATCTCATCATTTTATACTTAAAAGTACAAGAATCTTGAAATAAAAACGAGTTTTTGGTTAACTTTCTTTGAAAACAAATCCTGCCACAATTTCGCAATCTTCTACATACACAGTTTCGAGATCTCTTGAAAAGTGCTCTATATCGACTTCGTTTTGTGGACTCAGTATTTTCTTTCTTGTACAAGAAAGAAAGTTACTTCGACTTTTGGATAAGTTTCGAAATTGTATAATTTCGAAATTTGGCTTTTGAGTTTGTGTTCTCGAAAATATCATAATTTTCGAAATCACATATTTCTTTCGCAAACTCTTGCAATCTCGAAAACATCTTCAGTTTTTTTTTTCGAAATTTCAAAATTTTCGAAAATATCTTAAGTTTCGAAATCACTGATTTTTCGAGAACTAATTTTTCGCAATCAGCAAAAGTTTCGAAATCACTGATTTTTCGAGAAGTGGCATTACACCTATACCTTCTATAAGATCCATAATTACACAAGTATCTTTCTAAAATTTTCTTTCTAAATCTCTTCTTACTATCTTCTTAATATTTCCAAAAAAAAAAAAAAAAAAAAAAAAAAAAAAAAAAAAAAGTTTTTTGGCGTGAAAATTTGAGTAAAATTTAATTTTTACAGAAGACTAAACGTTCAATTTTTACGCGAAATTCAAGTTTTGGTTTAACAGTGAAAATTTTGGCCCAAAATTCAAATTTTTAGGCCAAAATTCAAATTTTTTCGGTAAAATTTGGGGGCAAAATTTTTTAAACTCAAATTTTTCCGGTGACATTAGAATAGCATTTCACAGTGATTTTAAAATTTTGGAACTGAAAATTTTTCAAATTAATTTTGGAGGGAAAAAAATCTGAAATCACTATTTCGACCTTGAGTGTGACATTTTGGTTTGATTATTTCGATTACGTCGCAACAATCAAGGGGGAGAGAAATGTCGTTTTCAATGTCTCAAGTACCTTCTGCCAACTACCTTTCTCACCAATATTCTCATCAGCAATAGTATCTTCAACAACGAAGTCACAGCTCCCTCATTCGTCATGTTTTGCTCTTTGGCAATGAATCAAGGCCTCCGATGTTGCTACCAGGAACGTATACTATTTGGAAACGGAGATTTTTACAATGGCTCTCAGATCGTCCTACTGCAGATCTCATGCTTAATTCCATCCAAGATGGTCCATACAAAATGATATTTCTTGCTGAATCGACAGGGATTATCAGACTACAAAATGATGAAGATTTGAATGCTACTGAACTTGCTCAGTATGATGCTGACCAACAAGCTGCATGGTTCATGACACTAGCCCATCCCAACTCAATTTACATGAATATGGACTTTCAAGCCAGTGCTTATGAAATGTGGAAATATCTTGAAGTTATGCATCGTACAGTAGAACTTCATCACATCAGAATGAAGCAAGTTATTGAATCTTGCTCAAGCATGATTCCACTGAAGACCATTCTCCCTGCTCCACCATCCCCAGCTATTGACCATGGATCACTAATCTACACTCCAAATGGTCTCTTCTTCAATCCTCCGAATGCACCTGAGCGTTTCTTCATTCCTCAGTACCATCCTGCTACACTACATAATAATGTGCAATCTCTATTGCAAAATCTAGTGAAGCTTAGTCAAGTATCTACAAAGAAAGGCAAAGGCGTAATGACTGCTTGTTCTGAATGGTTAAACACAATGGAAGATACTGATGATGAAGAAGATCTTATCGAACCAAGCATGGCATTCTTGGCATATACGGAAAATATTGCAGAAGAGGAAGATCAAGATTATGATTCAACCTCACTCTCTGACGATAATGTTGAATACAATGCCACACTTAGTCAAATGGAAGTTGAAGGGGGTAATCTCAATGCAGTTTTGCAAAGTGTCATGGGAGATATTCCATCTGATGATGAATATGCAGATTTGGAAGCCAATACAGCAGATGTCATGTTAATATCACATCATGATTATGTTCAAGAACCTGCAACTTCAAATATCATGATCCAATATGATTCATCTCCGCAGCAGAATTCAACTCAACTTGTTCCATATGACAATAGTGATGCAGTGTACTATTCAAAAACCAATGAAGATGACGATGAGGATTTCAAAATTCTGAATCAAGAACTCGCACTTATTGCTTGTGCCCTTAGCAAAATCTCCAACAAGACAAACAACCGTCTTCATTCTTCTTCTAACATAAGGTATCAAGCTGTTGTGCAAGGTGAAAGAGTTGATAGACAAGGAAGGAATGCTGAAAGGACTATTGGGAATACTGCAGATGTCGTTAATGTAGGCAATGAGGTTAAAATATTGGAAGATAATTTGGGTGTCATGGATGATACTGACCCAGTATACGACACAAATGCATCTGATGACTCTAAAGACCCATTTGAGAGAAAGATGACTGAAGCTGAGAAAAGAGCCATCAATTCTACTGATAAATGTTTTGCACATTTTGAATCGGTTAAGATTCAATGCAAGATTCTCTCAGATCATTGGTTTCCTTCCTCGAGTACCTTTTCTGCATTCTTCGGAACTGAAATGAACCAAATGACCTTCCAAAGGAAACTCCAAGAAAACATCGTTCAACTAGAAAAGCTAATTGAACAGGGAAGTGATTGCATGATAGAATTTAGAGCACTCAGGACACAGTTCAGATGGTTCGTGACCATGGATTTTAAAGCTCTTATACACTATGAATATGAAAGCAATGTATGGAGAGAGAACATCACTAGTGTGGAGGTTGAAGATTTTAGAGATCAACTTGTTTCACGACTGAGCTACTTAGAATATGTGCTCAATGAAAGATCACTTCATCTGAGTGTTATCAAAGAACTGGAGATGCAAAAACGAGGAAGAGAATTGAATGTACAGGAGAATGGAAGTAAATAGCAGACTCAAGAAGAGCAAGTTCATAAAGTTGATTCATTGAAAGCTAATTTGGTTGTCATGGATGGAAATGGGACAGAATCAGAAGTGCAGGATGACAACAGCAGATTGGGGAATGATAAAGATGCAGAGTTTGCAGAGATCATACCCTTCTATGACTCAGAGCCCAACCTTGACAAAGGACAGATGGATGAGGAAGATTTCATACCCATCTATGACAAAGAACCGAACTTTGACAAAGAGCAAATGGTTGAGGTACAATCTACTATTGATCATATTATGCCTGCATATGAGAAACAACAATCTGAGCAACCTAACTTCAGTAATGAAGGAGAGGTTGACCAGAATGTTGTTCAATGTCTTGACAAACGTTCTGAGTCTGAGTCTTTACATGATAATCTAATGACTGAAACATCAAATCAAACTCTTAAGTCTGAAAACCTTCTTCTCAAAAAGACCATTGCCCAGTGTCATAAAAATTTTTCAAAACTAGAGGCACATTGCATCTCACTTGAACTTCAAATGCAAAACGAATCTCTAAATTCGGGCAACAATCGTCAATTTTTGAATGAACAAAGAAAACGTGTGGATACATTAATTAAAGAAAATGAGCTTTTAAAAGGTCAAATTCAAGAAAAGGTGTTTGCACATGCTGCATTACAAAACAAATTAAGAAGACTGACTGGCCAGAGTGTGGATACTAAGTTTTCAAAACCATCAATCTTGGGGAAACCGCCTTCTGAAACAATCAGAAAACAAGCAGTGGTTAGACAACCTACTGCATTTAAATCTGAACGATCTAAATTTTCAAAACCTCGGTTTGCCTCCCAAGTTGTTGAGAAAAACAATTTGACAAAACCAGTCACTCCACATTCTTGGCCTAAGGAAAATGCATCTGTGTCTGCCAAATCTCAACACGAGATTATACCTGGTTCATCTAGGATTAGTTCGAAAACAGTGTCTAAAACGAGCATTAAAAGTAAAGAGTTTTATGGCAAATATGACATGTACAAGAACTATGATCTAGAAAAGGCTAGGAAAAAGGCGCTACTTCAAAAGGATGGAATTCTAGGTTCAAAACCTCGTGTGATGCCTTCCACTGTAGTGCAAAACACTGCCAGTAGTAGCACACCAAAACCTAGGAGTTCTCAACAAACTTATAGGAATTGGCTAGCATCTAAGAGTAGTTGCGTAAATAATCATGTTGTTTGTGCTTTAAAATATCTTCAAAAAGGAAATTCACTTGAAAAGGCTCAATCGACTAAGACAAACAAACCCGTTGAACCAAAAGTCATAAGTCAGAAACCTAAGAAGTGGATCAACATAGGACGTAGGTTTTCTCTAAGAAGTGATGCTCCCACATTTCATTCAACTGCATCTAAAAGGAAAACATCTCCTAGATCTAACACTAGGTGGGTACCCACGGGTAGAATTTTCAAATCAATTGGTCTTAGGTGGATTCCTACAGGAAAGATTTTAGACATTTGCACCAAAACTAATGTGATCTCCACAACTTCTACCTCTGAGACTAGAATGAAAACCATCGGTATTGTGTGTTCGAGTGTCAAGAAGATAATTGACACTACTTCTTTATGCTTCTAACATCTGGAACCCAGTTACTCTTGGGGATCCTTGTTCTCTGTTTTCTTGTCTCTTCTTTCTTTCTGTGCAGATTCAACAGGAATGGCTTCGGAACAAATCAGTTTCAGACCCGTGCTTAATGTTATGGCTTCTAAGCAAAACAGCTTAGGACCCGCATCCAACCGTCTAAACTTTTCGGAATCTTCAGCTGAACCATTGTTACTCTCTCGCAAGGAATTGGAAACCCTGTTTGCTCAACTGTTTGATGATTCAATTGAAAACCGTCCTCAAGAAGTCTCACCAATTTCCGCTGCACACCCTGAGAATATTCAACAACCACTGTTGAGAAAGACGGTCCTCCAAGTGAATCTCCAACAACAGCAAGACAAACCGCTTCCAACTCCAGACAATCATCTAAAGATCCATAACTACAATCAGTACCACAACCTGCAGATTATGACGGAAATGCTTTCTCCAATCCATTTGCAACGACTCCAACCGTTCCTGATATACTAGAGTCGTCTTCTCGCAATTTGGATCCGTCTAATATGCATAAGCTCTAACAACATCATCCTTCGACACATCATTGGAATTAAATGGATTTGGAAAAACAATATGGACGCAGAAGGCACAGTGATTCGCAACAAATCTTGTTTAGTTACAAAGGGATACAGTCAATGAAGCAGGATTGTACATCATTTTCATCAACAAAAGCTTAGTATGTAGCCATGTCTGCTTTCTGTGCTCAAGTCATTTGGATGAGAACTTAGCTCACGGACTACGGGTATGTATTTGACTAGATCTCAATGTACTGTGACTCAAAGTGTGCTATTGCAATCTCCTGCAACACAGTTCATCATTGTAAATCCAAACACATTGATCTCCGTTATCATTTCATCTCTGAGCATGTCGAGAAGGGTACAATTGAATTAGAGTTTGTGGGTATTGAATACCAGTTGGCGGACTTGTTTACAAAGGCATTACCTCCATCAAGGTTTGTTGATTTAGTTCACCAAATTGGTATGTGGTGTTTGACTCCAGATGATTTGCAAATTTTTCTTAAAACATAGGAGAGTCAAACATCAAACACTTTTTGTAAATATTTTTAAACTACAAAAAGAATCTTCTTTCTCTTGAACAAACTTCTAATCTTCAAAACTATGTTACTAAATTTAAACAAATTTTGCTTCACATTGTCAAAATGGAACATGTTTTGAGGGGGAGAAAATTTTTCACAAAATCATGAAGTTTGCACACCTAATCATTATTCTTCAGGGATAAAATGTTTCTTCATCATTCGGATTAAAAACTCATTTTTCAAATCGAAATAAACAATCCACGTTTGTAGATGTTAGGTCAAATTAATTTTAGTTACCAAAAGTCGAAGTACATGAACCCTAGTTTCTGATTATGCTTATCTTCTCAAAACACTCAAAAGTTATTGTTTTTTTTGAGTGGATTACTTGTAAACCGTTTAAAGGCACTTCAGCATTGGCTTCTATGCACAACAGCTTAGGACCCGTAATTAACCGTTTAAAAGTACTTCAGCTATGGCTTCTGAGCAACACGGCTTAGGACCCGCAACCAACCGTCTTAATTTTCCGGTCTCTTCGGTTGAACCATTGTCACTTTCTCGTGGAAACCTTGTTTGCTCCATTGTTTGATGATACGATTGAAAACCGTCCTTCTGAGGTCTCACCAATTTCCGCTGCACACCTTGATCATAATCAAGTACCTGATACACCTCAACAAACAACAACAACTGTTGATAAAGACGGTCCTCCAATTGCATCTCCAAAAACAGTAGGACAAACCACTTCCAACTCCAGACAATCAACTGAAGATCCATTACAACAATCAGTACCACAACCTGCAGATTATGATGGAAATACTTTCTTCAATCCATTTGCACCGACTCCAACTGTTCCTGATATAATGGTGTCGTCTTCTCGCAATATGGATCCATCTAATTTGCATACGTTCTACCAACATCACCCTTCAAAATGGATTTGGAAAAAAAGCTGGACGCGGAAGGCACAATGATTCACAACAAATCTTGTTTAGATACAAAGGGATACAGTCAATGAAGCAGGATTGTACATCACTGTCATCAACAAAAGCTTAGTATGTAGCCATGTCTGCTTGCTGTACTTGAGTCATTTGGATAAGAACTTAGCACACGGACTACGGCTATGTATTTGACTAGATCTCAATGTACGGCGACTCAAAGTGTGCTTTTGCAATCTCAGACAAAACCATTCATCATTCCAAAGCCCAACAAATTGCTCTCCGCTACCATTTCATCTAAGAGTATGTTAAGAAGGGTACAATTGAATTAGAGTTTGTGGTAACTGAATACCAATTGGCGGACTTGTTTACAAAGGCATTACCTCCATCAAGGTTTGTTGATTTAGTTCACCATATTGGTATGCGGAGTTTGACTCCAGATGATTTGCAAAACTTTCTTAAAAACTAAGAGAGTCAAAGATCAAACTTTTTTTGTAAATATTCTATCATAAAGAAAATACAAAAACTGCAAAAAGAATCTTCTTTCTCTGTGTACAAACTTCTAATCTTCAAAACTATGTTCCTACATTAAAACATATTTTGCTTTACATTGTCAAAATGGAACATGTTTTGAGGGGGAGAAAATTTTTCACAAAATCATGAAGTTTGCACACCTAATCATTATTCTTCAAGGATAAAATGTTTCTTCATCATTCGGATTAAAAACTCATTTTTCAAAAGGTTCTATGATCTCTCGAATTAAAATGTGCAAAAATGTTTCACAAAATAAATGCTAATTCGAGGGGGAGAAAAGAAATTTTTCGGCAAGGATTCCAATTTAACCATGATTAGACTTCAAATGGAAAAGTAGTTAACCTTTAATGAGTAATGTTCACAAAAGTCTTAAACTTAGGTAAAAGGACATTGCATGAAAAAATAAAACAGGCTCGAATCAATGTTTTAACAAATGTTCTCAAAAGTTTCACACATAATTAAAAACCTCAACGAATCAGACTAACGATTTTTTTGTTTCCTCGATTCTTTTCGATTGTGAGTTTCTAATTTCTTCATTGTTGTTGTCTAATCGTTCCTTAAATGTTTCAAATGTTTCCAACAGTCAAAAAGGCATAATCAGAAACTAGGGTTCATGTAATTATCGATCAGGGCATTTTCTTTTATGTGTTTAGTCTAATTAATTATTTCATATAGCTTTAGAGAACACTAAAGAATGCTCGAATGGTGTGTTTGCTCGATTAGAAACAACATAGGTTTGTAATCATGTGATTTAGGGTTTAAGATGTCGATGTCTTTGCTGCTACTACTAGGGCGTTTGTTTGTACAATATTCTTGCATTTTGATGCTAACATGCGCGCAAAGTCTCAATTTATAACCCCAAACCATGACAATAATTGGAAATTTTCGAGTGAAAGAATGAATTAATCTGTGATGTTGTGTGTTAATCTGAGAATTCTGAGCACTTAGAAAGATTTAGAATGAGTTTTTGATTCATCCGCATACTTGTTTATGCCTGATGCATTTTCTTTGTGTGCAAGTACATGTCATCCCATTGAAAGTCAAAACTTCAACAATTGTCAAAATGTTTCTCACATGAACATACTTTGAGGGCAAAGGGTTAAATGTGTTAAAAAGGCTAAAACAGGTAAAAGGATTCAAAATGGTGAGAAACAAATTTTTTTCCAAACTCTACACTCTCGTTTTACTCCGGTAAAGCAAGTGTGAAGACCAAAGCAAAGTTGTTCAAAACTTTTCAAATTTTCAAAATCTGGAATGCTTTGGCTACAATAAAAGAATGACTCTGATTTGAAAATCCCAAATACCGGAAGTTTTCCATTCATCACAAAAACAAATCTTCAAAAAGAACCCATGAAGTTCAACTTTAGATGGAAATCTTCTTCTTCAAGATTTTAAAACTCAAAAGAGAGACTCCTGGTCTCAAACAACTTTCAACAGTAAAAGAGTTTTGAATTTCAAGCATTCTTTGTTGTATAATACTTGATTATGTTTTCTAAAACCTTGAGCAGAATCATTTCACGAATTTTCAAAAAGTATTTCTTAAATACGATTCAATATTCTGCTCAAGAAGACTATCTCTCGAATAATCTTCATTATTTGAGTGGGAGCATTTTGGTTAAAAGAAAACAAATTTTGTAATCAAACAACGACTTGTGCACACATTTCAGTGTACAACTCGGTTTTCAAAGAAAGGAAAGTGCCTTGCTAAACCATTTCTTAAAACCAAACGTGCACTTATCCTAAAAATAAGAAGCAAGTTCTCACGCTAAGTTTATCTAAAGCTTCTTAATCTTGGGCAAAATTTATTCAAATTTTTTCAAAAGGTTTTTTTCAAAACTTTTCAAAATTTTGCTCAAGATTTTTCTAACCTTTACTCCCCAATTCGCTTCAAAAGTTTAAAATTCTCAAAACATATGCGAGTTTTTGAGGGGGAGTATTACCAAAACAAAATGTTTTGTCAAAATCATGCTCAATGGCTTGTGCACACTTTACAGTGTACAACCCGTTCTTGTTAAGAAAGGACCCTGAGGTACGCATCAGTGCCTCAATCCTTATATAAGAAGCGAAGGCTTCTTACTTTTGAGTAGAGTTAATCAAACATTTCATGATTTTCATAACTCTGCTCAAAAGTCAAGTATTTCACCTCAATGAGTATTCACTTGTTGAGGGGGAGCACTTGAAAAATTCATCGTTTGAAAAACCAAAAGTTCTTGTTGATGTCTCCCCATAAGACTCAAAAAGCATATTTTAATCAAAAGTTTATCAAAAACAACATCTCATATGCTATTTTTGAGGGGGAGAAAAGTGAAAGTGATTAAAATATGAAAGTTCAAAGTTGCTTAAAGTCAAATCTCATGCGAGCTAGACTCAAAATTGACCCAAGAATTGACGAAACATAAAAGTTAGTAATCTCGAAAAGACTTATCCTCGACGGGTAATAACATCAAGTTAGTTACTAGAGCTAGTTGTCACCTAAAAGCTGACAATGGAACTCTTTAACTAACCACGTAAGCGTGTCTCGAAAAGGATTTTTCTGAGTAGAAATGTACCGTTTCGAGAAACTTTCTGTGAACTTGATCAGGCCGGGTAATAACTTCAAGCTAGTCTAACTAGTGATGTAAGCGTGTCTCGAATCGGTCTTGTTCACGGAAAGTGGATCAATTCAAAAGTGCTTGCTCCTCCCGCATGTGCAAATTTATTAAATACTTATGAGCACATGTGCAGGGGGAGCCCTTCAAAAGTGTACACAAAACTCTCAAAGTGTTAACCAAAATTATTTATCACAAACACTTTGAGAGATTTTTCAATCAAAGGTTTCTTGGCTATTGTCGGAGTTATAAGGTGATTAAGATAGGAATATCCGTCCTATGATCCGCCAGAGCCGGAGGGATCTACCCAAGGACATCTCCCATAGTTAGAATTAGAAGTCCTTAGGTATGATACGAAAAAGGAGAAAAGAATGAAAGGGAAAGAAGGAGTTGAAGAATTAAAAAGAAAAGTAAAGAAAAGGGTGAAAAGAAATAGCCCTCCATATGTTCAACCTTAGGGCAGACACCGGGTTCAATACGTATGCTACTGGTCGTTGCAAAAGACAACACCGGTATTGAAGACAAAGTCATCATGGACCCAGTGACGCAATGCACTAAACCTTCTTAACCACTCAAGTTCTCTTAAAAGGACTTGTTTCATTCTCACGGGGAACCAGCGTAACCTATCGACCTATCTCTTAGAGACGGTTGTTATTGAAGCAGGAGACCCCTCCCTAGTCTCTGCATAGGAAACCTAGGTGTGCACTTATAGAGTCTAGAGCCTTGAGATACATCAAAGATCTCTTAGGAACACTTAGTATTTCTACAACTGGTGTACTACATCAATGGACACCAGCTGTAAATTATCGAGTCCTTCGCAGATCTTAGCAATCTGCCAAGAACGTTTATGAGAGAATTACAAATGTATTTCTCAATGATTGAACGGAAATTCCTGCCAGGGTCAACATCAAACAGCCCTGACAGCAGGTCACTTCGGTAACTCCTCGTGAGTTACGCTTAGTGTTTACGGTGGTTTCTATCGGTCTACAGTCGTGGAGTGATCCCCAGCGACTCACCCAGTCATTGAGCTACTTAGTAGGTCTCGTAAGCTCCTTCGGGAGTATCTGACATGGGAACGGCCTTTATAAGGATTACAAGGAGTCTTCACACTATGCTGTTGACGAACTCTAATTCCTTATCTGTAAGTACCGGATATTTTATTGCTAACTATTTAACTGCAGGGACATATCATCTCCATGGAGACTGATTCCGCATGCTCATACATACATCTTGAAGTCAACAAAAGCTCCCTCTGAGATCGAAGCAACACTATGTTCAAAGTTAGATTCTACGCCAAAAAGAAGAATCTACAAAGTTTAAAGACTAAAGATCTATGTGAAAGAAAGGGAACTCCATGCATGTGAATGTCTAAGTTCAAAGATGTATGAGCATGTTGGAATGGCCGACGACCACCACAGACGCAGAAGTGACGCATGGCAGATAACTTCATAAGATGATCACTACCTCATCAACAAAGATCAAAGAACAATGAACGATTTTGAAGACGTCTAAAGCCTTGAAAGTCAAAGATTAAGATGAAGACGTCAAGCAACCGTGATGACCGACCCTTAGGGGGAGATTGTTGGGATCATACTTTTATATTTAGTTAAGTCTCGGTCATTACATTTTGTAATAAGATGATCACAACTACATCAACTAAGAACAAAGAACGATGAATGATTTAGAAGACGTCTAGAGCTTTGAAAGTCAAAGATCAAGACGAAGACGTCAAGCAACCTTGATGACCGACCCTTAGGGGGAGATTGTTGGGATCAAAGTTTTACTATTTTATCAAGTCTCGGTCATTTGTAATAATATTAGGTTGCTTAGTTATTATTTACTTTCATATATGTTATGTATTAAGTTTACTAGGCTTAAGTAAAGTAATCCATGGGCCTCCTAGCCCACGTTTTCATGAAAGGAAGGAGAGGGTGTGTTTCCCTAGCTCCTTCCCTATAAATAGGATGCTTAGGTCTCTTGTAAACTTGTTGGTTAATTCATAATTCTAAGAAAACTCTTTCATTTCTATTTCTCTTATTGTCTTAATCAACCATCTCTCATTCTCATCTCTTTTCTATCATTCTTATACTTGTGTTTATATAAAGTGTGACCTAACAAGTGGCATCAGAGCCAGGCTATTACTTTGTTGATTTGTGATGTTATCTTGTCATTTATGTGGATTCGTATATCATTTTTTTAAGCTGTTTTACCCATTTTTATTTGAATCTTGGAAATTTTTTTCCATCACTTCTTTTGTGGTAACAGCTTATATGTATTATTGGTCAAAATGTCATTTTCTATCATCATCAGATTCATTTATATCTATTTCTTGTTGTCAGTTTTGTGCTTCGCTCACAATTTCTGTTTTGTCACCTTTGTGACTCAACTTGTACCAAAAACTGTGAAATCAAATGGTGGTCAAAAATGGTAGGAATATTGGTCTGATATGCTGGTCGAAATCTCATGTCGGAACTTCGCCGGAATCTGGTCGGAACTTCTTGTATAAGAAGTTCTCGATTTGTACTTGTTTTCGAGAAAAAATACTTGTTTTCGAGAACATGATACCCTAAACTGTCGAAATCTTTTCTCGATAACTAAAGTTCTCGATAACCGTAACTAAGGTTCTCGATAACCATGTTCTCGATAACTTAGGTTCTCGACCATCCTGTTCTCGATAAATACTTATTCTCGATAAAGCTGAATATTTTTTTCGAAAAGAAAAAGAATGAGATAAGAAGCAGATTAACAGCAACGACAACATCCTTCAACACAAAATCAAATCCTATCCCATCGAACACAACAACATACTACAAACAATTATCCCAGCTCCTCACTTCCCACGCCAACCCTCATCTTACAATATCAAGACTCGATCCAAACAACAATAAAAGATCTCAGTCGAGTATAGAGTGGTATCTTTTATTAGATTAACACTCGAATACAAACCTCATCACAGATCTTGTATCAATTTTCGAACACTTTCAGAAAGAACAAAACAATTCTGTCTAATTCTTTCTGTCGTTCGGTTATAGATCACTACACAAAACGTTTAAACAAAGAATACAACCCTACCCGAGATCCTACAACGGATCTTGAAGCCGAATATAGACCTTCATTTATGATTACTGTAGTATTACAAGAAATAAAGAAAATGAAGTTGAGTCATTTTCTTTCTTGTATCTGGCATGAGCTTCGAGTGACAAAGGGTATGGGCATATCATATAGTTTGATTGATGATGGGATGTTTTAGTTCTTGAAGATGAAAACGCCCAGCATACTTGTGTTGGTTTTCGGATTCGAGAAGAGTGAAAACATAAGGGTTTGTTACTCAGAGCTGTGAAATGATGATTTGTTAAATGAGATTGGTTTTAGATTTGTTTGGTGAGAGATACGAGAGAGATGGGGGCGGACAAAATAAAGGTGTGTGTTTAGGTTATACTGACTTGTGAAGTTAGGGTATCTAGCTTATATCTTTCATTTTTACCGGGTGCTATCATTTGTGTATTGGATTGATGTTTGGGTTTTTTTTATCGGGCTTATTGCTATATACGTCTATGGACTAATGGTGGATTGGGTTTGCTTATTTGCATGAACTGAATTTAGTATATGAAAATGTTGGGCTGAAGTCTTTAATAACATAATGTATTGGATACTTGGATTGGAGCTGAAAACTTTGATTATACAAAATGTATTTTTATACATTATGTTAACTTTATATATTTGATAATAATGTGGTATTTTGGTCTCTACAAATTTTTTCACGGGGAGATACATTTTTTTTGACAAGATCGGGAAGCCATTATCAAAGTTCGTTTACACCGTCAAAAGGCTAAATTTGGACATTTAACCATAAGATGTGACTACGGCGATAATTCTTTATTATTTATTTGAGATCGAAGTGGAATTTCACGGGTGCGTGTACTTAGTATCTCAAGATATCGGGGTTGGTTGGATGTATGATTCTTTGAGATCCTTGTTCGAGCTTTTAACCTTTAAAATGACGAAGACTTGAATATCTAGTTATTTTTGTGATTCCTTCTTTCTATTAACACAAAATAACTATCAGTTTAAGGAGTTACGTTGTAGTGCTCAGTGTCACACGAAGTTGTGGATAGTCAAGAGGTGATGTACGTCTTATACTTGATGGTTGGTTGGTTGATGAGTATAGAGTACTTAGGGATTCGATGGGGTGCGAACTCTCTACACCGCTCTTTGTCATACAATAGTGCAAGTTTAAGTCACAAGTTCGGGCTATTTTACTTCAGTCTCAAGTTCGTCATATTGAGTTTTCTCCATCAGTAGTCACTACAAAAAGCCGCCAGAATGATAATGGAGTCGGTAAAGAGTTAGCTGAGAGGAGAATTAAAGAGTAGAGTTGTTTATCAGCAGTTTATTCTCACGGGCTATTTATAATACTTCACACATAATCGGTTAGTTAGACATATGGGGTTACGCTGCCTCCGTTTTCCATCGTAAACATAGTGTGTATGCTTCCGATTCCGCGAAGACATCGTGGGGGAAGATAGAGTGGGTGTTCTTTGCTTTCTTACCCTTTTCTTGACTTCTTTGCGAAAATACTCATTTTCCACGAGGTTCTGCAATTAGGGGGAAGAAATTTGCACATCAGGGACACATAATAGACTCACGTGATCGAGCTTACAATTTTATTACTACCGGAGAGACGTCCACAGAGATGATCAGTGGTTCAGTTTTGTGATTTAGGAGTAATCATTTCAACTCTCGCGGGGTGTGAAGTGCGAAGTAGCCTACTTAAGTGAGAAGATCTTGCTGATTTCTTGCATGTTACCCCCGAACGGAGCTTCCGCGTTGAGCATAACTGTGATTCAGTGACTTGTCAGATTTGCTTGGTGTGGTTTATGATGTCATCTACAAATTCCGCTGCGTACTCAAAACTTCAAAAGTTAGAAGACATGTTGACTACATCAAAGTTTCGAATCTGCTGAAGACGGTTGTCAGTTTGGGGGGAAGCTGATTCAGAAACTTCGCCAAAAAGAAGTGTACGAAGAAGCCGCTAAAGACATGCAGCATGAATTGGGGGGAAGTTAATCCATTTCATGCATATTACATCATTTGCCTACAAGTGAAGATAAAGTTTTTCAAGCCGAGGTACATGATGAAGACAAAGAGCGTCAACTGTAGTCATCCTCAGCACTTGAAGAGCCGATGAAGACCTTTCTTTATTCTTATTTGTACTTGTAGGAAATGTTGTAAGTAATCCCTTATGTCGCCCCATTGGGGGAAGATTGTTGGGATCAAAGTTTTTGATCCTAACACGTAAATGGAACGACATTTACGGGATTACATTAGTTATGATGTAAGGCAAATACACAGGTACTGAAACCGTCATTATTGTAAAGTAGTGTGTATGTTGCCCTATATAAGCCCTCCTAGACTTCACTAGGAGGGTGAGACTTGTGTGTTATTTTCTCATTTTCCTTTCATTCAATAAAACACATAGTTTTCCCTTCTCTCTCTACTTTCTCTCTCTAACTATGGCTTTCATCTTCTTTCACCAAACCCGACCTCCCGAATCACATAATCAACATAAAACTACGATCCTACAGTTTACATGAATTATAAAGGCTTATGAAACATAACTAATAACATATTAGCTTACCAAGACCAAGGCCCATTGACTATTCTTATAACACAACTTCAGACACCACTTCAGGACTATCTCAACCTTATGATGCCACAAACCTGACTTCACACAGAGGGACACCAGGAAGTCTCTAGACCAGACTTATATCCTCACTAGCTTTTACTATTATCCTAGCCACAGAAAGTGTGGGACATAGTCTAAAGAACTTGTTGTCTTTTGATTGTTGTACATACAAAAATATCAAGTGTGACTCTACTATGTAAGGAATGGTTGTGCTATTTATGATTTCGGTTCACGTAGACCGAAATTTTCATGTATTATATTCATATGTTGTGAATATGATGACTTTTATTAACTATATCCTCATGGTCTCTTATGATTTGATGAAGAGAGATTTAAGCAAACCACTCCAAGCATGACGCAAGCTGCTGTTGGACAAGTAGCCAAGAACATAGCCACCGTCCTCACTAAGGAACTTACTCACGTGGAATTTATGGGGTGCAATCCTCCCTCCTATAGCGGAACTAGAGACACAAAGGAATTTCTCAAATGGTTCGAAGAAATAGAAACAATATTTCAATGTGGCGACTGTCATAAGGAAGACAAGGTTAAGTTCGCCACATGCACTTTTCAGGATCATGCCCAGGAATGGTGGACCAAACATATTAAGATGGTGGGAGTTGATGTTGCTTACTCACACTCTTGGGAGAAACTAAGAAGGATGATGAGTATAACATTTGGTGTAGGAAGTGAATTACGAGCAATAGAACAGGAAACACTAAACTTTACCATGGTAGGAAATGATGTTGACGAGTACACTACTCATTTTTATGAATTAACACGACTAGGTCCTGCAATGGACGAACCGGAAAGCAAGAAACTCATAGTTCACGCCAAGACATCAGGAAACAATATTGACAATAAAAGGAAGTGAAACAACAATCTAGGTTGCAATGCTGCTCAACAATCACCCAAAGGACAAGAAGTGAATAGAGCCTTTGCTGCAGAACCGCACACAAGGAGAAGGTATACTGGAAAGTTACCTTACTGCAACCTGTGTAATCAACATCATCGAGATCATTGCAGTGAACCGTGTGGAGTGTGCAAGAAGCAGGGTCATCGGACTAAGGATTGTTGGAAACTCACAAATCATAAGATCTCAGGGAGTTGCTTCAAATGTGGAAACTTAGGGCATTTCAAGAACGACTGCCCGGAGCTAAGGAACAAGGAAAATCAGGAACTTGGAATCAAGACTGAATCGCTCGAGGAATAGCGTGAGCTGTTGAAAGAGAACCGTCAGGATATTAGCAACATCAAGGATAACAACAATGTTTCAGCAGAAGGAGCCTTGTTTTAATATATAAACCGTAGTTCGAGCCCTTTAGGGTTGTATCTTTCCTTTTGTACTTACCGTTGGTACGATGACATAACCTAGTTGTATTAAGCACTTTTCTATCCAATGTAATATCTATCTTTTGTTACCTCTGTGATAATCATAACCTTCGTTTACTCCATTTTCTATCCCAATTGCTCAAACTTCAATCGTTTCACAACATTTTATCATTGTCTTATTAGGAATTAGGCTGATTTCGTTTTTGACGAATTAGTAGACTATCACCATTCGACAAGATTCACCCACGTATCCAATACACCATTCAAGCTATTTTACTATCATATGGGGAAATTGTTTTACAGAAAAATTTCTGAAGTAAGCTATTTTATTACCATCCTATAAATTGATTTTCTGTCATTACACCAAGTATTTACTATTATTACGCGAGGCAATTTTCATGTTATTTGAAAGAAAACATCAGGATACCATTTTTAATAACAATGCGTTGAACACCATCTAAAACTTTTGAGAAAAGTTATGATATTTTGACAAAATCTAACATCGCATCATTAGTCAACAATTGTACATAGCCTGATCACCTATCTAAAATTCAGGAAGGATTATGCCATGAAGGAAATAATTACCTTTTCAAAGGATTGTTAATAACAATCTTCATTTAAAAGTTTTGTAAACAAAGGAACTCTTCCATAAACATCCCTTTTGCCGAACTATCCCTGGATACTTACCCCACCTGTCACCCACTTAGCCATTAAGTTGGATTTTCCCGTTGACTTCCCTAAGAGAGACTTTCCATATAAATTACATGCAGGATTCCTCTATACAATAAAAGCAACGAAAGGATTACAGAACTACTAACCAGGACTAGAAGTATATAGTGAGAGAATTCATAACTCAACAACAAATTCTAAGATACTGCGAGACCATCCGAATCATCATCTCTGACTTAGTTGTCAAATTATATCATTGAAAGGTACTAGCTAGACTGAGCTACAGGATTGAACTCAATATAAATGTCCGCAGGACAACACAATAGAAATAAACCAAGCTTCTAATTGAGACTGTAGAGCATTTCATTTAAACATGGCCTCATCCATACATAAACTTTCTTGCAGTAAGTTTTCACAAAGGACAATTGTTTGAATCAAGAATATCGATGTAGATTCCCCTAAGGCATTATGTCTCTAGAAATTTCTGATAACCTCACCTTCATACCAAGCAAGGGATCAAACCAGAACATATCTCCTCATCTACATGGGAAAACATAATAGACATTCATCGACACAACATCAAGTGATACCTTCGTCTTGTCAATTACAACGATAAAATATTTCAGGACTTAAGTTAGTCTAAATACCTATGCTTGTAGTTATGCCTGATAACCACCAATAGGCATTATCCAACCTCAGGAACTAAATGTAAGACATCTATGCATTTAAGCGAACATTTTCTATCCTACCATTGTATCCTTGTTAGTGTTTTAACTTTTAAATAAAGTTGATGCGTTTACATAAATCACATACCTTGTGGAAAAATGATTTCTGAAATTCCTATTTTGAACAAGTACGATCCTTTTTGGTCAATCTTTAGCAACACTATTGTACAATGAGAAATATACATAGACATCAAACTTTGGTAAGCAGTCTTAATCACAACATGTTTAAAAACATTTTTCTATTTCATAACTACTGAAATTTTGAATCATCAGGAAAAATATTACTTAGTAAATCATTTGCTCCATTTTCTAAATTCGTTTATTCAGAAAAATATTTCAACCAAAACTCACAATCGCGAGACAAATTTCCAGAACCAATTTCCCTACAACATCGCTTATGCATTTAGGATTTGTGACTTGACAATAAAGAATATTGGTATATGTTGGGATCATAGTTTTCACTATTTTATCAAGTCTCGGTCATGTGTAATAATGTTAGGTTGCTTAACTATTACTTACTTTCATTTACTAAATGTATTAAGTTTACTAGGCTTAAGGTATGTAACCCATGGGCCTCAAAGCCCACGAAATGATGAAAGGAAGGAGAGGGAGTGTTGCCCTAGCTCCTTCCCTATATATAGAAGCCTTAGGTCATTTGTAAACTTGGTTGGTTATTTGATTTCTTAAGGAAACTCTTGCACTTATATTTCTCTAATTCATATAATCACCCAACTCCTTATATCTATCTCATTCTTATACTTGTGTTTACTAAATGGTGACCTAACAAGTGGTATCATTCGCCATATGAAGGTGTAACTTTTGTTTTTCATTGATTTTGTTTCTTTAACTTGTTTTTTAATCGATTTTTGTTAAAATTTTCGTACTTTTTTGCTTGTTTTTGGTTTTTTATCACATATTTGCTTACAAACTTGTGCTACAAATCAAAACAAACATAAAAGTTCCAAACTTTTCTCAAAAATTCGATTTAGGGGTCTTGTACTTATTTTCGCAATTTTAAAATTTTGGTAAAGTTCTTAAAGTTTTCAACTTTCTTAAAGATCTCTTCATTTTACACATAAAAGTACAAGAATCTTGAAATATAAACGAGTTTTTTGGATTGCTTTCTTTGAAAAACAAAATCTGCCAATTTTCGAAATCATACTTTTGACCAAAGTTTCGAAATCACAAGCAAGTGCTTCTAATCGACTTACGGATCGTGTACTCAGTCTCTTCGCTCTTGTATAAGAAAGAAAAGTACTTCGACATTTGGTTTACTTTCGAAATTGTATAATTTCGAAAAAGTGCTCGTGACTTTGTGTTTTTCGAAAACATCAATTTTTTCGAAATCACAATTCTTTCGCAAACTTGTATAAGTTTCGAAATCACAACCATCACTTAGTTTTTTCGAAAATTTCTTAAGTTTCGAAATCCCTTAAGTTTCTAGAACTTGATTTGTTTCGCAATCTCAGTATTTTCGAAATCCCAAATTTCGCAATCACTGTTTTCGCAATCACAGTTGAAGACAACTTTCGCAATCCGAAGTTGAGCAAAGTTTTCGAGATTTGGCTAAACCTATACCTTCTACAAGATCCATTTCAACACAAGTGTTCTAAGATGTCTCAACCACCTAATTACTACTTCCCTCATTCTCAGCAACAGCAACATCAGCAGTATCAGCAACAACAATACCATCAGCAACAACCGTATCAACAACCTTCACAATCACACGTTCAAAAACAACCGTTTAATCCACTACATCATTACCTAATGATGCAACAACATCAGATCATTCCTCAACAACAACCATATCAAATGCCACAACAAAACACTCAGTTTTCCTCCAAACAACCTCACTGGTTTGACAGAATGTGTGAAGTTATTACAACTCAACAATCCCGACATGAGGCAGGATCACTTGAAACACCTCCAATGCTAACACCTGGGAACTATGTTCAATGGTCAAGTCGATTCTTACGATTTCTTGAACTAAAGAAACCTCATGGGAAATTCTTGAAACAAGTGATACTTGAAGGACCATTTGAGTGGCCAACAAGATTTGAAATTGGTGATCCAAATGCTGATCCTCCACGTCCTCCTGGTGATAGACCTCTTTCAGAATCTCAACTCACAGAAGAACAGAAATTACATCGTGAAGCTGATGAGTACGCAATGGCTTATATACTTCAAGGTATACCTAATCTAATTTATCGAAGTGTCGATGCTCAGAAGACAGCCAAAGCTATGTGGGAACATGTTCATCTCCTTATGGAAGGCACTCAATTGAACAAAGATGATATGGAATCCAAACTCTATATGGAATATACAGACATCACAATTGAACCAGGAGAGTCACTTGAATCCTACTATCATCGTTTCACAAATGTGGTCAATGATCTGGAACGTCACAAAATCACAGTACCAAGGATAGCAGTGAACTCCAAATTCGTCGGTAGTCTTGGTCCTGATTGGCATAAATATGTGACATTTGTTCGTCAAACCAAAAATCTTCATGATGCACCATATGGTTTGTTGTATGATTTTCTGAAACACCATGAACCTGAAGTTGAAAAAGATCGAGCTCTACGAGGAGGATACACACCAACACCAACACCAAATTCTTTGGCTCTCGTAGCTCAGTCTCACTATGCTCAACCACCAATGTCAAATCATGCATATGTTCAAGAGCAGAACTACTTCAGTTATCCACAATCTTCTACCTCGAACCAAATGGTCCCTTATGATTCATCTCCACAGAATGCTTCTACTCAACTGGTTCCATTAAACAACAATGATGCAGTGTATTACTCAAATTCCAATGACGATGACGATGATGACTTTCACACGTTGAATCAGGGACTTGCTCTTATTGCTCGTGCTTTTAGCAAATTCTCCAACAAAACAAACAACCGTCAACGTTCATCTTCTAACACAAGGAATCAAGCTGTTGTCAATGATGGAAGAGTGGAAATTCAGAATCGTAGCTATGGTCGATCTGGTTCAGGAAGTTCTTCAGGAAACTTTGGGAATGGTCAGAGGTTTAGTAACAATGCGGGGTTCAAGAACAACTCAAGATCTTCTCAGCAAAGGTCTGAATCAGTTGCAACAAGGAACTCCAACTCAGGGAATGCAGTATGGTGCAATTGTAATGAACAAGGTCATATAGCGACAGCATGTCCCAAACCAAGAACTCGGGGTAGTAAGTTTCACAAGCAGGCATTACTCATGGCTCTTCAAGATGAAAAAGATGGACATTTCCCTGAACAAGATAACAACTTCATGGAAAATGTGTACAATGATGATGACATGGAAGATCTAGAAGCCAATGCAGCTGTGATGCTTATGGCCAACATGCAGGAACTTAAGCTTAATGATTCAGGTCCAGTGTATGACACTGACGGCTTGTCTCAGGTACATGACCTTAATGCATGCTTTATTAATGATATAGTCTCACCTTCTGCTTATGAATTAGATATGGCGCAAGTTGTTCCATCTAAATCATCTTCATCTTCTCAAACAGATGAACAAATAAGCACAGTTGTCATATTTGATGATGACACAAGTGTTTCATTTGATGATCCTATTGAGAATGATAAACATGATCATTTAGAACAACATGAACCATCATTTGATCCAGACCCTGACCTAATATTGTTATCTAAACAACTGGATGCTCAACAATTGCAAATTATAAAATGCAACGAGAAAAATAAAGTTTTAAAAGAACAAAATGCGTCACTTGCAAGAGATATTGAGTGTTATAAAATTCAGCTTTCAAATCAGGAAGACAAGATTAAAAATGCAAAAAGTTTTGAAAAAGCTTTTCAAGATTCTTACAACAAAGAACAAGATCTTCAACGCAAAATGCAAGATTTAATTGAGTCAAACGGAAAGTTGATTTCGAAACTCGAAAGTGAAAAGTGTGAATTGAAAATGCAAGTTGAACGTCTTCAAACAGTACTTTCAAAAACTGAAACAGAATTGTCAAGTTGTAAAAAGGATTTTTGTGAACATAAAATACGAAAAAGGAAGTATATAGATGACTTACTCGGTGATATTGTTGATCTTGAAAAACAACTCAAAGAATTTCGTAACATTGTTTACAAACGCGGGAACTCTGTCACAACAATTCAGAAATTTACTTTAAAACCGAGACCCGATAAAGGATTTGCACTTGGCGATTACAACTCAATGTTTCTTCACACGGCATTCAAAGATATTCCAAAAATTTACAGTATGGACTATTTGCTTGATAATACGATTGTGCGTGCTGTTGTTTTTGATACTGAGGAAGAAGAAGAACTTGAAGACGAGAGTCGATCAAAAATGAGTTATGTTCAATATTGGACACCATATGACTATTCAAAAGCTCCACCTCTTTCTAAATCTTTTGTTACTAAAAAAGAATTACCTGAGAAATCATGGTTTGTCGAAGAGTCATATGTTTCATCCTCTAATGCGGCCCCTGTCCAAACTGTAGCACAAATAAATGGTCCTTTACCATCTTCCGGTGAACTTACACCTTTACCAAAAAGTTGTCGTGTCTTAAACTATTACAAAACTTTTATGGAAGACATCAAAATTTTGGAGGAAACAATTGCACGCAATTCTGAAATAAAAGTTGAAACTTTTCAATCCGCTTACGAGCGAGAAAAGAGAGATATTTTTCAAAAACAAATGCTGCCAATTGTCAAACACCTCCGTCTCTGTGCTTCACGATGGGATCAGGAACTTCAAAACGAGGTCAAAAATATGATAAACGTTTTCAACTCAACTGAAAATGAAATTTTGGCTCAAAATCAAAGAAATCGAGTTTTACAAAAAGATGCTGATCGACTCTTGGAACAAGTTCTCAATGCTGATATCTTGTCTGTTATCATGAATGATCTCTATAATTCTGGTACTTCTATGCTTATGGATGATCTTTGTGTTGATAATAACTTGTTGAATGGGGAAATTGAGACACTCAAACTAGAAAATGATAAGCTGAGAATGAAAAATGATGATGTGACAAAACAATTTTCAAAAGAAATTTGTCAACTCAAACAAAGGCTTGAATTGTGTCAAGCTCAAAGTCTTGAAATGGAATTGAAGTTTCAAAGTCAAAATGTTTCAAACTCTTGTCATATTTGCAATAACAACGAGTCTTTAAAAAGTCTGTGTCTCCGATACGAGAAAGAAATTGCGGATTTAAAAATTGAAAACGCCGAATGGCAACAAAACCGCGATGACATCAAATATTGCAATGGTTTACTTGAGTCTGAAATCCAGGATAAAAATCACATCATCATTGATTTGAAAGAGAAAATTAAGCTAATTCAAAAGGAATGTATCAATTAAACAAAACTGCTAAAGAAAATGTCATTCAAAACACTAATGTTGATAACTCCACTTCTACAGGACTAGTCTCCACTAATAGCGTTAGCAGACCCAAGCAAAAAAGTAAAAAGAAGAATAGGATCTTGCAACGTAAGAGAGGACAACTAGAAGCTCAAGAAGTAGAAGATCAACTTAGGAATTTGAATAAAACTCATGTTGCATCAGATTTAGATTCTAATCTGGCAAATTGTAATCAAAATCTAAATGTAACGAATGATGAACCTTTGAAAGTTTTGAATATTAATGCATCTTGTGTGTTTTGTCGTAAAAGCGTATCATCTGGTGATCATAAAAAATGTTTAGCTAATTCTCTTCTCAATCGTCATAAGAAACGTAGGACACGCATTCCTTCTAGGCCCACTACTGCCTCTAAGTCTAATTTAGGAAAGCCGTCTTCTACGGTTTCTAATGAAGTTGAAGTTACCCCCATAGGTGCCGAGAACAAATCTAGGAATGAGCCAACTACTAGTGCATTTAACATTAAGAAAGCAAAAACTAGTTGGAACTGGCAACGTTGGTTACAATACAAACCAGACTTTAAATGGATTCCTAAATTGTTGAATACATGTGTTTCTAACCAACAGGAACCCGCACTGTCTTTGGGTTCCACCCTTACTTCTGTTCCATCTGTGTCTTCTTCTTGTGATGCAGGTGGTATAGATCATTCTCTGGATTGTTGATAGCGGATGCACCCGACATATGACAGGCAATCTCAAACTGTTACAAAACTTTGTCTCAAAGTTTATTGGTACTGTCAGATTCGGGAATGATCATTACGCTCTAATCATGGGATATGGTGACTATATCAGCGGGAACATTGAAATCAGTCGTGTATATTATGTGGAAGGCCTTGGACACAACCTTTTTTCTGTTGGTCAATTCTGCGATGGGGACCTAGAAGTTGCATTTCGTGAGAAAACTTGCTTTGTTCGTGACTTACAAGGAAACGATCTAATGTCTGGCTCACGTGGCTCCAATCTTTATACAATATCAATGTCAGATATGATTGCAACATCTCCGATATGTCTTCTCTCCAAAGCAGAATCCACTAAATCTTGGTTATGGCACAAACGTCTTTCGCACTTGAATTTCAAAACCATGACTGACCTTGCTCGTTATAAACTTGTTGATGGATTTCCAAGATTCCGCTTTACCAAAGATCACTTATGTCCTGCCTGTGAACAAGGAAAAAGTACTCGTGCTCATTTTCCTAATAAACCTGAGCATAGTACGAATCATGTTCTACAACTGCTTCATATGGATTTGTGTGGACCGATGCGTGTTCAAAGTATCAATGGTAAACGCTACATTCTTGTAATTGTGGATGATTATTCCAGATGGACTTGGGTTTATTTTCTACGAAGTAAAGATCAGGCTCCTTCAATGATCATCACCTTTCTCACTAAAATTCAAGTTCAGCTATGCAACACGGTACGAATCGTCAGAACTGACAATGGAACTGAATTTAAGAATCAGACACTTCGGTCATACTTCGAGAAAGTGGGAATTGAACATCAAACATCTATTCCTAGAAGCCCAGAACAGAATGGAGTTGTTGAAAGACGCAACAGGACGTTAGTGGAAGCTGCTAGAACTATGTTGATTAATGCTCAATTACCAGATTACTTGTGGGCGGAAGCTGTTTCAACTGCATGTTATACCCAAAACCGTTGCATGATCACAAAACGTCATCGCAAAACACCTTATCAAATTGTTCACAAAAGGAAACCGAACATCGATTACTTTCATGTATTTGGAGCACTTTGTTATCCGAAAAATGATCGTGATGATTTAGGTAAACTTAAAGCAAAGGCTGACATAGGAGTGTTCGTTGGATACTGTGAAAATTCCAAAGGTTTTCGGATATGGAATCGTCGTACAAGAGAAATTCAAGAAACCATTCACGCTAATTTTGATGAACTCACACAAATGGCTTCTGAGCAACACAGCTTAGGACCCGAATTCAACCGTCTTAACTCTCCGGAATCTTCGGCTGAACCATTACCACTCAACCGCAAAGAATTGGAAACCTTGTTTGCTCCACTGTTTGATGATACAATTGAATACCGTTCTTCTGAGGTCTCACCTAATTCCGCTGCTCAACCTGAAAACATTCCAGTACCAGACTCACCTCAACAAACTACTACAAGTGTTGAGAGAGACGGTCCTCCAATTGCATCACCATCTACAGCAGAACAAACTGTTTCTAACTCCCGCCATTCAGCTGAAGATCCCACACCCCAATCAGTTCCACATCCCGCAGAGCATGATCCTGATGCGTTCTTTAACCCGTTTGCACCGGCTCCTACAGTTCCTGATATAGCTGAGTCGTCAACACGCAATTTGGATCCTGCTAACATGCGAGATACTTATCAACTACACCCTTCAACACACAAATGGACTCGAGACCATCCACTAGTTCATATTATTGGCCATCCAGATGCACCTGTCATGACAAGACAACGACTTCACACTGATGGAGAAACTTGTATCTATGCACTCACAGTTTGTCACGAAGAACCTAAGAACATTAAAGAAGCAATGACTTATGACAACTGGATTGAATCTATGCAAGAGGAATTTCAGCAATTCATAAGATTAGAAGTCTGGGAATTAGTTGAAAGACCTGACGGAGTCTTTGTCATCGGGTTAAAATGGATCTGGAAGAATAAGCTTGATGCAGAAGGGACTGTCATACGTAACAAATCACGTCTGGTAGCGAAAGGATACTCCCAACTAGAAGGACTTGATTTTGCTGAATCCTTTGCTCCAGTGGCTAGACATGAAGCTGTTCGGATCTTTTTGGCCTATGCTGCACACAGGAACATGGTGGTTTACCAAATGGATGTGAAAACAGCATTTCTTAATGGAGAACTCCGTGAAGAAGTTTATGTTAGCCAACCTGAAGGCTTCGTTGATCCTGAGCATCCTAATCACGTTTACCGACTCAAAAAGGCACTCTACGGACTTAAGCAAGCCCCACGGGCGTGGTATGACAAACTGTCCACTTTCTTGCTGGCCAATAAATTTTCTAAAGGATCGGTGGATCCAACACTATTTACAAAAACCTACGGGGAGGACTTACTTGTTGTTCAAATGTATGTCGATGACATTATTTTTGCCTCAACAAAAAGAAGTTACTCTAATGATTTTGCAAAATTAATGAAAGATAATTTTGAAATGTCCATGATGGGTGAACTTTCGTTCTTTCTCGGACTACAAGTTCATCAATCACCCCGTGGAATTTTTATAAATCAGTCCAAATATGCTCTTGAAATTTTAAAGAAACATGGAATGATGTCTTGTGATACTTTTAATACACCAATGGGCTATACCACAAAACTAGATGCTGATTTACATGGGATTCCAGTTGACCCTACCAAATACCGAAGTATGATTGGGTCCCTCATGTATCTCACAGCTAGTAGACCTGATATAGTATTTGCTGTCTACATGTGCTCTCGCTATCAGTCTAAACCAACTGAAAAACACCTCAGTGAGGTCAAAAGAATCCTTCGATACATAAAGGGAACCATTAACTTGGGAATCTGGTATCCGAAGGATTCTGGTTTTGAGCTAATTGCTTTTTCAAATGCTGACCATGCAGGATGTTTAGACACACGCAAAAGTACATCTGGTGGATTACAATTTCTCGGAGAGAAACTTGTGTCATGGCAATCAAAGAAGCAGGACTCCACATCACTGTCGTCAACAGAATCTGAATATGTAGCCATGTCTGCTTGTTGTGCTCAAGTCATCTGGATGAGATCACAACTTAAGGATTATGGCTACCTATTCAACAAGATTCCTATCTACTGTGATTCCAAAAGTGCAATTGCTATCTCCTGCAACACAGTACATCATTGCAAATCCAAACACATCGATCTCCGATATCACTTCATCAAAGAGCATGTAGAAAAGGGTATCGTTGAACTTTATTTTGTTGGGACTGAGTACCAATTGGCGGACTTACTTACCAAATCCTTAGCACCATCAAGGTTTGCTAGTCTAGTTCACCAAATTGGTATGCGATGTTTGACTCCAGAAGATCTGGAAAAGTTTTTAAAACACAATTGATCGTCAAACATCAAAACTATCTTTGTTAATATTTTTCTTAAATATAAACCAATTAAAACACAAAAAGATTTTTCGTTTTTATCAAAAAAAAAAAAAAATGCAAGTATATCACTTCTCTTCAACATCGTGTCATTTTTTTCTCTATATTTTTTACAAATGTTGAGGGGGAGATAAGCTCAAAATGCCTCACATTTTTTCTCAAAATTGATATACTTGCATATTTTCTATATGATGCGGTTCTTCGGATAATGTGGAAGTATTAAGTTCATTCCCTCGTCTCATCTCGAATAAAATTTCAGTTACAATGGCGGTTAAGAGTATATCTTTGTTTATCACTCATTTGTCATTTAACTTTAGGACTCAATAATATAAATCAAAAGTTTAGGGACCAAAAGTGTCATAAATTCAAAGTCACTTAAATAACTCAAAACAAACAATCCGCTCTTTTCAAAACATCACAATTTCTAAACCCATAAACCCCCTTTCAAGATCTACGGACCATATTCAAACGAGCAATCCACTTTAGTTATCTTCAATCTGTAAGTTCCTTAGTGATCTTTAGGGTATTACAAACATAGGTTTTCGTTTAATTGTAAATCCAACGGCTAAATTTCTTGTAAAACCGATTTAGATATCTAGGGTTTGCGATTTCGAAATCTACAAAATCATAGTTTGATATCTGATTTCTTGATAGGGTTTTGTTACATTTAATGTCACTAAACTAACAATATCATTTTAACTTACTTCCACTCATGGTTGCTTGATTCACGAAACCTAGGTTTTGGTTCGATTTGAGATATTTTGATTCTGTGATTGTTTGCTTTGTATTATTTGTGAGGTGCTTGTATATGACCTCCGTGCTTGTCTATTGGTCTTTAGTGGAACGATTATTTGTTGTAATTACTTTTATATTAGTGTTAAATGACCCCTAACTTGTCTTTTGAGTAGAATAAAAGCGCATTTGCTTGAGGACAAGCAAATCTCAAGTGTAAGGGTATATGATGAGGCGAAAAATGATCCGTTTTTAGGGGGGTCATTTAAGCCCGAATTCGAATTTATTTGATCAAATATTGCCCTAAATCGTTCCTTTTGTGATTTTAGGTACTTTGGGAGAGAAATCTGGAAAAGGAAACAATTCGGACATTTTTGGAGCGTAAAAGTGAAGAAAACGCCAAAGTCTTAATTTTCCATGCTGGGAACAGTAGGTGACGGCGTCAAGAGCAAAACCTTGACGGCGTCAAGAGCAAATTTCATGAAAATCCATGACGATCCAGAGAAGATTTGACGGCGTCACGTAGGAAGGGCGTCAAGAGTAAAAGAGTCATGACGGCCTGGAAACATATAAGTCTTGACGGCGTCAGAAGTAGATCTAGGCAGTCCGAGAAGAGTTTTGGCGGCGAGGTGACGGCGTCACATGTTTCTTCTTGACGCCGTCAAACCCATTTTTCTATATATAGTTTTCTAATTTTTCACATTTAAGGGAAGAGAAGTTTTGGGAGAAACCCTAAGTACGATTTTGGTGTAACTTTACAGGTTTTTCAAGGGTTCCAACCCCTTGATACCTTGCATGATTAATCAAGATAAGTGTTCTTCTAATTCAATCAATATGTCTATATGTTGGTTGTCTATATCATGTTCTTGTCTTAATTCTATCATGCTAGGCTAGATCTCTTTTGTGTTTGCTTAGATCTAATGAAACCTAGATATTGATTATGTGTTGATTGCTTGTTTATTCTTGTCTTGGATGAATGATTTATATGTTAGGCTTAAGAAAACTGGCAGATCTCCAATTGGTAATATGCTTGAACGTCTTAAGAAACATGAACCAACGCGCACTAGGTCTTTATTGGTTGTATTTAATGCATGAGCCACTGTTTACAATCCCTATAGTTGTGCTGGGCATGGTGTAGGAGGAGATAAGAGCTCATAGAATTGGGGAGTTATGTGTGCCACCCCATGAATGGTATTAAGGAATACAATCCGTCATCCATACAATTATAACAAGTAATTAACGTGTAAAAGATATCTAGGGAGTAGTGAAATCTAAGTAAACACATTTTCTCCAATTACTGCTCACAACTTTAGTATAAATTAGTTTATTTTCATTTTTAGTATTTTATTTTGACTGCATCTTAGTTTTGGGTTAGTTGAATAGCAACTAATTCCGCCCACTCTTCCAAAACCCGAGATCTTTACTTGCTTTCTAAAAAATATAAAAACACAAAAATAATCATCCCTCACCTTTAGAACTAGTATTTAGGCTTTCTAATCCTAGCAACACTATTCCTAAGCTGAACGATCAATCCCCCGGTACTTGTCACTATACTATACTACAACGATCAGGTACACTGCCTGGTGGGGGTTGTAAGCTTCTCGAGATCCCTCGAGAGGTAAAGCCTGTTGCGATTCCCACGCATCAAGTTTTTGGCGCCGCTGCCGGGGAATAGTTATTGTCTAGGTTAGAATTTCTTTTTATTAGGTCTACTTGCTAGATTCCTTTCTAGTAAGATTTTATTTTTTATTTTTTTAGGTTTTCTTTAGTCTATCTCATTTCTTTGTGCCTCTGTTAGTAAATTAAACTCATTGACTATTCCGTTGACCATTATGGAAAACGCGAATCCACCCCTGTCCCCTAGAGAAGTGGCTGTGTTACGTGAACAAATTGAGAGTGAGATTAGGGAGCTTAGAGAGCTTAATAGGTTGATTAAGATTGAACTCGAACATACATTTAGTGACCTAGCAACCGCCTTGTATTCAAATAAGGACCTAGGGCCTAATGACTTTGTGAATGTTGTTGAGGGACTAGAAGAGGAGGAAATAGATCCGAAGCTTAACGACCATTTTAATCTATACCCCACTAAGGAGGAGATTGCATATTATAATAATCTTATTGATAACCCGCGATCTCCTTTCACCATAATTGAACCTAAGATCAAGAGAGGCGATCCTAAGAATGCTAAGATACCATGTATGATTGGATATAGGCACATTAGCAATGCTTACATTGACTTTAAATCTCCAATCAACATTATGTCCTCAACGGTTTATAATGGTATAGTGAAAACAAGACTTGAACCTAGAAGGGATCCCAAGTACCCCGGTGGAGTTTGTAACTTTGTCGGGAAAGTTAAAGGTTTACGTGTCTTTGTTGGTAATTTCACTTTTGTCACCGACTTTATGATTGTGGAGGATCTTGCTAATGTTATTGATTGTCGATTATCCAATGTTGTGTTTGGCAAACCATTTGTTGAGGAGTCTAAGTTGGAATATGATGAGGTAGAAGGTACGATCCGATTTGCAAGTAACACCGATAGTATCACGTATAGGATGCCTAATAGGATGAAAGAATTTCGCTTTATATCTCGTTTTGATAAGGATAATGTTGGTGCTTTTGAGGATATTGATGAGAAGGATAAGAAAAAGGGCATGGACTATGTATGGGAAAAAAGGAGTCTTTACTACAAAGATTGCTTGGCCCTTGGACCAAGGTATAAAGTCGATGAAGAATTTGCCCAAAAGATTATGGGAGCGGTTGAAAAAAAGGTAATTGAATTCTACAAAGAATATTTGCAATCAGAGAATGGAACCAATGATGAAATCACGTAGTAACCCATGACCTTGAGTCTAGCTACAAGACTCGTAAATAAAGAAAAGCGCTTCTTGGGAGGCAACCCATGTTTTGTGTGATTTTATTTGTTTGATTGTTATTTGCTTCCGTATGCATGTTTTATTTTTATTGTTGGTAGATCATGTTTCTAAAACTAAATAGTGGAAATACTTTACTTTGTTGTTTTGGCCTAGTAGTCTTAACTCCACCTAGAAGTATTTTTGCAAAAGATAAGTGTAAGGGGAAACCCCAAATATGTTTTCAAAAAACAAACCGATCATGATTCTCCACAATATTAAATGAGCATGTATATTCGTATTTGTTAGAGTCAAATGCTTGTATTGAGTCATAATGAAGTTTTACAGGATTTTCCAGGAAGTAAGACCAAGTTTTTCCAGAAATTTTCCGGAAACTTAACATAAGAATTTCTGCAGGTCCATTCTGACGGCGTCAGGGGTTTACTCTTGACGGCGTCAGGAGTTAAAATCTGGAAATTTTACCGGTTTTGTTTTTCTAACGGAGTCTTATGGTTTTTGTGAATTATTAAGTTTTATAATCTCCAGGAGATCTGCAAACTTCATTCCACAAGCATTATATCTTATCTTGTTTTCTAGGATTTAGAAACTTATATAGGATGCCGCCGATTTTACGCGAGGTTGTCTTGTCTATTTTGTCAGGTTTTACAGGTTATGTATGACAAGAAGATGATTTATATTCTGGAAGGGAAGCTTTGATTGTTCATTTTCTTGGAGGAAGATTTAACCTGGCTATCCTATTATCCATACCGAGCGAATCAGGGGAGTATTTGATTTCATTCTCTTTACTTTTTCACTTTTACATTCTTTACTTGAACATTGGGGACAATGTTCATCTTAAGTGTAAGGGGAGGGTAAAAAGATGATACCTTACATATGCACTTTCGCTTGAGTTTGTTTTGTTTAATAGTAGATGTGTAATAAAACTATGAGAAATACTTGTTAGTGCAATTTTAGCGCCAAATTTAAAATTTTTTACAACATTTAGGAGTGAAACTTTAGCCATAGCAAGCGTCTCATGGATAGGAGATTGTATGACTAGCACATAACCGTATATTCAGAAAAATTTTCCACCCAAATATGTGAGGTTCGCCTTTAGATTTGATAGGAAAAGCATTTACTATTAGTGCTTATGAGTGTACCGGTAGCATTTAGATTCTAGAACTTGCGTTAGTGATGCATCCCGAGACCGCTAGTGAGACTACATTCGTGTAGTAGGATTTACTACATGATAAGAGGCATTAGGGTCACCCTTGTGTTAAAACCGTATCATAATTACTTGACCATTTAAGTCATATTACTTGGCTACTTAAGTCAACTAATTTTTCCCACACCCTTAGCGTTGTACTCATTTTTAGTACACGAAACCCCTAGTACACCCCTCCGAGCCTATCTTTTCGTTTCTAACTTTAAGCATTTTACTTAAAGGAAGAATTTGTTACACCCCACTTAAATGTACAACCAAATCGCCTTAGCCTTCCGTGTATGCGCTCATTTTTAGTGCATTATTGTTATTTGTTAAACCCTAAGTTAACTTTCTAATTGATTACATGGTTGCTAAGTCGAGTCATATCCTTGTACATATTGTTTTGGGACGATTGGGACTCATGGGTAAGTACTTATTTTATGGAGTAATGGGGAAGAACATCACTTATTACCCCCATATGTACGTTAATCTTAAAAGTGCTCCAAGTGTTTTGATTTTCTTAATTCGAGTCATTAGATTAATTAACTGTAAAGTATGTAAAAATTCAAGTGTAAGGGGAATTCTCATCCCCTATGATGTATTATTTTGGATGGTAGGGTAAGAGTGTATGCAAAAAAAAAAAAAAAAAAAAAAAAAAAAAAAAAAAAAAAATCGAAAAAAGAAAAAAAAAAAAAGAGAAGAGGAAAAAGAGAAAAAACATACGGACTACCATCTCGTTTTTATTCTATGTTCATTTTATATTTTTGTTATTTTTCATTTATTAGCTTAAGTCGAGTCTAGTCTTGGCTTAGCAACGCCATATTGTACATGTAATTAACCAAGATTGTTAACTCGCCACCAATAAAACTTCCTTTATCCAACAAAACCGTGTATTCCATATCCCTACACCTAACGTTACAACCCTTTAAAAGACCTCTTTGATAGTTTATCCTAGGTGCTTACGCCATGTGGTGGAGGTTTGATCCTTTCCCAAGCCTATGGTAATCTATTTTGCTATGACAGGTAGTGAGAGATATCTTCCGTTTCCATATTGTAATTTATACTTTATTACACCCGAGAGATGTGAGTATCTAAACACTATTTGTGAGGTGCTTGTATATGACCTCCGTGCTTGTCTATTGGTCTTTAGTGGAATGATTATTTGTTGTAATTACTTTTATATTAGTGTTAAATGACCCCTAACTTGTCTTTTGAGTAGAATAAAAGCGCATTTGCTTGAGGACAAGCAAATCTCAAGTGTAAGGGTATATGATGAGGCGAAAAATGATCCGTTTTTAGGGGGTCATTTAAGCCCGAATTCGAATTTATTTGATCAAATATTGCCCTAAATCGTTCCTTTTGTGATTTTAGGTACTTTGGGAGAGAAATCTGGAAAAAGAAGCAATTCGGACGTTTTTGGAGCGTAAAAGTGAAGAAAACGCCAAAGTCTTAATTTTCCATGCTGGGAACAGTAGGTGACGGCGTCAAGAGCAAAACCTTGACGGCGTCAAGAGCAAATTTCATGAAAATCCATGACGATCCAGAGAAGATTTGACGGCGTCACGTAGGAAGGGCGTCAAGAGTAAAAGAGTCATGACGGCCTGGAAACATATAAGTCTTGACGGCGTCAGAAGTAGATCTAGGCAGTCCGAGAAGAGTTTTGGCGGCGAGGTGACGGCGTCACATGTTTCTTCTTGACGCCGTCAAACCCATTTTTCTATATATAGTTTTCTAATTTTTCACATTTAAGGGAAGAGAAGTTTTGGGAGAAACCCTAAGTACGATTTTGGTGTAACTTTACAGGTTTTTCAAGGGTTCCAACCCCTTGATACCTTGCATGATTAATCAAGATAAGTGTTCTTCTAATTCAATCAATATGTCTATGTGTTGGTTGTCTATATCATGTTCTTGTCTTAATTCTATCATGCTAGGCTAGATCTCTTTTGTGTTTGCTTAGATCTAATGAAACCTAGATATTGATTATGTGTTGATTGCTTGTTTATTCTTGTCTTGGATGAATGATTTATATGTTAGGCTTAAGAAAACTGGCAGATCTCCAATTGGTAACATGCTTGAACGTCTTAAGAAACATGAACCAACGCGCACTAGGTCTTTATTGGTTGTATTTAATGCATGAGCCACTGTTTACAATCCCTATAGTTGTGCTGGGCATGGTGTAGGAGGAGATAAGAGCTCATAGAATTGGGGAGTTATGTGTGCCACCCCATGAATGGTATTAAGGAATACAATCCGTCATCCATACAATTATAACAAGTAATTAACGTGTAAAAGATATCTAGGGAGTAGTGAAATCTAAGTAAACACATTTTCTCCAATTACTGCTCACAACTTTAGTATAAATTAGTTTATTTTCATTTTTAGTATTTTATTTTGATTGCATCTTAGTTTTGGGTTAGTTGAATAGCAACTAATTCCGCCCACTCTTCCAAAACCCGAGATCTTTACTTGCTTTCTAAAAAATATAAAAACACAAAAATAATCATCCCTCACCTTTAGAACTAGTATTTAGGCTTTCTAATCCTAGCGACACTATTCCTAAGCTGAACGATCAATCCCCCGGTACTTGTCACTATACTATACTACAACGATCAGGTACACTGCCTGGTGGGGGTTGTAAGCTTCTCGAGATCCCTCGAGAGGTAAAGCCTGTTGCGATTCCCACGCATCACAAGTATACATGTTAGATTGATTTTGTTGATCTACACCATTGGTGCTTGGTTCTCGATAAACTTGTATGCCTCGTTCATAGAAAATTTCTATCTATCTGAGTCTTAATAAGTAGTATGCTGTCATAATGTGTTTTTTACATGTGTTTGTGATATGCTAGAACCATTGATACTCATTAGACTCTAACTTGAAATATTATCGAGAACTTGTTCTTGATAATTATCGAGATCTTAGATAACGTGCATATTGGTTATATCTAATTGGTGTTTATCAATCTTTATGACAGGCCTGAATCATTGGATAATAAAATTGCAAAAGAAACGTACGTATGGATAAATTTCGAAAAATTCTTGTATAAGAACTTCTTTCGAAATCCCATTCTTTCGCAAATCAAGTTTTCGCAATCACGACATTTCGAAAACACTCTTATTGAGTGTTTGCGAAAGTTTCTCAAACGCTTTGTGTTTTCGAAAAATCTTGTTTTTTCGAGAACACATACTTTGAAAATCTTTCGCAATCTCTTACATAAGTGTGTTTGCGATAATCACTGCTCTAACGTTTTCGAGAACCATGCTTCTTTTCGAAATCACATATGAGAAAATCTTTCGCAATCACACATCCTTGAATCTTTTCAAAAAATATTTCACTTAAGTATGTTCTCGATAAAATTATTATCAAGAACACACTTGGAATGTTTTTTCGAAAACCTTCATTATGATTGTTTGCGAAAATTTTTTCTTATGACTGTTTTTTCGAGATCATGATTGATTTATTTTTCGAAATCTTGAAAATATTGCGAAAATATGTTGATGGCTTGTTGTAATTTCGCAGACATGTAATTATGTTGTGTTTGTGTTGTAATCATCATTTGTTGTAACACGATGTATAAATATGCTACTTGGATCATTTTTGTGCTTAAGTGAATGTGCTCTAATTTTAATTGATTTCGTGATTCTAAATGATCAATTTTCTTCAAGTATGCATTATATGTCACTTCACACATAACATAATGAAACATTCGTGCTTAATTGTCTTAAGTAGAAATCTATAACCAAACTCAAAATTGTGCTAACACGTAACAAATTTGGATGTTTGGTTTATGATTATACTTTTCAGATTAACATGGCTGAACACAACGAGAATGTCCCTGAACAAGATCTTCCATTACTCACCATGGATGACATCACTCCCGAAAACTACAATGTCACGATTGGCAACAACAATCCACGAGTTGATTTCGACAAATTGAGAATTACAGAGAACTCGTGCATGATTGTCAAAGATATTCTACTTGCACATCCATGCAAACATCTGCTCATCTGTTCTACTTCACTTCCTCTGTTCTACCTTCATCAGTTCTGGATAACGGCTAAGGCAAATTTGGATGATGAGTCTTTTACTGTTACGCTAGATCGCCAAGTCTACAATGTTAATCACGACGTTCTTCGTACAGTCCTTCACCTGCCTCAAGCTGACAACGAATTCGCTCCAATACTGCCTGAACTGGACCTTCTTGACTTCTTTGTTGAATTAGGATATGATGTTGATGACAACGTACCTCTAGTCAAACATTCCCGATTCAATGCCAAGAATATCCCTCAGCCTTGGAGAACATTCTGTCTGTTGGTTGTAAGATCTATATCAGGAAGAAAGAGTGGTCATGAACATCCTAGGCTTGAACACTTGCAAACGTTTTAGGGAATGGTGACTTTGACACCTATTGACTTTGCAGTACCAATCATGAATGATATAGTCTACAGCATTCAAACCGATCGTGTGAAGACTATGATACCATTCACAAGACTCACCAAGCTTCTCATAGAACATTTCTGCAAAGACACTCCAGAATTCATCAAGAGGATGGCTGATCCTAAAGAGCCGAAGCACCTCTTCGAGGACGACTTCACCACCTCATTCATCAAGACGACCACTTCCTCTACCAAGATCAAAGGAATGAGGCTTCCCGAATACCTTCTTGATGACAAAATCAAGAAAAGTCTGAACTACAAGCTGTATGATAATGCTTACAAAGGGGTACAGGAAGAAGCCACTATACAGACTCGAAGCAAAGGAGGTGTGAAGTCTGGGAGTACTACAAGCACCACTGGCTCACTTCAGACTAAGTCTAAGGCTGCTCCCAAGACAAAACCAAAGACTTCCACCAAACCTAAACCTACATCAAAACCCAAGCCTGCAACCAAGCCAAAGCAAAAGGTAACTCCAGAGTACACTCTTCGTGATGAACCTACACC
This sequence comes from Artemisia argyi, assembly GCA_030686995.1. Taxonomy (NCBI): domain Eukaryota; kingdom Viridiplantae; phylum Streptophyta; class Magnoliopsida; order Asterales; family Asteraceae; genus Artemisia; species Artemisia argyi. The sequence goes on from CM060684.1 coordinate 27,514,496, forward strand.
TCCACCTTCTGACACCGAATCCGAGTTCGACACGGAATCTGAAGAAGAAGAACCAGATTATGAACTGAGGGTAAGAGCACCTGAAGAAAGATTCCCTGCAACTGAGATCGCCATACAACAAAGTCTTGAAACTTATGAAGAAGAGACAAGGAAAAGAAAAGGAATCACTATTAATGAGCCTAATGATGATGATAAACGCAAACTTAAAAGTATAATTGTCGACACACGAGCTGAAGAAAAGCGACTTCGCAAAGAACAAAGGAAAGCAAGTCTCGAAAGCCGACTTATGTCTCAACCTCCAACACCACCACCTATCGATTAGTCAGAACATGAAGGAGCTACAAGCAGCATGATTCCTCCCGTTGTGTCCACAACGTTAGAATCAGCTCCACAGCCTGATGACACCGTTAAAGATATAGACAAAACAGGAGATGTCAATATGACAGAGACTGCTAATTTAGAGGAGAATGTTGGCGGACAAAAGAACGTAGCTACGGATCAGGAACATGAATACCTCATTACTCCAGAGTTTCTTGCACGAGAAGCAGAGGAAGCAGAGGAACGTCGTAGAAAAGAAAACGAAGAGAAGAACGCATTCGACACCAACATATTTCTTAAGTCATCTTCTCAGCAGACTTCCTCTGCAAAACCTCCACCTCCTCAAGACTCTCCACCAAAGGATCCAACTCCTCCTGCTTCTTCTTCAAACTCTCACAACGAGTCGTCGTCCGAATCATCACCTAAGCATTCATCTCCCACACCATCATAAACCGCATCAAAACAGCATTCAATCAATGAACCGAAACAACCAGTTGATCTTCAGGAGCAAGTCAACAAACTCACCAACATGGTTACCAGTCTTACCAAACAAGTTGAGGACTTCCAGGAGTCAAAGCAGCTGATCGATAAGTTCTTGAACTCTGATTACACAGGATTTATCAGGAGTGCAACACATGATTTTCTCACTGAAAATCTAGTTGATATGATCACTCCTGAAGTAGCAAACCTTCTTGAACCAATCAAGGAAAACTTGGATCACAGAATAAGAAGTGTTACGAGAAAAATGTTGTCAACTACACCATTCACACTTCACACTGCAAAACCTTCTACTGTTGCTCCAACCGTCCCTGAATTATCCTTCAATGACATGCTTGCCAAACTCTTCGACAATATTGCCTCCAAAACCACACATACTGCTGAAGAAAACGCACTTTATGATGCTATGGTGGCTTACATATCCAAAGAGTCATGCAAAGATGCAGCTGGAACCCTGAAAAGGACAAGAAAAGATGACGATCCTGACCCAAACTCTAAAGGCAAGAAACCTAAGTCTGGAACAGGTCCTTCATCCTCTCTACAACCACGAAAGGACTCCACTCCTCCTGGAAATCAACAACACCCCTCAGCTACTGGTCAAGGTCAAACTGAAGAGGAAGAAACTTTCATGGAACATACTGATGACTACCAGGGTCAACCTGACACCGATTACCGTGCTCCACCTATTCCTGATTCTCATGCTGGACCATCGTCACCATCCAAAGCTAAAGACAAAGATGCTACATCTAAGTCTAAGAAATCTAAGAAGAAAAGACGTCATTCATGGCTCGACAATGATGATACTCCTCAAAATGACTGGTTGACAGAAATGGTTCAAGCTCAACCTCCTCTCGAAGAAGAACCCCTTCCCGGTAACACTCTACAGTTCACCCAAGTCATAATGAAGGATCTTCAGATCAACAAACTTACAAAGACGGAGCTCGGAAGAATCAATAGGGATGCACAAGAATTCCTCAAGAAAAGATCTGGAAACAAAGTGGAATACGAATATCATATGCAGAATATAGCTAGTGCAATGTCTGCCGACTTTGACTGGCTATAACCATAAGTGAATATCGATCTCAGTTCCAAGAATCATGAAAAACCTTACTTCACTGACTGGACCAAACCATTACCTTTGAAAGGATTTCTAGACAAACCTAAGATACCTTACAGCTTCTTCTTCAACAAAGATCTTCGTAACATCCAGCTCACTCAGGAGACATCCAAGAAGAAATATGCTTCCTCACTCACAATCTCAGTACCTGCCGCAAGATACGAAATTCCTGCCATTGAAGAAACCACTCGTATTTTCAGCAACTCCATCGTAGCTTACGACAGAGATGCTCTACATGGAATTCAACACTGGCCAGAACGTCGTCGTCTCGGTTATACCAGTAGATTAGGAGAGAAATCATTGGAAAATGTGAAGCAAAAATCTAAGATCATCGCTATCTTGGAGATTCAAGAGTCGCAACGGTTTAACTACATATTCATGCGTGAAATTGTTGTTAAACGACAAGATGAAAAGAAGTACAATTTCTCCGAAGCAGACTTTCCAGACCTTAATCTCAATGACATTGAAGACATGTATCTCGAAAAGGTTCAAGGAAGAATGCGTGGATTCGATAGAGATGTACAGTACAACTTCATGGCATCACTACCTCTTTACATCCGACGATTGATAGTTCAAGAAAGGGTGGAAGATCTTCAGCTTGGAGTGGAAAGTTACCAACAGAAGATCTATTTGACAAAGCCGCAATTCACATTTGATGGAATCTATCAAACGTCACAGTTTACTCTCAACCAAGATCCTTTTGGTTTCACCTACATCAACAGCAAAAATCTACAAAGTTTCATGAGGTTCGATGAGGTACACAAATTCTGTGATGTTACACTCAAATCTGTTCGTGATGGGCTTGTCAAAAGGTTGAATGATGATCGCCGAAAGATAGCTAAGGGGGAACAACCTAGATGGAAATCCAGCACAAGAAGACAAGTTCGTAATTTTGTCTTAAAGATTGAAGAGAGGTTATTTCGACGGGAACAGATCAGACGACTGGAGAGCTATATCGGTGCCAGACCATCGTTTCCTGTCAAACTCTTCGAAAGACCAGAACCCAAGTTCACTGACTTTGATGCTCCACTTCCTGACGAAGATTAACTTGGTACATTTGGTTATTTTTTCAATATCAATTGTTTCATTTGATTGAATTAATTTCACAATGGCTTGTGCACGCATTACAGTGCACAACCCGAACTTGTAAAGAAAGGACCCTGAGGTACGCTTCAGTGCCTCAATCCTATAATAAGGAGCGAAGGCTTCTTACTTTTGAGTAGAATTAATCTAACATTTATGATTTTTTCATAATTCTGCTCAAAAGGACAAGTATTTCACCTCAATAAGACCTAATCACTTGTTGAGGGGGAGCACTTGTCAAAACAAAACACTTTGCTCTAAATCAAAAGTTCTTGGTGAATCTCCCCGTAAGACTCAAAAAGGCATATTTTAATCTAAAAGTTTGTCAAAAACATCATTTTATATGCTATTTTTTAGGGGGAGAAAATGAAAAAGTGATTAAAATATACGAAGTCAAAGCTTTAAAGTTGTATCATGTGCGAGCTAGACTCAGTATTGACCCAGGAATTGACGAGACAATAAAAGTTAGTAATATCGAAAGGACTTATCCTCGACGGGTAATAACATCAAGTTAGTTACTAGAGCTAGTTGTCACCTAAAAGCTGACAATGCATCTCTTTAACTAACCACGTAAGCGTGTCTCGAAAAGGATATGTCTTAGTAGAAATGTACCGTCTCGAGAAACTTTCTGTGAACTTGATCAGGCCGGGTAATAACTTCAAGCTAGTTTAACTAGTGATGTAAGCGTGTCTCGAATCGGTCGTGTTCACGGAAAGTGGATCAATTCAAATGATTGCTCCTCCCGCATGTGCAAATTTATTAAAACACTTATGAGCACATGTGCAGGGGGAGCCCTTCAAAAGTGTATACAAAACTCTCAAAGTGTTAAATAAAATATTTGATTAACACAAACACTTTGAGAAATTTTCAATCAAAGGTTTCTTGGCTACTGTCGGAGTTATAAGGTGATTAAGATAGGAATATCCGTCCTATGATCCGCCAGAGCCGGAGGGATCTACCCAAGGACATCTCCCATAGTTAGAATTAGAAGTCCTTAGGTATGATACGAAAAAAGGAGAAAAGAATGAAAGGGAAAGAAGGAGTTGAAGAATTAAAAAGAAAAATAAAGAAAAGGGTGAAAAGAAATAGCCCTCCATATGTTCAACCTTAGGGCAGACACCGGGTTCAATACGTATGCTACTGGTTGTTGCAAAAGACAACACCGGTATTGAAGACAAAGTCGTCATGGACCCAGTGACGCAATGCACTAAACCTTCTTAACTACTCAAGTTCTCTTAAAAGAACTTGTTTCATTCTCACGGGGAACCAGCATAGCCTATCGACCTATCTCTTAGAGACGGTTGATATTGAAACAGGAGACCCCTCCCTAGTCTCCGCATAGGAAACCTAGGTGTGCACTTATAGAGTCTAGAGCCTTGAGATACATCAAAGATCTCTTAGGAACACTTAGTATTTCTACAACTGGTGTTCTACATCAATGGGCATCAGTTGTAAACTATCGAGTCCTTCGCAGATCTTAGCAATCTGCCGAGAACGTTTATGAGAGGAGTACTTATGTATTTCTCAATGATTGAATGGAAATCCCTGCCAGGGTCAACATCTAACAGCCCTGACAGCAGGTCACTTCGGTAACCTCACAAGGGTTACGCTTAGTGTTTGCGGTGGTTCCACTACGGTCTACAGTCGTGGAGTGATCCCCAGCGACTCACCCAGTCATTGAGCTACTCAGTAGGTCTCGTAAGCTCCTTCGGGAGTATCTGATATGGGAACGGCCTGGATAAGGATTAGAAGGAGTCTTCACAATATGCTGTTGATGAGCTCTAATTCCGTATCTGTAAGTACCGGTTATTTATTGCTAACTGTTTACTCGCAGGTACCTCACTTCCATGATGGTAGATTCCAACATGCTCATACATATATCTTGAAGTCAAAGAAAGCTCCCCCAAAGATCTTAGCAACACAAAGTTCCAAGAAAGATTCTACGCCAATAAAAAGAATCTACAAAGTTTAAAGACAAAGATCTCAATGTATGTAAAGGAACTTCTTGTACGTGAAAGTCTAAGTCCAAAGATGTATGAGTATGTTGGAATGGCGGATAACCACCACAGACACAGGAGTGACGAACGGCAGATTACTTCATAACACAATCACTACATCATCACCAAAGAACAAAGACAAAGAGCAAAGTACATCCATTATCATTCAAATCAATTTTGAAGACGTCTAGAGTTTTACATGTCACAAGTCAACGACAAAGATGAAGACGTCAAGCAACCGTGATGACCGACCCTTAGGGGGAGATTGTTGGGATCATAGTTTTCACTATTTTATCAAGTCTCGGTCATGTGTAATAATGTTAGGTTGCTTAACTATTACTTACTTTCATTTACTAAATGTATTAAGTTTACTAGGCTTAAGGTATGTAACCCATGGGCCTCAAAGCCCATGAAATGATGAAAGGAAGGAGAGGGAGTGTTACCCTAGCTCCTTCCCTATATATAGAAGCCTTAGGTCATTTGTAAACTTGGTTGGTTATTTGATTTCTTAAGGAAACTCTTGCACTTATATTTCTCTAACTCATATAATCACCCAACTCCTTATATCTATCTCATTCTTATACTTGTGTTTACTAAATGGTGACCTAACAGTATATGTGATGAAGGAATTATGAGGAACATCACAAATTAATCACGAACTTTAGTAGTGGAGACCAAACCCACTAGGCAAAGAAAGACATATGTCTTATCATCCGTTGGAACAAAACACAAGGAATCGAATTGTTACCTATATTCTATCCCTTTCAGATAACGCCAAGTTCGAAGGACCGAATGTTGTAGAGTTAGTCACAAAGGTTTATTGTACCCATTTCAGTTATTCCTGTTAAGGAAACCGATTCACCTTGGACTTCAAGCAATCATTTCAGGATTTCCTTCAGAAACCCATTTAGATGTAAACATCACCTATCATCCTCAGACTGATGGTCAAAGCGAGAGAACAGTTCAAACATAGGAAAGTATGCTCAGAGCATAAGTGATTGATCCTAGAAATGGTTAGACTAACCAGTTATCATAAACCAAATTCAGTTGCAATCATAGTTATCGCGCGAGCATAGAGACTACACCATTTGAGGCACTCTATGGTCGAGGTGCCAATATCCATTGACGGATCGAAATTTGGAAAAGCCCAACATACTAGTCTAGTAGGCATTCATGAGATAACCAAGAATTTTCTACAAGTCAATAATTAGTTACAAGTTCAATAAGTTGTAAACCATTAAAACTTCAAGTTGGTAGGCAGAGTTATGTTGAAAGTTCTGCCTAGGAAAGGCATGATATCTTTCAGAAAACTTGGAAAGTTAAACCCGATATACACTGGACCATGTAATATTTCAGACAGAGTAGGCCTAGTGGCCGTCAGACTTGAGCCTTGTTAGAGAACAACAGGATTACACAACCATGTATTATCATCTTTTCAGATTAGTCACTCATAATTCCATTTGGAAAGGAATCCAACCCAAAGTCAAACATAAACCTTGTAGGAGAACAAATAGAAATCATGGACCGAGAGGTCAAACAGTTGAAGCAGAGTCGAATTTCGATCGTTAAGGTTCGATGGAATTCTCAAAGAGGACCCGAGTTTACTTGGGAACGGGAAGACCAAATGCAACGCAAGTATCCACATCTTTTCACCAAACCTATTACCGAGACCAACACTAGCTGAATTCAGGGACTGAATTCCTTTTTGGGTGGGCGACTGTCACAACTCACCATTTCAGGTCATTTCCCAAACTTCGACATTTTACTATTCATAAATCACTATTCATCAAAACACTATTCATCGTTTTTACTATTCATCATTTTCGAGGTCAATTTGATATTCTGAGAAACATTTGAGAATTTTACTATTCACTGAACACTATTCAATTCCGGAAAACTTTTCACTATTCACTTGCATTACTCATTTCATCGTAAATTTAGTTTACGGGTATTAAAATTCGCGTAACCGTATTGGTTTAGGTGTGAATTCATTTCATTATTAGTAAGGACACTGCAGACGGACTAGAGATAGTCTGCATATCATTATAACAGCATTTTCATGTTATACCACTCTTAGGATTTTCAAATTTATATATTTGATATATTTAACGTTTTACGTATAATTATTTATAAATAAACGTTAACACACGGTTAATAAACACGACGAATATATCTAAATATTCCCACAATGGTCCCGACATATTTTTATATCCATTATATCATCATAAAAGTTATAATATTCATTTACCCAGTATTTTGGAAATTTATATTATTTATAACGTAAGTTTATAAATATTACGACGGTTTTCGTGGAAACTAAACAATAATCACCCGAACACTCAGTACTTTTACCCAACATATTTTTAACATTTTTACAACTTTATTTTATCCCGAATAACTTCGTTAACATTTATTTCTATCAAACCCGGTACCTTATTTTAACAAATAACACATATGTACACTTATACTATACTCGATTTCCTAATTAAATCCAAGCTACCCCAACCCCCCCCCCCCCCTCATCCACCATGGCCGGCCCCTAAAGTCCTCACCAAGGCCAAATTATACATTTTCATAACCTTAAGCATTTATGTACCAACATAATACCATATAACCTTTCCGTAAATATCTAAAAACTTCAAAAACATAAACATACATATTTCTTAGAATCAAAAGCTCATATTTCTCATCTCTTTCACTCAAACCCACGACCCACTCCATAATCCATGATCAAGTGAAGATTTTCCAAAGTTTAAAGCTACAAAGTTGTTCCTTTTGTCATTCTAATCAAGATTCTTGCAACATAAACACAAGTAACACAAGATTTCCCATCATCTAATCACCTATTATTTCAAAGTGAGTTATCAAATTTATTTTCATGATTTCAACTAATTAATAGGGTAAAGTGCAAAAATGGTCCTTCACGTTCCACAAATTTGCAAAAACGGGACCGAGACAAAAAGTAGCGCAAAAAAGCCACCCACGTTCCAGATTTTCGCAAAATCGCCACTGAGAGCCCTTTTCCGTTAACTCCCGTTAGTTTTCCCGTCAGTCAAGGGTATAATCGCATGAAATGACAAATATACCCCTTTAACTTCAGATACAACCCTACCTCTTGCCGCCAAATCTTTACCAGTGCAATTTCCGCTTTAATTTCCCTCCTGTTTTGTGAGGGTTTTTTTTTTTTTTTTTTTTTTTTTTTTTTTTTCTTTTTATTTGTTAAAGGAGTATTTGTTGTTAATGTTATGGACTTACAATTGTAGGTGGTCAGATGGGAAATGTGAAAGTAGTAGAGGTAGATAATGAAACAGAGGAACAGAGTGGTGGGAGTGATTCAGAGGATTTGGACTATAATCGAAATGATGATGAAGTGTTTGATGACGATGATCAGGTAAATGAAGATGTTCCCGTAAGTAAGTCTGATTTGCTATGCCATAAAGCTTGTGAAATTCAATCAGGTATACTTGTTTTTACCAAACATTATGCACTGATTAGAGAGTATGCCAAAGAGTTGGTTAATCAAAATCCAGGCACTACTGTTAGGATTGATGTATAGCTAGAACCAAATCCAGCTAGTTCAACAAGAACTTTTAAAAGGGTGTATGTGTGTTTGGGAGCTATGAAACAAGGTTTCAAAGCTTGTGGCAGAGAATTCTTAGGATTAGATGGATTCTCCATGTCAGGTCCTTTTCCAGGTCAATTACTAACAGCAGTTGGGATTGATGCAAACAATGGGATTTATCCAGTAGCATATGTTGTAGTTGATGCACTAAATAAGGCAACTTGGTGTTGGTTTTTGAAACTACTAGGAGAGGATCTTGGGATAGAAACCAACTGCAAGTTCACTTTCATATCTGATAGGCAAAAGGTGCACATTTCTATTGTATAATTAATCATGTGTTTTATGCACAATGAGAACATGTAAAGTTTTAACACCATCCATAACCTTACCTGTTCACAGAGATTGATACAAGCTGTTGCTAGTGTGTTTCCAAATGCTGCACACAGGTTTTGTGTTAAGCATATTCATGAGGAAATGAAGTCACATTTGAAAGGAGGTGTTTACAAGGACATGCTTTGGAAGGCTGCATGATGAGTGCTTAATCACTCATCCTTTTTAGGCTTTATTTCAGACCAATAATACCAAATACTAACCAAAAATGCCAAGAGAATGCATGTTTTTGTATTTGTGTATGTGCAGGAACGGATATGAGAAAAATGAACAAAAAACGATGCCAAAACCGACAAAAATGAGCACGAGAATGAAAAAGGTCAAAAGCCGGAGCCGGGGAAGCAAAATGATCAAGGAAAGCTCAGAATATCATAAGAAGCCCTCAGGAATTCCAAAAGTTGCATAAAAAGTCCCTGGACAAAGTTTGGAAGAATTGGCGATTTTAGTCCTTGTACTTTCAGAGAATTACAAATTTAGTCCCTTGAAGATTATTCGGAGAAAAGACAAAATTGGTCCTTCATAAATCAAAGGATTGACAACTTTGGCCCTTGGAAGAAAGTTTGCTAAATTACAGTTTTGGCCCTTGAGGTTTGCAAATTTACAACAATAGTCCTTGGTTTTTACTACTACTCTTTTACATTAAACACACCAACCGGATCCATAAAATCAGTCCAAGCCTAAATTAAACCAAGCCCACATCCCTTTTATTAGAAACCAACAGCCCATCTCCCTTTAAGTTATTACCCGGTCCACTACACCCAATCCCCGGTCAAACCAAGACCGGTCAACAATTATAATAAATCCCAAAACCAAAAATAACCCGCCTTTATTTTTACCCCCAAATTCATACCCACACCCAGAATTCACTGTAGCTATGAACCCTAGTTTTACCCTCCCTTCAATTACCCCACTTTGAGAATAATTACCCAATGATTGGCGTTCTAGAAGGTGTCAGGGTAAGTCAAGAGTGGTCAGGGACACGTGGGCCAATCACCAGCCTCACGCAGGATCAGTCCTATCAAAAAAAAATCCAACGGTGGTAAATTGATGATTGGTGAGCAAGGATGATCATACGGTTGAAGAGGGCTCAAAAGAAACACAGATGCACACGGATCCGTGACATGGCAACCCACCTCAAAGGCTATAAATACTTCCTCCTCACATCATGTTAAGCAGTTAGAATTTAGGTTAGAATAGGTTAGGAGTAGGGTAATTTAGTATTGTATTTCTGTTTTCAAAATTGTACTCCCATTTCATGTTTTAATAAAATTTTAAATTTCAATTATTTTCATCTCAATTTAATTTTCAGTATTTAGCTTAAATTTGTTTTTAGTTTACAATAATTCAATCCTATTAATTCAAATAGTAGTTTGAATTTTGCTTAAAATCTGCTTCAACTTTGTTCATTGTCTTTGGTCAACTAAGGTCAACCTCAGCTTATTGGAATAAGCTACAGCTTATTGAGGAGTTAAAAGACAGCCTTAAGGTGTCCAAAGGCCTGTCTTAAAGACAAGCTGTGTGGGAGATCACCTCTGTTTGGCTGAGGTGGTTTTGTAAGTTCTTTGATTATATTTCACTAAATATTGCATTGCTAAGAGTTATAGTAGTTTAGATTTAATTTTATCTGTTTATTGTTGCTTGTTTATTGCTTACTTAGACTGATTATTATTTGTTACTAGTTCCTTAGTGTAAGTTTGATATCTTGAATATTGTGTATTGTTTCATTATACTGTTGCATCAATCTGTCTATCTTTGGATCTGTTTGTTGTGATTCTGTGGGATTTTAGTTCTAACTATTGATTCATACATGCAGCATTTGACATTTATTATTGCTGTATTATTGTTTGGAATTAGAGTAAGGTTCATTAGTAGCACTTAGGTTCATATAGCTTCATAGTTTGTAGCTTCTGCTAGGATCAGGGGTGTTTGGTTCAGGTCTTAAATCATATAGGGTAGTGTTTTCTTGTCCATTATTCTGCACTAGTAGTTTCCTTAGGATTAATAATTATCAGCTGTAGCATTATATCAGTAAGCATTAGAGCAAAAATCAAAGATGGCTTAAAACTTGAATTTCTGTTTGCATTAGCTTATATCTGTTCCAACCATAGCTTGTTTACTTGCATTTTGTGTTTGCCTAGATTAATTTTGTGATTCAACATCCCAAATAAACATCTAGAATAAGATATAAGCTGTGTAAATTGGATTTAGTCAAACCTGTAGTGTAATCAAAAAGTCAAATAAAATGTGAACTCAGATTTTGGGTCAAAGATTGATAGCTTCTGTAGGGCTTATTAGTAACTGGAAATACTTTTGGATTGATGTTTTAAATAGCTTAGCAGTAGGTTAACATATATCAAAAAGAATTTTCAAATTTGGAGCTTATTTGCTTATCTAAAATAGCTTATGGAAGTTGTCTGTTTGGCCTATGATTCCCCTGCACTCAGTTTTTGATCAACATTCTTGGGTTGTTTTAGGGTAGTGAATTGGAACAAGGATCTGTTTTCTAGGTGAATTTGTGATCTCAGTAAGTAGGAGTATCATTTGCCCCCATAAGTTTTGAATTCTCAGCTTATTTGTAGTGCTTACTTGGCTTCTCAAGTTGAGTAGTTGAACCATATATCAGTTTTCATTTATAAGCCTGCAATGTTGATTAGTTGATCATAACCTGAGTTTAGTTGTTCATTAGAGTTCATTTGCACCCAAAGTAGTTGTTCTCAGTTGATTGGTGCCAATTGCTTATTCTGTTCAGCTTATTGCCCTTTCTCATATTGCTTATTTGGCCTAATTGCATAATTATCTGTGTTTCTAAGTGTCATCTGGTCTCAAAAGTGTTCCATTAAGCTCATTTGAGTCTAAAAAAAACATTGGGTCAGAGTTTCAGGTCAATTGGTCAAGTAGTGCTTATAAATAAGCACTTCTCAATAAGCTGTTTTGAGCTCATTCAGCACTTCCAGTGCTTATTTTGCAAATTTTATATTTTTCCTAGCTTTCAAATATTATTTTAGATTTTCCCTGAAATTTTCATATTTTTCTGAGCTCATTTGCTATTTTTCCTATTTAATTTTCATTTTTAATCATTTTTAATCATTTTTTAATTACTAAAAAATACAAAAAAAAATCAGAAAAATCAAAAAAAATATTAGAAAATTATTTTTAGTTATTTTAGAATTTTGGAAATTTATTTTGCATTTTTCTCAATTTATTTGCATTTACTTTTAATTTTTAATTAGTAAAAATAGTTTTTAATTCATAAAAAATAAACAAAAAGTCAAAAAAATATTTTTCTTTTTCTCAAAATTTTCTTTTATCATTTTTAATTTTTGAAAATTATTTCCAAGTCCGTAGGAGTAGCGTAGCTTAAAAGTCGCGTTTTATTTAGTACATTAACATTTATTTTCCGTTTTAGCGTACGGTTTCGATTTTACGTGACATTTTTAGTTTCCTTATTTGAACTACGTGCTTAAGTGATTATTTGTGCTTCATTTACTATTTCATTAGTGTAATCTCATATATATCACTTTTTACCACTTTTCACGACACGTTTCACGAATAGGGAATTCAAAATTCCATTCATCCTTCACACAGAATACGACCTCGGGTTATCCGTATTTCTTTGCGGATCTCTTGAGCTTATATCTATACTATAATATTGATATTGTGTTTACCACGAATCAATTTTGGTGGCGCTGCCGGGGATCCGTATTGTTACTTTACAACGTATTATTTCCAAAAATTTATTCGTAAAAACTAAAAAACTTATTCCCCGATAATCCGACAACGTATTTTGTTATGAAAACTACAATGTAACTAAAAAGAATTTTCAAATTAAAACATAACGTATTTTGTTATTGATACACATTGTATTTTTTATAATAGTATTTTGGAGTATAGTATTTCTTTAGGATAATATTTTTAAATAACTAACTTGATAAGTTTGAGTATATCAATATTATTTTGTTATAAGATTTGAAAACGTATTGTTAAATAACTAAAAAAATTTTGGCGCCGCTGCCGGGGAGGTTGAAGTGAATTTTTGAATATTCGTTTTTGAAAAATTGTGTTTTGATAAGCCTTCCTCTATTTTGTATATATTATATAAATATCGAAAAATCAAAAACACTTTTCCTAAAGTGTTTTCAAAAATACAAAAAAAAATAATAAAGTTACAGCCTCGACTCGACCGAAAGGAAGGGCGTTGTAAACCAAATAAGTCTCCCAATATAACAACGCGTGAAATTAGTTGCTAATCGAATTACTTTAATTCTACAACCGAATAAGCGGAAAATACGGATAGCTTTGACATTAAATTGCAAGCTGAAGAGAGATCCATTCTTCTCTCCCGTTCCGTCGCGAGTAGATTTGAAGGAAACGGTTTACGATTAACATAACATTTGAAAAACAAAAGAAAATAAAAGTTTTAAGTTTTTGAATTTTTTTTTCCAAGAATAAAATAAAAATACAAAAAGATTTTCCTTTTCCATTTTGATTTTCCTTTTATTTGATTTTATGATAATTAAAAACCAAAAATAATCTTCTTATCCTCTTATCATTTGATTCTTCTTCTTTAACCCTCTAAACCAATAATTCTTATGGATCCGACTTGTTTTAAATGTGGTGAACCGTTCTTTGAAGGTTCATGTGTTTGGTGTACGTGCGAACAATGTGGTAATGATATTCACGATGGAGTTTGTTTGTTTTGTAATACTCCCGAGTATGTTCGAAACACAAATTTTCAAAACGTTCCCGATTACTATCCAACACCACCGCCGTCTCCGTTCACTTGCTTTAATTGTGGAAATCCATCCGACGAGGGATTACCGTGTGGGCAATGTTTTTGTAATCAATGTGGGTACACGAATTGTATATGTTACGCCCCGAGTGCTGAAACGTCTTACACTTGTGATACGAGTTTTGATAATTATCCTCAAAATGATTTCAATCATCCTTTTCAAAACTTTTATGAGCAAGTACCGTATTTTGAAAATTGTGGGGGATCGTTTGAAAATTTTTATGAGCCAAATTCGTGTTACGATTCTCATGGTTTTAACCAACCCCCACAAACTTCCGATTTTGCTAATAATATTTTTGAAATTAAATCCATGATCGAGAAGTTAAAAGAATTGGTAGCTAATCGTTATACGCATACTTCCGAGCCTCAAGTGAAATCGATGGAAGAATTTCTTGCCGAAGAACGAAAATCTAAATTTTGTGAGTGTTGTATGTACGACGACGACGATGATTCCACGATTACAATCGTTCTTAACCCTCAAAAAGAATCTATCTCTACTTCCGTAGTACCCGATGACTCTCTAAAAATGGGGGACGAGCATCTAAACACTATTCCGGCAACGGAATCGGACGAATTCAATAAGTCTAGTGTTGAGAACCTCGTCCCAATCCCAAGAGAGTCCGGGGAAATTTCTAACGGTGATTCTGAAATGGTTTCTGATACTTCTTATCCTTCTTTCACACCGGTTGAGAGGAGTGATGTCGTTTTAGACGAGATCAAAGCTTGTCTTGCTAACAATGATTCTAACCCGACGATGGTTGATGACTCTTATTTTGATCCTGAGGAAGACATCCGTTTAATTGAGGAATTGTTGAATGAAGAACCGTCACCGACTCTCCCTCCGCTGAGCAATGAAGATTTTGATGAAGTTGAAAGTTATTCCGATTCTCACAATGAGTATACTACGAGTGATGAAGATTCTTGTGGAGATATCGATGATAATGATGAAGATGATGATGCGGAAATTCAAGATGAAGCTCTTCGTGAGAAATTATCCAAAGTTAATCTTCTCATTTCTAAGATCGAGGCGTTGAAAGATCCTACGACTTTTTCTCCTATCCCCGATATGGATAGTGATTTCTTACCCGAGCTTGAAATTTTTCGATTTGAAGAGACGAGTAGTGGCAATCCCACTATTCATGCTGATATCTCTCTTCCGGATTATGAGCATTTTGATTTTGAAATTGATTTTGAGCTTATTTCCGATAATCCGTCACGTGACCCTCTTTTAGAGGATGTTGATCAATTTCTTGCTGCGGATGACTCGATACCACCGGGTATTGAGAATGATGATAATGACGTTCAAAGAAACATTCTTTCCGATTTACCTTCTTCTCGTCCACCGGCTAAACCACCCGATGTAGATTTTGAGCTCGATGTAAATGAAGTTAATTTTGGAGTGGTGGACAAGATTTCTGAACATGATGTTCCTGTGCTTGATATTTTACCCACCCAACCCACCCATGATTCTGAACTTGAATTTGCTTTTATCATCTGGGTGTTTTATCCGTTCTTTTCTTATCCCTTCATTTCTTCACTTTTCCACTCCACCGGGAGTGAGGATACTGTTTTTGACCCCGGCATCTCCGTTTATGCCGAGTGTCCGTTCCATCTGCTCTCCCCAAGGACGAATTAATTCGGGGATCGAGTCAAGCTCATGTGACTCGGTGAACAAAAACAAGCGCTTCGTGGGAGGCACCCCATGCTTATCCATTTTCATTTTCTTTATTTTCTATTTTCTTAATAACGTGACGTGAGGGGGGCGACCCTTTCCAAACTCGTGTTTTCGTGGTTGTTTATGAATGTTCAGGAATTTCCCCGAAGTTTGAGGACTCTCGTGCTCATGGTTTGTCGTTCTCTCCACTCGAGTCTCATCCTTCGCTGCTCTTTCGGAAATTCACCATATCCAAAATCTTATCGACTAACGTTTATCTCTTGGCATACTTAAAAAACGGCCTTAGATTTTACGTAGGATTACCCGTCCCTTAAAACATTGAGGACAATGTTTCACTTTAGTCTGGGGGGGTGAATCTTCGATTCGATTTGACCTTGTACCTTCGTCTGAGCTGTTAACTTACGCAACTCCGTTTTCTACCAAAAAAATTTTTAATTTTTGTCACCGCTTTATAGTAAAAATAAAATAAAAAATAAAATAAAATAAAAAGGAGAAAAAAATGAAAAAGTGAAAAAATGAAAAAAAAATATATGATATGAATAATAAGATTTGACACCTTGTTTTGACTTTCCTACCGGCGAGAGTAGAAATAAATGTTCCGACTTGACCGGGCGTGTTGAGCCCTAGCTCGTCTTCCTTAACCAAAATAATCAAAAGATTATGGCTAAGCATCCGCGGATCTCATTATTTGGGATTTTAAATTTGCGGAGATCGAGGAATGATAGAGTTTATTTAGAAGTTTCGTGCTATACACGGATCACATTACTGAGATTTAAAAAACCCACGAGAGGTACTTGAGGCCTCCTTGTTCCCATCAGAAACGTCACCAATATATAAATAGATGTTCTAGGTTAATTAGTGGTATTTCGGTTTGAATAATATTTAGTTCTTTGTTTCCTTAAGAGAATTTTTGCTTTAGAAGTTGGGTACATATCAAGGAACATCAAAAATAAGAGCAAAAAGTGAAAAATCAAAAGTCAAAAGTTGATTATCTATGTGGTTTTGGAGCGACCCGATAAGCTTCCGTTAATGTTATGAGAGAAAAATCAAGAAAGAAAGAAAAAAGTGAAAAAGAAAAAAAATGAAAGTTGAAGTATTGTTGAATAAGAGCTATGTATGTATCAATAAGTTGTTGGCGTGTGAGGTGCATGTGATAAGTGATTAGTAATCAGTCACATGAGGTGCACGTGATTGTACTCCGCAACTTATATCTTTGATATTGTATGTACCCCAAATTCCTTGATGTGGACCGAATTTCTATGGCAGTGGTTCTTAAGAGAAAATGAATAACTACTTATCGTTTTAACTTAGGTATCACTATCGGACTAACAAATATCGAAACGAGAAAATATGAAGCAATTCATTTCTCACAATTAAAATCTTGAGATACAAAACTTAGGACCTGGGGACAAGAGGTAATACACAAGTAACTTTTGTGGGCAGTGTTAGCATCTAACTTCTGGATAAACAATGATCTCGATTTTACGCTTAGTTTGGGAGCTTGTGAAAAATCAAGGATGACGATTTTTATCCGTACGGTCTCTTCTCTGTGAGAAGTGTTTCTACTCGTTGACCCTGAAAATTATCAACAGATAAGAATTGATAATGAAAGTCAAATCAAACCGTCACCTATATATAAATGAAAAAAGTACAAAAATAGTAGTTGTAGTTGTTATTCATGAAAATCGGAAAACGGAGCGTTTTTTAGAATAAATGATTTTACTATCTCTTTTGAACATCTTTGCTACTTTACAACGTCTGTAAAGAGAGGTTTTGAAATTATTTTTCTCTTAAGCGTGAGGTGATGACATTGCGTGAGGGCACGGCAATACCTTAGTCTGGGGGATTTTGATGAGTGCTTAATCACTCATCCTTTTTAGACCCAAAATCAGACCAAATACACTAAATACTAACCAAAAATGCCAAGAGAATGCATGTTTTTGTATTTGTGTATGTGCAGGTATGGATATGTAAAAAATGAACGAAAACAAAGCAAAACCGACAAAAACGAGCACGAGATTGGAAAAAGGTCAAAAGCCGGAGCCGGGGAAGCCTAATTATCAAAGAAAGCTTAAAATGTCATGAAAAGTCCTCAGAAATTCATAAAGTTGCACGAAAGGTCCTTGGTGAAAGTTTGGAGAAAATGGCAAATTTAGTCCTTCAAGTTTCATTTAATTACAAATATGGTCCTTACAAGTACAAATTTTAAGAAATGACAATATAAGTCCTCCAAGCTTTCAATATACTCAAGTATGGTCCTTGGAAGATAAAAAGGGAGAATGGCAGATTTGGTCCGTATAGTTTCAGAAAATACAACATTGGTCCTTGATGTTTTTATTAATCCTTAATCCTAAACCATTACATAACCGGATCCAACAAACACCCATTAACCTTTTAAACCCAAAACCCAAAAATAATAAAAAGCCCATTCCCTCAAAATACTTTACCCAGCCCAGTCCACCTATCCTTACCCGGTCAAATATACCCATTACCCGGTCAAACACCCCAAAAATATTAAACCCCCAAAATAATACTTCCCGCCCCCAATTTCACCCTCACCCAGAAATTACCACTATTCCCATGAACCCTAGTTTCACCCTTCCCCAAATTAACCTCGTAAATAATAATTACCCAATGATTGGGTGCTTCTAGAAACTCACGCACATGTCAGGGATAAAAGAGAATGACAAGTGGCCCAATCACAAGCCTCACGCAGGATCAGTCATATCAAAAATCAATCCAACGGTGGTAAATTGAAGATTGGAGGACAAGGATAATCATACGGCTTGTAATGGACTGAAAGAAGCACAAGGTCGTGGATCAGTGACATGGCATACTAGAAGCATCTCCTCACCTCAGCTATAAAAACCCACTCACTCGCCTCATGTACTCTCTGTTAGATTAGGTTTAGATTTTAGGAGTAGGTTTAGATAGTTAAGTAATTTTTTTATAATTCTGCTTTCCAAATTTGTATTTTCAGTTTCTTAGTTTGTACTCAACTTTAATTTTTGAATAAAATTTAGGTTTCACTTAAAATATATATATATATATATATATATATATATATATATATATATATATATATATATATATATATATATGAATAAGAAGTTTTGACACCCTGTTTTGACTTTCCTACCAGCGAGAGTAGAAATAAATGTTCCGACTTGACCGGGCGTGTTGAGCCCTAGCTCGTCTCCCTTAACCAAAATAATCAAAAGATTATGGCTAAGCATCCGCGGATCTCATTATTTGGGATTTTAAATTTGCGGAGATCGAGGAATGATAGAGTTTATTTAGAAGTTTCATGCTATACACGGATCGCATTACATGGATTTAAAAAACCCACGAGAGGTACTTGTGGCCTCCTTGTTCCCATCAGAAACGTCACCAATCTATAAATAGATGTTCTAGGTTAATAAGTGGTATTTCGGTTTGAATAATATTTAGTTCTTTGTTTTCTTAAGAGAATTTTTGCTTTAGAAGTTGGGTACATATCAAGGAACATAAAAAATAAGAGCAAAAAGTGAAAAATCAAAATTCAAAAGTTGATTATCTATGTGGTTTTGGAGCGACCCGATAAGCTTCCATTAATGTTATGAGAGAAAAATCAAGAAAGAAAGAAAAAAGTGAAAAAGAAAAAAAATGAAAGTTGAAGTATTGTTGAATAAGAGCTATGTATGTATCAATAAGTTGTTGGCGCGTGAGGTGCATGTGATAAGTGATTAGTAATCAGTCACATGAGGTGCACGTGATTGTACTCCGCAACTTATATCTTTGATATTGTATGTACCCCAAATTCCTTGATGTGGACCGAATTTCTATTGTAGTGGTTCTTAAGAGAAAATGAATAACTACTTATCGTTTTAACTTAGGTATCACTATCGGACTAAAAATTATTGAAACGAGAAAATATGAAGCAATTCATTTCTCACAAATTAAAATCTTGAGATACCAAACTTAGGACATGGGGACAAGAGGTAATACACAAGTAACTTTTGTGGGCAGTGTTAGCATCTAACTTCTGGTAAACAATGATCTTGATTTTACGCTTAGTTTGGGAGCTTGTGAAAAATCAAGGATGACGATTTTTATCCGTACGGTCTCTTCTCTGTGAGAAGTGTTTCTACTCGTTGACCCTGAAAATTATCAACAGATAAGAATTGATAATGAAAGTCAAGGCAAACCGTCACATATATAAATGAAAAATACAAAAAGAATAGTAGTAGTTGTTATTATTGAAAATCGGAAAACGGAGCGTTTTTTAGAATAAATGATTTTACTATCTCTTTTGAACATCATTGCTACTTTACAACGTCAGTAAAGAGAGGTTTTGAAATTATTTATCTTTTAAGCGTGAGGTGATGACATTGCGTGAGGGCGCGGCAATACCTTAGTCTGGGGGATTTTGATGAGTGCTTAATCACTCATCCTTTTTAGGCTTTATTTCAGACCAATAATACCAAATACTAACCAAAAATGCCAAGAGAATGCATGTTTTTGTATTTGTGTATGTGCAGGAACGGATATGAGAAAAATGAATAAAAAACGATGCCAAAACCGACAAAAACGAGCACGAGAATCAAAAAGGTCAAAAGCCGGAGCCGGGGAAGCAAAATGATCAAGGAAAGCTCAGAATATCATAAGAAGCCCTCAGGAATTCCAAAAGTTGCATAAAAAGTCCCTGGACAAAGTTTGGAAGAATTGGCAATTTTAGTCCTTGTACTATCAGAGAATTACAAATTTAGTCCCTTGAAGATTATTTGGAGAAAAGACAAAATTGGTCCTTCATAAATCAAAGGATTGACAACTTTGGCCCTTGGAAGAAAGTTTGCTAAATTACAGTTTTGGCCCTTGAGGTTTGCAAATTTACAACAATAGTCCTTGGTTTTTACTACTACTCTTTTACATTAAAAACACCAACCGGATCCATAAAATCAGTCCAAGCCCAAATTAAACCAAGCCCACATCCCTTTTATTAGAAACCAATAGCCCATCTCCCTTTAAGTTATTACCCAGTCCACTACACCCAATCCCCGTTCAAACCAAGACCGGTCAACACTTATAATAAATCCCAAAACCAAAAATAACCCGCCTTTATTTTTACCCCCAAATTCAAACCCACACCCAGAATTCACTGTAGCTATGAACCCTAGTTTTACCCTCCCTTCAATTACCCCACTTTGAGAATAATTACCCAATGATTGGCATTCTAGAAGGTGTCAGGGTAAGTCAGGACTGGTCAGGGACACGTGGGCCAATCACCAGCCTCACGCAGGATCAGTCATATCAAAAAAGATAAAAAAAAATCCAACGGTGGAAAATTGATGATTGGTGAGCAAGGATGATCATACGGTTGAAGAGGGCTCAAAAGAAACACAGATGCACACGGATCCGTGACATGGCAACCCACCTCAAAGGCTATAAATACTTCCTCCTCACATCATGTTAAGCAGTTAGAATTTAGGTTAGAATAGGTTAGGAATAGGGTAATTTAGTATTGTATTTCTGTTTTCAAAATTGTACTCCCATTTCATGTTTTAATAAAATTTTAAATTTCAATTAATTTCATCTCAATTTAATTTTCAGTATTTAGCTTAAATTTGTTTTTAGTTTACAATAATTCAATCCTATTAATTTAAATAGTAGTTTGAATTTTGCTTAAAATCTGCTTCAACTTTGTTCATTGTCTTTGGTCAACTGAGGTCAACCTCAGCTTATTGGAATAAGCTACAGCTTATTGAGGAGTTAAAAGACAGCCTTAAGGTGTCCAAAGGCCTGTCTTAAAGACAGGCTGTGTGGGAGATCACCTCTGTTTGGCTGAGGTGGTTTTGTAAGTTCTTTGATTATATTTCACTAAATATTGCATTGCTAAGAGTTATAGTAGTTTAGATTTAATTTTATCTGTTTATTGTTGCTTGTTTATTGCTTACTTAGACTGATTATTATTTGTTACTAGTTCCTTAGTGTAAGTTTGATATCTTGAATATTGTGTATTGTTTCATTATACTGTTGCATCAATCTGTCTATCTTTGGATCTGTTTGTTGTGATTCTGTGGGATTTTAGTTCTAACTATTGATTCATACATGCAGCATTTGATCTTTATTATTGTTGTATTATTGTTTGGAATTAGAGTAAGGTTCATTAGTAGCACTTAGGTTCATACACCTTCATAGTTTGTAGCTTCTGCTAGGATCATGGGTGTTTGGTTCAAGTCTTAAATCATATAGGGTAGTGTTTTCTTGTCCATTATTCTGCACTAGTAGTTTCCTTAGGATTAATAATTATCAGCTGTAGCATTATATCAGTAAGCATTAGAGCAAAAGTCAAAGATGGCTTAAAACTTGAATTTCTGTTTGCATTAGCTTATATCTGTTCCAGCCATAGCTTGTTTACTTGCATTTTGTGTTTGCCTAGGTTAATTTTGTGATTCAACATCCCAAATAAACATCTAGAATAAGATATAAGCTGTGTAAATTGGATTTAGTCAAACCTGTAGTGTAATCAAAAAGTCAAATAAAATGTGAACTCAGATTTTGGGTCAAAGATTGATAGCTTCTGTAGGGCTTATTAGTAACTGGAAATACTTTCGGATTGATGTTTTAAATAGCTTAGCAGTAGGTTAACATATATCAAAAAGAATTTTCAAATTTGGAGCTTATTTGCTTATCTAAAATAGCTTATGGAAGTTGTCTGTTTGGCCTATGATTCCCCTGCACTCAGTTTTTGATCAACATTCTTGGGTTGTTTTAGGGTAGTGAATTGGAACAAGGATCTGTTTTCTAGGTGAATTTGTGATCTCAGTAAGTAGGAGTATCATTTGCCCCCATAAGTTTTGAATTCTCAGCTTATTTGTAGTGCTTACTTGGCTTCTCAAGTTGAGTAGTTGAACCATATATCTGTTTTCATTTATAAGCCTGCAATGTTGATTAGTTGATCATAACCTGAGTTTAGTTGTTCATTAGAGTTCATTTGCACCCAAAGTAGTTGTTCTCAGTTGATTGGTGCCTATTGCTTATTCTGTTCAGCTTATTGCCCTTTCTCATATTGCTTATTTGGCCTAATTGCATAATTATCTGTGTTTCTAAGTGTCATCTGGTCTCAAAAGTGTTCCATTAAGCTCATTTGAGTCTAAAAAAACATTGGGTCAGAGTTTCAGGTCAATTGGTCAAGTAGTGCTTATAAATAAGCACTTCTCAATAAGCTGTTTTGAGCCCATTCAACACTTCCAGTGCTTATTTTGCAAATTTTATATTTTTCCTAGCTTTCAAATATTATTTTAGATTTTCCCTGAAATTTTCATATTTTTCTGAGCTCATTTGCTATTTTTCCTATTTAATTTTCATTTTTAATCATTTTTAATCATTTTTTAATTACTATAAAATACAAAAAAAATCAGAAAAACCCCAGAAAAATCAAAAAAAATATTAGAAAATTATTTTTAGTTATTTTAGAATTTTAGAAATTTATTTTGCATTTTTCTCAATTTATTTGCATTTACTTTTAATTTTTAATTAGTAAAAATAGTTTTTAATTCATAAAAAATAAACAAAAAGTCAAAAAAATATTTTTCTTTTTCTCAAAATTTTCTTTTATCATTTTTAATTTTTGAAAATTATTTCCAAGTCCGTAGGAGTAGCGTAGCTTAAAAGTCGCGTTTTATTTAGTACGTCAACATTTATTTTCCGTTTTAGCGTACGGTTTCGATTTTATGTGACGTTTTTAGTTTCCTTATTTGAACTACGTGCTTAAGTGATTATTTGTGCTTCATTTACTATTTCATTAGTGTGATCTCATATATATCACTTTTTACCACTTTTCATGACACGTTTCACGAATCGGGAATTCGAAATTCCATTCATCCTTCACACAGAATACGACCTCGGGTTATCCGTATTTCTTTGCGGATCTCTTGAGCTTATATCTATACTATAATATTGATATTGTGTTTACCACGAATCACTGCAAGAGCCACAACTGTTGTTGAATTCAACAAAGAGATGGATCATCTGAAGAATAACAATGCTGCAGCTTATGATTGGTTGCTGAAGATTCCAGCTGAACAATGGAGCCGATCACATTTTTTAGGTAATTCATTAAGTGGTAGTGGAAAAAAGCATACTGATAATTGATCATATATTAATACATAATGTGTGATTTGTTCAACAGGCAAAGCCCTATGTGGCCTACTCTTAAACAACATATGTGAGGTGTTCTGTAGCCAGCTAAATGATGTGAGAGATAAATCCATCATCGTTTGTCTTGAATATATAAGGGAGTACTTGGTGAAGAGGAGTGTGGTAGTTCAGCAAATAATAGAAAGGAGTGTTGGACAACTTACTCCTACTGTGCAAGCCATGGTTGATAGAAACAAAAAATAAGCTACTGATTGTGTTGTTGAATGGATTGCAGCTTCGTTATATAAAGTATCTGTGCCTAACGAGGATCATTGTGTTGCTAACTTGGATAGGAAGGAGTGTGGTTGTAGGATGTGGGAGCTGACTGGAATACCATGTAAACATGCTGTGGCTGCAATAAACTA
Source organism: Artemisia argyi (assembly GCA_030686995.1). NCBI lineage: Eukaryota > Viridiplantae > Streptophyta > Magnoliopsida > Asterales > Asteraceae > Artemisia > Artemisia argyi. Next base: position 27,538,468 of record CM060684.1, read on the forward strand.
TATGAATGAGGATGGAAAAGGAGTTGTTGTGCCTGAAGAGTGGGTTCATGCTGCTTACAGCCTAGAAACATGGGCGCGTACGTACTCATTCAAGATCAATGGGTGTTCAAGCCGCAGATACTGGCCAAGAATTGAGTCTACAACAGTCATAGTACCACCCAATCACAGACCTCAGGTTGACAGGCCAACTAAAAAGATGAAGTCAAATGATGAGCATGCACTTCCAACTTCTTCATGTGTTACCCACTGATCTTTGAACAATATGTTAAACGTTATTGTGTGTTGGATTCTATATTTGTAATCTTTGTTTAACTTGATTGTCTTTAGAACAATATGTTTGAACCCATTGCAGTTGGACTTTCAAAAGTCAAACTTGCAAAAAAATATTTATGTTTCTGAATGTAATGGATTCTATATTCTATGTTTGTTTGCATTATGTTTCCACCCATTGCATTTAGACTTTCAAAAGTCAAACTGCAAATGTTGAATTGCATAAAGTCAACTTTGGTTCACACATGAAGACTACACACTACTTGGCAATCTTTTATAAGCCCTTTTATAGGCAAACACATGAAGGCTACTAAATACGCATCTCTTAAAACACACACTTGCAAAACACAACTCCCTATTTCCTTAACCATGAACAACTCTGAATGTGATATTAATCTAAGGGTTGTCTGTAACTCGTATGTGCTAACTGTAGTAATGCTTGGCCCTTACCACACCGAGATTCTTCAAGACTTGCAGCAGGCACAGGATTTGAAGTACAAGTCCAAAAAAATTACTGAAAGGGTCGAACGTAGGGGGGATGTGATTGGTAGACTTCGATGTTTAAGAACTGCAAGGAGCAATACAAAGAAGCTTAGGAGGCTACAAACAATTGATAAGCGTTGGGCGAATGCACTGTTGATGATGTCCAGGCAAGTCAAGGACAAGATGTTTAAGAAGATTGAGTTTGTTGTAAAGATGAAATATCCATGAGGGGGTTGGTTGTTTTGAGATTAGTGATGGTTAATGAATGTAATGGATCTCATGATCCAGATTTTGTATGAATAATGTCTTCACATATGTCTATACTTCGTTATTGTATTTGATAGGCATCAGAAACATAAACAAGAAGCTGACATTAATGAAACATTAAAACACAGACTAAACATAATGATTCACTTTGTGGTGTTATTTTTAATGAACTTTCTTGGCTTCTTTTTCCTCTTCTTCTTTGCTTCAGTTGATTGAGTTGCATCTGCAGCACCCCCTGCACTTATGTTTCTACTTGTAATACCCAAACCAATGACACCACCACTTACTACCTTTGCCGTTGCACAACCTGCCTATTCAAGTATCACAACTCTATGCCTCCAACACTTAACATCCCCACAACAGATGAAGCATCTTTCGTCCAACACCTCTATCTTTGCACCACCCCCTCCTGTTTTGTTGCCGCTTGTGATACCGAGACCAATTACACAACCACTTACTTTCACTACCTGTGTATTATTACGACTCATTTTCTGTCTCTTAAATTTTTGAGTCGCAGATTCTGCCATATGTATGTTTTTGATAAAGTTGGAAAGTAGACTTTACTATACCAGTTGGTTGGATAATTTACTGCATTTTTGTGTGGTAGGTCAAGGAGTATTAACTTGTTACTAGTGCTATTCAATAAACCAAGTGAATTTCACCCGTTTGACTTTCAACTGTTTGACTATCTAATGCTTTCTGCATAAGCTGCATAGGAAGTACCCATATATTTCAAAAATGAAACAGAAACATAAAGAAATGAAAATCGAAACACAAACATATCAGTAACATAAACATAAAAACTTTCATTCATCATAGGAATTCACAACCATTACAAATTTCCAACAGATATCTAAACAAACACTTGTTTAGTAGTTTGAACCGCTGCCCTCCGCATTACCCCTTTTCTTCTTTTTCTTCAATTCTTTTTCTTCCTTGTCCTTCTTCTCCTTTAGGTACTTGAACACTTTTTCAAGATTGGAAATCTTCTGTTCCAACTCATCAAACTTGGGTAAAACGGTATCCACAGGCTCTTGCTTCTCCTCCTCCTCCTCCTCATCATCACTCAAAAGCGCTTCATAGTAGCCATCTTGTTTCCTCAGATGGGTCAGAATCTTAGTTCTTAACTCCTTAGGTATCTTCCTATAAGAACCATACTCATCAATTGGTTCTCTGCCAAATGCATCAAGAAGTAAATCATTTAGATAATAGGTTCTTAAAACCTTATCAAATTCCTCTTCCTCGGTACTAATGTAGATACTCTTCCCTTTTCCATTGTTTACCATCGTTGGTTGTTTTGATCATTGGAATTGTGTGTGTTATGGTTGAATAAGCGGGATAAACGTGGACTTTATAGTCCTATGCAATCGATTGGGTTGCCGAGTTGCACAAAAAAAGAGGGAAAGGTTAATCGCCAAGTGTGCCTCCAAAATTAAGTTTCGTAACTTTGCAAATTTGGTCATTGAAATAAAGTTGGGGTAGTCAAAGGCGGGAAGCGAGTGAAATGGCGATTATACCCTTGACTGAAGGGAAAACTAACAGGAGTTAACGGAAAAGGGCTCTCAGTGGCGATTTTGCGAAAATGTGGAACGTGGGTGGCTTTTTTGCGCTACTTTTTGTCTCAGTCCCGTTTTTGCAAATTTGTGGAACGTTAAGGACCATTTTTGCACTTTACCCTAATTAATACTTGTATCTTATGGTTTTCATGCTTAATTTCATGTACAAGTTAGCTATACCACATTATTTTTGTTAACTTTTTGAACATACAAACCCTAGATTTTGATTTAGGTGTTCCTTTGTTAACTTAACATGATTAGTAGTGATTAGGAACCCATGGCACCCTAAGAAGGTGTATGGTTGGATTAGTATAGCTTTGTGGTGTTTGCAAGAGATTTGGTTGAAGTAGAAACTAGTTTTGAACATGAAAAATGGATTTGTAACAAGTATTTATACATTCTGTCCCATTTTTGTAAATCCAGGAAAATCAGTAAACATAAAGGAAACTTTGGCAAAACTTTTAAAAAATACTTTCAAAAACGAATCCGTAGGCGAAAGAACTGATTAAAAAGAGTTTATAACGAAGAAGTTATGATTTTTGCAAGTTTATTGACGAAAAGTATATTTTCTGAAAATACATGCTGTTGGACGTTTTTCGTCGGACAAAACGAGGCTTTAAACGTAACCCGGAGGAGCCAAGCTTTCCAAAATATATTACTACATACTAAGACGTAACCATGGATATAAAGAACAAGTAAAACGGACTTATAACGACAAAGATATTCACGTTTCAATATCGGCAAAACTTATATTATTTTTGACAGCTTTTGGAAAAATAATATTAACACTACGTAGTAACTCTAGATTTCTAGAAATATTAACCAAGTACTGAATATCATAACTAATGAAGTATTAGTGAATACAAGTATATTTTTACTACGACAAGTCGTTATTTCAAGGATTTCAAACCGAGGATTTCAACACTAACATTGATACATACGATATATATATATATATATATATATATATATATATATATATATATATATATATATATATATATACACATTTCAACTAGTTTTATTTTCTAGTTGCCATATTTTCCTAAGTATTGGAAAATGTATTATTTTGATAACAACAAGTATTTTTCAAAGAGTAGAGTGGTATAGAAAACATGTGCATGGACATTCATAACATCATTTTGTGATCTAAATTAGATCGTTCATCATTCATATTAGGTTGAGGCAGCTAACCGTTCATTGTTGTTCATTTCACTTCATCACAGTATCATCAGTTTAAGGTGAGTTTTCATAGCCCCGTTTTCAATTCAATAATTTGATTTCAAATCCCACGGGGGAATACATTGCATCAATCATTTTAGTACGAGCCCAAGTACCAAAACATATGTACATTGCTTAAGTTGCCATACCAACCTATTTATTATCATGGACCGTTAATTTGCCGATTAAGAGAGAGTGAGTGGATAGATCTATTGAGGGTGACGCCTCCATCCGTGGTAGATATTACCAACAGTGAGCGGATGCATTTCATGTCTGACATTTTGGGAGTGTTCTGGTAAAACATTCGGTAGGGGCCTATATTTCATCCGTCTAGCTTCGGGGTCATGAGCTTAAGGTCTATTGTACTATTTTACGTGACTTTTGTCTTACACTTACACTTGTGGTGGCCGTACAACATTACATTTTATAAACCTATGGAATTCACCAACATTCGTGTTGACGTTTTAGCAATGTATTTCAGGTTATTAAGGTAGCTCATATGATATGCATTTGGACCTTCATGGAGTCGCGGAGTCGACGCGTCTCACTATCATTTCATGCACTTATGTAAACGTTTGATCTAGTATGACTTGTTTTTCATAAACTTGCAACACCTTTTGGGGACCTCATATTGTAAACTCTGGATTATTTCAATGATCAAACGATGTATTTTCCAAACGACACTTTAGGTCGTTCAATGTAACCGTAACTGTGATGCTATGACAGACACCCCCAGGCATTCCATTCCGCTGCAAGTCAGGTAAATTGGGGGTGTGACAGATTGGCATAAGAGCTAAGGTTATAGCGAACTAGGATGTATCTTGGACCCTAGACTATAACCACATCATCATAGCATCTCATCATTTCATCATAAGTGCATAATCATGATACATGTTGTTTCATGCATACCCTGTGCCAGTTATTTATACTCATATTCGTGTATATATATATATATATATATATATATATATATATATATATATCATTTTATTGACCTAGTTCACAAGTGACATGTCTTCAGATACTCACCCTGACATCCTTTTATCGGATTCCGACATTGAAGATGCCTTGTCATCTTCCACTACCATTATACCACCAGTTGCACTTACACCACCATTAGCACTGTTGATTTGCCATAGGAACAGGGTTTTCCTATCATTCAGCCCATACATAGAATGCCTTTTTGTAGAGTATTCAGACTTAATCTTAATGGACCTATTAGATTGCTTATTTCAAGGGAGATAGTATATTTTCTTTCCTTCACTAGTAGGGCGCTTACTACTTAAGTACTACCACCACCATCAGTTACTTATTACACTATTGGTCGTCCCACAGTGCGTACTTTAGTTTTACGTCTTAGATGTCGCGAGGTAGCGCGAAGGAGGGTAGTATTCCATTCACTAGTACCATCATTGTCATTTTCCTTTTCCATTCCCACTTGCCATGAACTAGATAACACCTAGTAGAGAATACCAATATCACGGACTCAACAGAAACATCCGTAGATTCTTCAGGAATGGTTCAGAACCTACATTATCTAAGATTTGATCGATGCACAACTTCAGACGCCACTTCAGGACTATCTCGACCTTATGATGCTACAAACCTGACTTCACACAGAGGGACACCAGGAAGTCTCTAGACCAGACTTATATCCTCACTAGCTTTTACTATTATCCTAGCCACAGAAAGTGTGGGACATAGTCTAAAGAACTTGTTGTCTTTTGATTGTTGTACAATCAAAAATATCAAGTGTGACTCTACTATGTAAGGAATGGTTGTGCTATTTATGATTTCGGTTCACGTAGACCGAAATTTTCATGTATTATATTCATGTGTTGTGAATATGATGACTTTTATTAACTATATCCTCATGGTCTCTTATGATTTGATGAAGAGAGATTTAAGCAAACCACTCCAAGCATGACGCAAGCTGCTGTTGGACAAGTCATTGCCAAGAACATAGCCACCGCCCTCACTAAGGAACTTACTCACGTGGAATTTATGGGGTGCAATCCTCCCTCCTATAGCGGAACTAGAGACACAAAGGAATTTCTCAAATGGTTCGAAGAAATAGAAACAATATTTCAATGTGGCGACTGTCATAAGGAAGACAAGGTTAAGTTCGCCACATGCACTTTTCAGGATCATGCCCAGGAATGGTGGACCAAACATATTAAGATGGTGGGAGTTGATGCTGCTTACTCACACTCTTGGGAGAAACTAAGAAGGATGATGAGTATAACATTTGGTGTAGGAAGTGAATTACGAGCAATAGAACAGGAAACACTAAACTTTACCATGGTAGGAAATGATGTTGACGAGTACACTACTCATTTTTATGAATTAACACGACTAGGTCCTGCAATGGACGAACCGGAAAGCAAGAAACTTGAAAGGTACATCGGGGGACTCTCCCATGAAATTCGTATGTTGGTCATCGCATGGGAACCCGATACCATGTCTGAAGCTATCAAAATGGCGATCGAAGCAAAGGAACTCATAGTTCACGCCAAGACATCAGGAAACAATAGTGACAATAAAAGGAAGTGGAACAACAATCTAGGTTGCAATGCTGCTCAACAATCACCCAAAGGACAAGAAGTGAATAGAGCCTTTGCTGCAGAACCGCACACAAGGAGAAGGTATACTGGAAAGTTACCTTACTGCAACCTGTGTAATCAACATCACCGAGATCATTGCAGTGAACCGTGTGGAGTGTGCAAGAAGCTGAGTCATCGGACTAAGGATTGTAGGAAACTCACAAATCATAAGATCCCAGGGAGTTGCTTCAAATGTGGAAACTTAGGGCATTTCAAGAACGACTGCCCGGAGATAAGGAACAAGGAAAATCAGGAACTTGGAATCAAGACTGAATCGCTCGAGGAATAGCGTGAGCTGTTGAAAGAGAACCGTCAGGATATTAGCAACATCAAGGATAACAACAATGTTTCAGCAGAAGGAGCCTTGTTTTAATATATAAACCGTAGTTCGAGCCCTTTAGGGTTGTATCTTTCCTTTTGTACTTACCGTTGGTACGATGACATAACCTAGTTGTATTAAGCACTTTTCTATCCAATATAATATCTATCTTTTGTTACCTCTGTGATAATCATAACCTTCGTTTACTCCATTTTCTATCCCAATTGCTCAAACTTCAATCGTTTCGCAACATTTTATCATTGTCTTATTAGGAATTAGGCTGATTTCGTTTTTGACGAATTAGTAGACTATCACCATTCGACAAGATTCACCCACGTATCCAATACACCATTCAAGCTATTTTACTATCATATGGGGAAATTGTTTTACAGAAAAATTTCTGAAGTAAGCTATTTTATTACCATCCTATAAATTGATTTTCTGTCATTACACCAAGTATTTACTATTATTACGCGAGGCAATTTTCATGTTATTTGAAAGAAAACATCAGGATACCATTTTTAATAACAATGCGTTGAACACCATCTAAAACTTTTGAGAAAAGTTATGATATTTTGACAAAATCTAACATCGCATCATTAGTCCTCAATTGTACATAGCCTGATCACCTATGTAAAATTCAGGAAGGATTATGCCATGAAGGAAATAATTACCTTTTCAAAGGATTGTTAATAACAATCTTCATTTAAAAGTTTTGTAAACAAAGGAACTCTTCCATAAACATCCCTTTTGCCGAACTATCCCTGGATACTTACCCCACCTGTCACCCACTTAGCCATTAAGTTGGATTTTCCCATTGACTTCCCTAAGAGAGACTTTCCATATCAATTACATGCAGGATTCCTCTATAAAATAAAAGCAACGAAAGGATTACAGAACTACTAACCAGGACTAGAAGTATATAGTGAGAGAATTCATAACTCAACAACAAATTCTAAGATACTGCGAAACCATCCGAATCATCATCTCTGACTTAGTTGTCAAATTCTATCATTGAAAGGTACTAGCTAGACTGAGCTACAGGATTGAACTCAATATAAATGTCCGCAGGACAACACAATAGAAATAAACCAAGCTTCTAATTGAGACTGTAGAGCATTTCATTTAAACATGGCCTCATCCATACATAAACTTTCCTGCAGTAAGTTTTCACAAAGGACAATTGTTTGAATCAAGAATATCGATGTAGATTCCCCTAAGGCATTATGTCTCTAGAAATTTTCGATAACCTCACCTTCATACCAAGCAAGGGATCAAACCAGAACATATCTCCTCATCTACATGGGAAAACAGAATAGACATTCATCGACACAACATCAAGTGATACCTTCGTCTTGTCAATTACAACGATAAAATATTTCAGGACTTAAGTTATTCTAAATACCTATGCTTGTAGTTATGCCTGATAACCACCAATAGGCATTATCCAACCTCAGGAACTAAATGTAAGACATCTATGCATTTAAGCGAACATTTTCTATCCTACCATTGTATCCTTGTTAGTGTTTTAACTTTTAAATAAAGTTGATGCGTTTACATAAATCACATACCTTGTGGAAAAATGATTTCTGAAATTCCTATTTTGAACAAGTACGATCCTTTTTGGTCAATCTTTAGCAACACTATTGTACAATGAGAAATATACATAGACATCAAACTTTGGTAAGCAGTCTTAATCACAACATGTTTGAAAACATTTTTCTATTTCATAACTACTGAAATTTTGAATCATCAGGAAAAATATTACTTAGTAAATCATTTGCTCCATTTTCTAAATTCGTTTATTCAGGAAAAGATTTCAACCAAAACTCACAATCGCGAGACAAATTTCTAGAACCAATTTCCCTACAACATCGCTTATGCATTTAGGATTTGTGACTTGACAATAAAGAATATTGGTATATGTGATGAAGGAATTAGGAGGAACATCACAAATTAATCACGAACTTCAGTAGTGGAGACCAAACCCACTAGGCAAAGAAAGACATATGTCTTATCATCCGTTGGAACAAAACACAAGGAATCGAATTGTTACCTATATTCTATCCCTTTCAGATAACGCCAAGTTCGAAGGACCGAATGTTGTGGAATTAGTTACAAAGGTTTATTGTACCCATTTCAGTTATTCCTGTTAAGGAAACCGATTCACCTTGGACTTCAAGCAATCATTTCAGGATTTCCTTCAGAAACACATTTAGATGTAAACATCACCTATCATCCTCAGACTGATGGTCAAAGCGATAGAACAATTCAAACATAGGAAAGTATGCTCAGAGCATAAGTGATTGACCCTAGAAATTGTTAGACTAACCAGTTATCATAAACCAAATTCAGTTGCAATCATAGTTATCGCGCGAGCATAGAGACTACACCATTTGAGGCACTCTATGGTCGAGGTGCCAATATCCATTGACGGATCGAAATTTGGAAAAGCCCAACATACTAGTCTAGTAGGCATTCATGAGATAACCAGGAATTTTCTACAAGTCAAGAATCAGTTACAAGTTCAATAAGTTGTAAACCATTAAAACTTCAAGTTGGTAGGCAAAGTTATGTTGAAAGTTCTGCCTAGGAAAGGCATGATATCTTTAAGAAAACTTGGAAAGTTAAACCCGATATACACTGGACCATGTAATATTTCAGACAGAGTAGGCCTAGTGGCCGTCAGACTTGAGCCTTGTTAGAGAACAACAGGATTACACAACCATGTATTATCATCCTTTCAGATTAGTCACTCATAATTCCATTTGGAAAGGAATCCAACCCAAAGTCAAACATAAACCTTGTAGGAGAACAAATAGAAATCATGGACCGAGAGGTCAAACAGTTGAAGTAGAGTCGAATTCCGATCGTTAAGGTTCGCTGGAATTCTCAAAGAGGACCCGAGTTTACTTGGGAACGGGAAGACCAAATGCAACGCAAGTATCCACATCTTTTCACCAAACCTATTACCGAGACCAACACTAGCTGAATTCAGGGACTGAATTCCTTTTTGGGTGGGCGACTGTCACAACTCACCATTTCAGGTCATTTCCCAAACTTCGACATTTTACTATTCATAAATCACTATTCATCAAAACACTATTCATCGTTTTACTATTCATCATTTTCGAGGTCAATTTGATATTCTGAGAAACATTTGAGAATTTTACTATTCACTGAACACTATTCATTTCCGGAAAAGTTTTCACTATTCACTTGCATTACTCATTTCATCGTAAATTTAGTTTACGGGTATTAAAATTCGCGTAACCGTATTAGTTTAGGTGTGAATTCATTTCATTATCAGTAAGGACACTGCATACGGACTAGAGATAGTCTGCGTATCATTATAACAGCATTTTCATGTTATACCACTCTTAGGATTTTCAAATTTATATATTTGGTATATTTAACATTTTACGTATAATTATTTATAAATAAACGTTAACACACGGTTAATAATCACAACGAATATATCTAAATATTCCCACAATGGTCCCGACATATTTTTATATGCATTATATCATCGTAAAAGTTATAATATTCATTTACCCAGTATTTTGGAAATTTATATTATTTATAACGTAAGTTTATAAATATTACGACGGTTTTCGTGGAAACTAAACAATAATCACCCGAACACTCAGTACTTTTACCCAACATATTTTTAACATTTTTACAACTTTATTTTATCCCGAATAACTTCGTTAACATTTATTTCTATCAAACCCGGTACCCGATTTTAACAAATAACACATATGTACACTTATACTACACTAGATTTCCTAATTAAATCCAAGCTACCCCAACCCCCCCCCCCCCCCCCACCCTCATCCACCATGGCCGGCCCCTAAAGTCCTCACCAAGGCCAAATTATACATTTTCTTAACCTTAAGCATTTATGTACCAATATAATACCATATAACCTTTCCCTAAATATCTAAAAACTTCAAAAACATAAACATACATATTTCTTAGAATCAAAAACTCATATTTCTCATCTCTTTCACTCAAACCCACGACCCACTCCATAATCCATGATCAAGTGAAGATTTTCCAAAGTTTAAAGCTACAAAGTTGTTCCTTTTGTCATTCTAATCAAGATTCTTGCAACATAAACACAAGTAACACAAGATTTCTCATCATCTAATCACCTATTATTTCAAAGTGAGTTATCAAATTTATTTTCATGATTTCATCTAATTAATACTTGTATCTTATGGTTTTAATGCTTAATTTCATGTACAAGTTAGCTATACCACATTATTTTTGTTAACTTTTTGAACATACAAACCCTAGATTTTGATTTAGGTGTTCCTTTGTTAAATTAACATGATTAATAGTGATTAGGAACCCATGGCACCCTAAAAAAGTGTATGGTAGGATTAGTATAGCTTTGAAAAACGAATCCGTAGGCGAAAGAACGGATTAAAAGGAGTTTATAACGAAGAAGTTATGATTTTTGCAAGTTTATTGACGAAAAGTATATTTTCTGAAAATACATGCTGTTGCACGTTTTTCGTCGGACAAAACGAGGCTTTAGATGTAACCCGGAGGAGCCAAGCTTTCCAAAATATATTACTACATACTAAGACGTAACTATGGATATAAAGAACAAGTAAAACGGACTTATAACGACAAAGATATTCACGTTTCAATATCGGCAAAACTTATATTATTTTTGACAGCTTTTGGAAAAATAATATTAACACTACGTAGTAACTCTAGATTTCTAGAAATATTAACCAAGTACTGAATATCATAACTAATGAAGTATTAGTGAATACAAGTATATTTTTACTACGAAAAGTCGTTATTTCAAGGATTTCAAACCGAGGATTTCAACACTAACATTGATATATATATATATATATATATATATATATATATATATATATATATATATATATATATATATATATATATATATATATATATATATATATACATCTCAACTAGTTTTATTTTCTAGTTGCCATATTTTCCTAAGTATTGGAAAATGTATTATTTTGATAACAACAAGTATTTTTCAAAGAGTAGAGTGGTATAGAAAACATGTGCATGGACATTCATAACATCATTTTGTGATCTAAATTAGATCGTTCATCATTCATATTAGGTTGAGGCAGCTAACCGTTCATTGTTGTTCATTTCACTTCATCACAGTATCATCAGTTTAAGGTGAGTTTTCATAGCCCCGTTTTCAATTCAATAATTTGATTTCAAATCCCACGGGGGAATACATTGTATCAATCATTTTAGTACGAGCCCAAGTACCAAAACATATGTACATTGCTTAAGTTGCCATACCAACCTATTTATTATCATGGACCGTTAATTTGCCGATTAAGAGAGAGTGAGTGGATAGATCTATTGAGGGTGACGCCTTCATCCGTGGTAGATATTACCAACAGTAAGCGGATGCATTTCATGTCTGACATTTTGGGAGTGTTCTGGTAAAACATTCGGGAGGGGCCTATATTTCATCCGTCTAGCTTCGGGGTCATGAGCTTAAGGTCTATTGTACTATTTTACGTGACTTTTGTCTTACACTTATACTTGTGGTGGCCGTACAACATTACATTTTATAAACCTATGGAATTCACCAACATTCGTGTTGACGTTTTAGCAATGTATTTCAGGTTATTAAGGTAGCTCATATGACATGCATTTGGACCTTCATGGAGTCGCGGAGTCGACGCGTCTCACTATCATTTCATGCACTTATGTAAACGTTTGATCTAGTATGACTTGTTTTTCATAAACTTGCAACACCTTTTGGGGACCTCATATTGTAAACTCTGGATTATTTCAATGATCAAACGATGTATTTTCCAAACGACACTTTAGGTCGTTTAATGTAACCATAACTGTGATGCTATGACAGACACCCCCAGGCATTCCATTCCGCTGCAAGTCAGGTAAATTGGGGGTGTGACATTCAATATCAACCATCTCTAAGAGACAGGTCGATAGATTACACCGGTTCCCCGTGAGAATGAAAAAAACCCTTTTAAGAGAACTTGAGTGGCTAGAAGGTTAAGTGCAGTGCGTCACTGGGTCCATGACGTCTTGTCTTCAATACCGGTGTCACCTTAGTAACAAACAGTAGCATATGAGTTGAACCCGGTGTCTGCCCTAAGGTTGAACATTTGGAGGGCTATTTCTTTTCACCCTTTTTCATAACTTTTTTCTTTTTAATTCTTCAACCTCTTCTTTCTCCTTTCTCATTTTCTCCTTTTTTGAATCATACCTAAGGACTTCTAATTCTAATCTATTGGATTTGTCCTTGGGTAGATCCCTCCGGCTCTGGCGGATCATAGGACGGTTTTACCTAACCTTAGTCACCTTATAACTCCATGACTATCCTATAATTGCCATGAAACCATTTATGAAAAGTCTCTCAAAGTGTTTATGATAATAAAACACATTGTTGACACTTCGAGAGTTTTGCATTTCTTTTGAAGGACTCCCCCTTCACATGTGCTCATGAATTATTTAAGAAATTTGCACATGTGTGAGGAGTTTGCACTTTTTGAATTGATCCACTTTCAGTGAACATGACCGATTCGAGACACGCTTACATCACTAGTTAGACTAGCTTGAAATTATTACCCGTCCTGGTCAAGTCCAAATAAAGTCTCTCGATATGGTACATTCTACTCAGACAAGTCCTATTCGAGACACGCTTACATCACTAGTTAGACTAGCTTGAAATTATTACCCGTCCAGGACAAGTCTTTTCGATTACTGACATTTTAAGCTTCGTCAATTCATAGGTACTTACTGAGTCGAGCTCTTTCGAGATTCAGTCACAAACTTTAAACACCTTTGATCACATTTTAATCATGTCTTCTCCCCCTCAAAAATAGCATATTGTGATATTTTTGATATCAACTGATTAAGAAAAAGCTTTTTGGAGAGAAAGACAGATTCGATTTAGCATGAATTTGGAACATTTTGTTTTTGAACTCCCCCTTAATGATAGCACATTTTAAAATCAATTAAGGGTTTAGAGGGAGTTATCTTGAGCACTCATTTGAAAGATATTGAGAAATCTTTTGAACAATCCTGAAAAAGTGCTCAAGAATTGTATTTTGAAAAACGAGTTTATGTTTGAAATCCTTTTCGTTTGTTTATACTCGAACTTTTGAAAATGATTTCATCTTTGAACGTACGAGTCCTTGATTTGAAAATAATCAGAAGTCATCATTTAAGTCCGGGTTTCGTACTGAAGTATACGAAAGCCATTGTGAAGAAACTTTTAAGAAACGACATGTTCTAGAAAAAAAAAACATTTAAAAGAACTCCCGTTCAAGCATCTGTACATGTCCGTATCATTGTTGAATGACATTTCTAGAAACGTACAGAATATTGATTTATACGAGAGACATGTCGTGAGAAGAATATTTTTGGATTTTTTGATTTTATATTGTTTTTGTATTTTTTGAAATTTTATATTTTTGTATTTTGTTTTTGTTGCTTTTTCAAATTTTGTATTTTGTTTTTTTTCAAAAATATTTGCAGCGAAGCGATTTTAAAAACATTTTTCAAGAAGATTCGAGAAGACGTTCTAGCTCCTCAGGAGTTAGGCTTCGCATGCCAATTCGTCGAACTAAATAGTCAAACCGTTCTTTTGGAAGGGCTTTAGTGAATAGATCGGCGAGTTGGTAATCAGTCTTAACGAAAAATAATTCAACAGTACCCTCTTCTACGTGTTCTTTCATGAAATGGTAGTGGACTTTGATATGCTTCGTCTTAGAGTGGTGTACGGAATTGCACGAGATGGCTATGGCACTTTTTGAGTCACAATACATAGGTATTCAGTCAAAAGTAAAGCCATAATCTGTGAGATGTGTCCTCATCCAAAGAACTTGGGCACAACACGCAGATAGAGACACATACTCGGCTTCGGTGGTTGATAGTGCAGTACAATCCTGTTTCTTTGACCACCAGCTTACTAGCTTTTCACCCAAAAATTGTGCTCCACCTGATGTACTCTTTGCTGTAACTTGATCACCGGCATGGTCTGCATCTGAAAATGCTGTTAGATTAAACCCCGAATCCTTCGGATACCAAAGTCCCATGTTAATGGTGCTTCGTAGGTACCGAAAGATCCGTTTAACCTCTTTGAGGTGAAGTTCGGTAGGCTTTGCCTGAAACCGTGCTAACAAATAAACAGCAAATTGAACGTCGGGTCGACTAGCAGTTAGGTACATGAGAGAACCGATCATGCTCCGATATTTTTTCGGATCGATGGGTATTCCAAACAAATCAGCACCTATTTTTGGTGAAGTGACTATTGGTGTACCAACAGAATCACTGTTTTCCATTCCATGTTTTTTCAAAATCTCTATTGTATATTTAGCTTGATTGATAAAAATACCACGTGGGGATTGATGTATTTGTAAACCAAGAAAGAATTTTAGTTCCCCCATCATGGACATTTCAAATTTGCTTTTCATGAGATTTTCAAAATGTTTTGAATGGTTAGGATTGGTTGATCCAAAAATTATGTCGTCCACGTAAATTTGAACGATCAAAATGTCATTTTTGAATTTTTTGATAAACAAGGTGTCATCAACCGTTCCTTTTGTGAAATTGTTTTTAAGCAAGAAAGATGATAGTTCGTCATACCACGCTCTTGGAGCTTGTTTTAAACCATAAATGGCTTTCTTAAGCTTGTAGACGTAGTCTGGATGATCTTTGTCGATGAATCCCTCTGGCTGACTCACATACACTTCTTCTTTCAGAGTTCCATTCAAGAAAGCAGTCTTAATATCCATCTGATAGACTGTGATGTTTTTGTGAGCGGCATAGGCTAAGAAAATCCGGACTGCTTCAAGTCTAGCTACAGGCACGAATGATTCCTCAAAATCTATCCCTTCTTCTTGTGGATAACCTTTAGCCACGAGACGAGCTTTGTTGCGAATAATAGTCATTTCCTCATCCAGTTTGTTCTTCCACAACCACTTGAGATCAAGAACACGTATATCAAGTGGTCGTTCAACAAGTTCCCAACTGTCATGTAAATCGTATTGAAGAATTTCATCCTGCATCGCTTCTATCCAAGGGTATTCTGCCATTGCTTCCTGAATGTTCTTTGGTTCTTTGAGGCTGATTGAGCAAATGTAAATGCACAATTCGAGATCAGTGGCAAGTTGTCTCCTTGTCTGAACTGGCTTTGAAGGTTCACCAATAACATGTTCTATTGGATGGTCTTTTGTCCATTAAAACGTAGAAGGGTACCTAGGGTGTAACGAATGTGTGTTAGATGGTTCTTGTAACCTTGAAGAAGATTCAGTAGAGTCTGTTGCAAATGGGTTTTCAAATATTTCTTCTTCTTCTAACGCATCATTGTTTGAATTATTTGTTGGTTCTTCTTGAAAATTTGTGTTTTGGTTTTGCTCATCAACTCTTGGTAGATCAGTTTCAATAACTGGAGTGGCTTGAGTAGATGTAGATGATGTTGAGGTAGTTGGTGCTTCAGCTTCAATTGTTGTAGATGCATCCAGTGGTGGTGGTGGTGGTTGATGGTTTTGAGCGGGTGCAGCGGAATGTTGTTAAGATGCATTTGTCGAAGTTCCACCATAATATTCATCAAACATTAACTCAAAGAAATTTTCCAGTTCTTGTTCTGAAGGTTTGTCCGTGTTTGTTGACTGAGCTCCTTGAGGCACGAGTCCAGAACTGATGTGTCCAGAAGTCTGCTGGTTTGGTGCGGGTCCTAATCCGTTTTGATTAGAAGCCATTGGATTAAACACGGGTTCTAGAGCGTATCTCTCAGAAGCCATTTGTGAAATCTCGTCAAACTTCACATTCATCGTCTCCATTATCTTTTTCGTTCTTCTATTATACACCCTGAATGCCCTCGAGTTTTCTGAATATCCAATGAAGATTCAAATATCACCTTTAGCTTTTAACTTCCCTAGATCTTCTCTGTCATTCGTCGGATAGCACAAAGCGCCAAACACGTGAAGGTAAGAGATGTCAGGTTTACGGTTGTTCACTAGCTCATATGGGGTTTTATTGAATCTCGGATGGACTAGGGATCGGTTTTGAGTAAAACAAGCAGTGGCTACAGCATCAGCCCATAAGAATAGTGGTACACTAGAAAAAATCAGCATTGTGCGAGCAGCTTCCACAAGAGTTCTATTTCTTCTTTCAACTACCCCATTCTGCTGTGGAGTTCTAACAACTGATGTTTGTTGTGTGATTCCAACATCTTCAAGGTAAGTTCTTAACTCCTGGTTTGTAAATTCTGTGCCATTGTCTGTTCTTATAATCCTTACTGGAGCTTGAAGTAGAACTTGAATACGCTTCAGAAAGGTGATGATGATGCCTGGTGCTTCGTCTTTTGATCTCAAAAACTTTACCCAAGTGTATCTTGAATAATCATCAACAATAACAAGAATATACTTCTTCCCATTAATGCTTTCAACTCTCATTGGGCCACATAAGTCCATGTGCAACATATGTAACCTTGCTTCCGAACTAGGTACAGTTTTGGGTTTATATGATGCTCTTTTACTTTTTCCTTGTTCGCATGATGGACATAGGTGTTCCTTGGTGTATTTGAACTTAGGAAGTCCGGTGACGATGTTGTCTTTGGCTAACTTGTTGATGGTGTCGAAATTGAGATGGGATAATCTTCTATGCCACAGCCAGGACTTAGTTTCGGTTGCCCTTGTCATAAGACAAATTGGTGATCTAGAAGCCATTTGGTTGATGTCGATAGCATACAAATTTGTACCACGATTACCAGTTAAGAGATCATCACCAACCAAATTTCTAATAAAAACCGTGTTTCTCCTGAATGCAACTTCTAAATCAGCATCACAAAACTGCCCAACTGAAAACAAGTTGTGTCCCAACCCTTCGACGTAGTAAACTCGAGTGATTAAGAAATTCCCAAATTGTAGATCTCCATAACCCTGAATAGCTGCTACATGATCATTTCCAAAGCGTACAGTTCCCATGAATTTCCAGACGAAATTGATCAGCAGCTTTAAATTCCCGGTCATGTGCTTGGAGCAACCCGAGTCGACGATCCAAAGACATATTTCGATAACCTGCCAAGAACAGAAGAGTTTGTATTTGGAAACCGTTTTGAATTTGGTTCCGTGGGGTTAGGAGTAAAATCAAAATCACCCTCATAGACAGTTGCTACTTGTTTAGCTTGAGCTATTTCTAATTTTCCGTTCTGAAGAGTGAACTCTCTACCCGTTGGAATCCACATACAAAACTTAAGGTAGTTCCTAGGCATTCGACTAATAGTGGTAGACCTAAAGCGTGCAACTAATCTTTCTATAGATCTAGATCTAGCACTAGGTCTTTTTGGAACATTCTTCTGTTCAGGCGTAACATTCACATTCTTAGAAACACATTCATCGTGAACATCATTAGTTAAATATTTCTTGCATATTAAACAAACAGAGTCATTACATGCATTCGAACCAGTACTTTCGACATTACATTCAGATGAATCATGTTTCTTATTACAAAGCGATAAAGTCCTAGGGTGTTCTTCTACTTCTTCAGCTTTATTCTTGCTACTACTCTTAGAAATAGGCGAGACTCTATTGTTCCTTGTAGTGCTCCTAGGCTTTAGTCTGCTGCTCCTAGAGGTGCTTTCTAATCATGTAGAAGGTAAGGCACACACATTAGGATTTATATTGTTGTCCTTTTTAGCATCCCTAGATTCTTTAGAATTAGCCTTTATGCACTTGTCATTTGTCTTAGATGTTGAGGCAGACACACTAGTGGGACTAATCCTAAAAAAGCCAGGTGCTATCACTTTTGGTGTTTCGACAACCGCTTTTCCTTTATCAATAATCTTTTCATTTTCACTTTTCTTGGGCAAGGGTGTTGGAGTGACTGGTTTTGTCAAATCCTTTTTTCTCATCGACTTTTGGAGCAAACCGTGAAATTGACATTTTTGGTTTTTCAACCGTGTTTGAAACATTTGGTTTCTCCGAAGTCAATGGTTTTGCAAACTTAGTTTCCGCACCCTTCCCTTTTTGACTTTCAAGCTGAGCCCTCAAAAGATCATTTTGCTCTTTCATGTTCTTTAAGTCACGCTCATACGACAATTTGTCATACTTGCATTCTTCCTTTTTTCGATCAAGTTGTTTAAAATATGAGACATTTTCTTTTTCAAGCTTTATAAGAGCATTTTCATATTTGGAAACAATGTCGGAGGTCTCAGCTCTCAGTCTTTCATCGTCTTGAACAGAATATGTTTGTAAAATGATGGACATAATATCAGTAGTCATAACAACTTCGAAGAGAGAATCATTTAGGTTTTCCAAAACATTCATGTTTTCACGAGTTTCATTAGCTTCGTTAACCAGGGATTTGTGGTCCTTGACAAAGTCGGCCGTTTCTTTTAAGAAATCTTGTTCAAAATGGATTACCCTCGCACTGATGTTATTCAGTGGGATAGTAATTTTGTTTTCAAAAACCTTTTTCTGCTCAATATGAAAACTGGAATGCCAGTTGTTAATACTGATTGAAGTTTTAGAATCAACAATATTTTGAAGTTCTTTAATTCTGTAGGGATCTATTCCTTGATAGATCACGAGCCAATAGATCGTTAGCCAACTAATGTAATCACTAGCTAGACTAAATTAGATAATCTCTGTGAGCTTGTTATTATGCGGAATATAAAAACAAACGTATACTAAACTTGATCCTCTATGGATCGATAATATTAATAAAACTTCGTACTAAAAACTTGTTACTATTACAATGACCTAGGGTTCCTTATATACTAGTGGAAACCCTAACCTTTCTTACAAGAAACGAATAATGAAAAACTAATAAAAGATATTCTACATATCTTGTCCTAAAATACATAAGTTATATCCACGGTTAAACTCTATCTGTAGGATCTCTAGATGTCCGCAGGAACCAGTCATCAGCAGAAAGTCACTAAGCCTTCCGCAGGAACCTGTCAGCAGTATCAATCAGTAGTATCTTCAATAATTCCTTACAATCCTCCCCTAATCTTGAATTTGACATAGTTAAGTTCAAGATTTCTTGATATAGCACGAAGAACATAAACCAGAGGATTGAGGATGAACAACAGCAGCAAAGAATCTTCAGAAGCAGAATCTCTATGATCAGCAACCAATTAAAAAGCATTATTCTTTGCTGCAACACAAGACTAAATGTACATCAAAACATATAAGTTTCATACTATTCTCATCACATCCAGGTGTGTTAACTCCTGTGAGAGGTGAATCATTGAAAATAATGGATTTGATGTCTCTTTACCAATAGCCATCACCACTGGAGTAGCCAAGTGTTCAAAGGTACACTGATAACCACATGATTTTTAGCAAATCATCAGCTATAAACGGATTTGAGATGTCTTTACCTGTAGCCGTTTGCTCAGGACTAGTCAATTATTGATGAATAATCATCTTGGTCAATTGAATACCAAATATGGTTTTCCACTGCCTTTACCACAAGCCATATACATGTGGGCTAGCCAATTATTTGGAATCCATAAAGAAAAAATCCATGGTCAATTGACAACCATTTCAACTACTCAACAATAAAGCATGGGTGAGTTGAAAACCCTATGATTTTGAGCAAACCATTACAACTATCAACAGATTTGATGAGTCTTTACCAAAGCTGTACCCTTTGGACTAGCCAACTTTATGATGGAATAGTCAACATCAGGTAAGTTGATAACCAAACCTGCAGTCAATAGATACAAGACTGTACAACAAAATGTTAGTTTTTTTTTTTTTTTTTTTTTTTAAACTGAAAAGAAAAATAAAGAAATATACAACACAATACAATACCAAGATCAACTTATTGCAGATATGAATCCATTTGAATGCCATGCTTGGTTGCTAGTTCCTTCTTTGTCAAGATGCTTCTTCTGATGAACCATACCAATTATTCAGCAAGATGAAGATCATTTTCAGTCATATCCAGAGGAACTGATAACTTTGTCTCCAGCATGAGATGCATTACTTCCTTTGTGATAGGATAAAGAACATCAGTCCAGCAATACAAGGTCTTACCAGTGGTTGTAACAATCATATGAACATTAGGAAGTGGAAAGAACTTCCAATATTCAACCACCCATGTCTTTTGACCTTTCCAGACATGAAACCTTACACCAGAATCACCTTTATAAGAATCACACAAAATCTGCAAATCACCCATCATATACATTCCAATGTCATCAGGGGAATGAGTTTGATAGTACTTGGTAACCCAATCATAAAGTGAGAGAAGATCTTGCTTGTCCACCATATGTAAGATCTGACTCAGAAACAAGAATGTCTTAGTAGTTCCATCTTGTCTAGTTATGACATTCAATTTACCTTGACCAAGCTCAGAATCAACCAGTTCCCACTTCACAATTTTCTCCCATACAACCGGTTCTTGACCATCAGCAGAAGCATAATCAAAGAAAGTAGTACTATCCTCTAAAGGAATATCTTTTGAAGCCTTTCTCTTAATATCTTTAGTCTTTCTCCTAGTACCAGTAACAGGAATAGAAGGACCATCTGTAGGTTCTTCTTTAGGTACTTGTTTGGAAGTATCAGCAGGAACATCTGTAGAATCATCATCATCAGGTACTTCAATTGGGGTATCTTCTGAAGCATCATTGGTAACATCATGTGAAGCTTCAGTGGTATCATGATGAGGTTCAGCCATCTGAAGCATCATTGGTAACATCATGTAAAGCTTCAGTGGTATCATGATGAGAACCAGCAGTATCATGATGAGAACCAGAAGAAATATCATCCATCTGAGCATCAGGAGTGTCATCATTCTGAGCATCAGGAGTATCAATCTTCTGATGCAAAACTGAAGGAAGTTGCACATTCTCCTGACCACCATGAACAGACCCAATAGATTCAGCAGGTTGACTAGTAGTATCATGAAACTTAGCTTTCTTAGCTTGAGGCTCATCCAATAATCTTCCTCTAAACTCCTACACATCTGGAACCATTATACCAGAAGATTGATGATTGGAAATGATCTTGTCATAATAGTAGGTCAACTGCTGATTTGAAAATCCCCAGACCCTCTTTTGAGTCCAACCTGACCCAAACATAGAACAGCCCTGGTTCTTCACAAAATTCCTCATATATTTCTTGATTTCATTCTTTGTCCAAGGTCTTTCTTTTTGATACTTAGCTTTAATCTCTGCCTCCTGTTGTCTCTTCAATCTTCCTCTTTCAATCATCATCTGAACAAAATCCGGATTGTCAACTCCAAGCTCAGATTTACCCAAATTGGGCTTGGAAGCAGCCTGTTCAGCCAAAGTCTCCCATTGTTCAGCAGTAAGATTCTTAGCTATTTCATCAAGCTCCTTCTTTCTTTCAGCAGGCAAGATTGTAGTGTATTGAGGTCCCATCTTATCCAAATCATCTTGAATTTTCCTAGCCAATGCTTCTGAGGCTTTCAAATCCAACTGAACTTTAGTAACTGCAGCATCCTCCTTAGCTTGCAGATGTGCAGCAACATTCTCACTAATTTTTTCATAAGCAAGTTCCTCCTTGGATTTGACTCTAGAAGGAATGTCTTGATCAAACAAAATAGACTTTCCTTTATCTTGCTTCTTAGGAGGGACAAAAGTCTTATCAGGAGAATCATGAACAAGAACACCTGGAATATCTACTGATGGACCATGAGTGCCCACTTTTGACAAAGGAGTAGGAGAAGATTCCTTTCTAGAAACATCAGCAGAAGTCTTCTTGTTAGGAGAATCAGCAGACTTCTTATCAGCAGAATGCTTCCTTCTGACATAATGAGCAACATCAGCAGACTTCTGTTCTCTGGATTCCTTGGGAACACTTGCATCAGTAGCATAAGCAACATCAGCAGTTGGAGTAACAGATGGTTCAGGTCTGATGTCAGCACTCTTCTGAACACTCTCCAAAGTAGTAGCAGCAAGAAGTTCAAGGCCTTCTAAATCAATGTTGTCAGATGCTTTAGTAGAATCCTCATCTGAATCATACACTACACCTTGTCTCTTTCTTTGCTTCAGCTTACCCTCCAACTTCTTAACTCTTCCAATTAGAGTCAGAACAGCACTGCTAAGATTCTTTTTGGTGAAGTTCAGATCATTCTTCAATTTGTCCACCTTTAATACATACCTGTTCAACAAATCTGATACAGAAGTGAGAGTAACAGGACCTTCAGCTCCACCAACTGGGATATCTGTGGTATTGGAAGCATCATTGGTCCTGTTAGTAGAATTAACTAAATTTACATCTATATCTACATGCACATGATCCTCAAAGTGAGGTCTCAAAGGACTGAGTGAAGGAAGTCTTGTAAATTGTGGTGAGTTTACAGGTTGGTCAAAGCCTAAATTCTCATTGAGCTCATGCTCAGGAGAATTGATATCCATTGGTGAATGTACAGGTGTGGGTAGCCTTGGAGAGAGTGGAGGCTGAACATCAGAAGCAACTGAAGCATTTGCATTAGGAGCATCTTCAGTTCTTTCAGGAGAATCCTCTGGTGCTTGAGCATCAGGGGAATCCTGACCACCACCAGCTATATCAGCTGCATCTCCATCAGGGGGATTGCCCACTGGGGCATCAGCAGCTGCATCAGCAGCTACTCCATCAGGAGCATTGCCACCAGGCAACATAGCTGGAAGTAAGGGTCTTTGTGCACCAGTAAATTTAATTTTCATTTGGGAAAACAACTTTTTAGATAAACCCTTAACAGGCAAGTGAGTAGGGTCATTGGTCTCAATGTCTAAAATGATTTGAAGAAACCTAGGATACATTAAATATTTAAGTTTGGTATCCTTAACATTTTCAAGCATAGCATTAAAGATATACCTAGAAAAGTTAAATGTTCTTCCTTGAGATAGACACACAATAGCAAGAGCAATGTCTGAAGAGAATTGATCCCATCCACCAGACTTAGAACCCATGCACTGAAGCAATGTGTGTGTCAAGAACCTCCATTTTGGACAAAACAGATTCTTGTACCATGTTTTCCCATCACCACTATAACCAGCAGCCTGAAGCCCTCTAAGGATCTCACTCTTAGGCAAATCAATCACTCCTCCTTCATCATCCAACTGTAATTTGGTCCTGACCAAAGACTCAGTAACCACATATTCTTTCCCATCTATGACAGCAACAATCTCTGGTGGTCCATCTTCAATAGTCCTTGTTTGTGCCGTTTCCCAAAATTGTACAACAAGAGACTCATGAATAACATTCGGGTATTGGAGCAGAGCATACCGAATCTTGGACCTTTGAAGAAATTCCATCATGCCCAAATAATCTTCATCACCCTTTCCACGACCAAGAAAGGCATGTTTGTTATGATCTCCTTTGAAATAAAGTTCAGCCATTGAATGTGAATACCAAATTAGGGTTGGGTGTTCTGAAAAATGTTGAGTTGGTTTTTGAAATTATATAGTGAGAGGGAATCAATTAATTTGGGAGTGGGATATGCACGTCTTTGGTAAATATGGAAGTTACCAAACGTGGAATGAAACTGATGTGAATTATTGGAAAGAAATCCTTGACCAATAATCAACTAAGGCAAATCCCAATTAACTGACTCATCCATAGAAACCAAATCAAACGGCTGAAAACAAATGGTCAATCCGCAGAAAATAGTCAAACGTTGACTATGGTCAACAGATCCATCCGCAGCATCACTCAGCAGAATCTACCCTTCAGTGGAAACCAAATATCTTTAACAAAGATCTTTTAATTCAAAATTCAAAGAACCCTTAATTATCTCCAAACTGCCTCGCATTAATGGTAATAAAGACACGCGGTTGGGGGATCTTATAAATAAAGACTAATTATCCCCAAATCTCTCCACTTCAAATCAAATCCCTAATTATCATATCTTCAGTCAACAATACATCCATGGCTTCCAATCAATCCATCATCAACCTTTCTTCTGAATCATCAGATACTTCTGACTCACTAAGATCTCCACCACCACTCCGAATGCCAACACTTCCCCGTGGTCTCACAAAAGAACAAGCCAAGAAGAAGAAACATGATGTGCCTGCACCTAGTTCATCATCTTCAGAAGATCTTCCACCATATCCCTCTGAAATTGATGATCCTGAGTACCAGAGAGAGATGGAGAGAAGATGGAATGAGTTGGAGAGGGCAAATAGAGTTCCCAATCCTGAGGAGTCTCTTATCTTCTTCACTTCTTCGGATGAAGAAGATGATAATAATGATGCACTATACAACCCTACAACCCCTGAGAAACCTCAGTCATCTCGTCCAAGAAAAAGAAAAGTGAATTCCCCATTGCCAAAGACGAGAAAAGTTGTGTTAGGTTTGCCCTGTCCTCAGTGGCAAGGACTCTTCAACATCAACAACAAAGGCAAAAAGAAGACTATGGAAGGCAAGGGCAAGAGCAAAGTAGAATAGGAGCTTTGTTGTTAATCTTTTACTTGCATTATCTTGTATTGTTCCTCTGAAGAATTAATAAAATTTGACTTGTTTTATTATTACTTGTTTTAATTCTTCTGATTAGCATTCCCCTGAACAATTTGAACTAGGCTAATCCATCAGCAGGAACACACTTAACAACAAGATAACTAGTATCAGCAGCATGTTGGTCAAACCATTGACTTTCATCCGAAGTATCCAATTAAGTGGACAACTTGCACACTTAGTAATTGCTACTGACTCAACTACCTCCCATTAACTTACATTAACTCGCAGTAAACCCAAATCAATTCTTTAAAAAGAAGTCTTCAAGTCATAATCAACTCACCATTCCACAAATAACATATCCCAAAATCTTTCACACATTTACACCATGAAGCCATCCCCCAATGTCATTGAAATTTCTTCTGATTCATCAGACTCTACCTTTGACATACCTCAAATACAAAGATCATACTACTATTTGAATGAAGGTCCTTCAGAGTTATGTCCATCTCCAACTTCATCAGAGGAAACCACTGAAGCTGAGGAAGCACCAGCTCCTCTAGCTATGGTTGTCCCTGACTTCACCCCTGTCACTGCATTCTTAACTAGTGAAATGGAAAGAGTTTGTGCAGATATGAGAAGAATCTATGTCCCTGAAGAACCACAGTCCTCAGCCAGAAAGAAGGGTCCATTGAAGGTGGTGCTTGGTCTTGCAGCTCCCAAACTCTGGAACAAGAACATGCAATCCAGAGGAATCCACAGGAAGATGCCAGACCCAAAGGACTTGGGTAAAGGGAAAAGAAAAATGGATTAGGTTGTTGCTTGGGGGTGTGTTGGTATGTTTGTGGATGATTGTAGTTTAGGGATGTAGTGGTAGGATGGTGGTTGGTTATTTTGTTGATGTTTTATGTATTCTGTGTGACTTCTGATGACTGATCTTGATGTACCAAGCTTGCGACTTATGAATAAAATTAACTTTAATGTCTTTACATCTTATTCCACTGAATGTAGACCATTGAACATCAGCAGGAACATGACCTAAAACCAGACATTCACACAAAACACAAAAGCACAAAAGAACAACCAGAATATTGTACAATATTAGTAAAAACCTGCAAAAGAAAGTTAGTAAACATAATAATCTATATATATACAACATATAGAATCCTCCCTTGAGGCATATGCCTCCCCTGAGGCTTATGCCTCCCCTCAAACATAGCATTCAAGGGTTAACCATCCCAATGTTGACAACTAGGTGATTAAACCTAGGTCCATCAAAAGCTTTTGTTAACAAATCAGCCACATTATCATCAGTGTGAATCTTAAGCACTTGAATTAGATGCTTCTCATTTGCATCTCTTATAAAATGGTGCCTAATTTCTATGTGTTTAGTTCTCTGATGAAAAACAGGATTTTTAACAATGGAAATAGTACTTTGATTGTCAATGTAGATTTTAGTGTTCATAAAGTTAAACCCATAATCCAACATCTGATTTTGAATCCAAAGTACCTGACCACAACAATTGGCAGCAGCCACATATTCTGCTTCAGTGGTAGAAGTGGCCACAATGGTTTGTTTCTTGCACTGCCAAGAGATGAGTCTTCTTCCAAGAAATTGACAACCTCCTGTTGTGGATTTCCTATCCAAATTAGCTCCAGCATAGTCACTATCACTGTAAGCCTCCAACACAAATGGTGAATCCCTTGGGTACCAAAGGCCTAGTTTGGGTTGGCCCTTGATGTACTTGAAAATTTTCTTCACTGCATTTAGATGAAAAGTCAAGGGAGTGACTTGATGCCTTGAGCAAGCACTGACAGTAAAAGTAATGTCAGGCCTAGAGGCTGTGAGATACATGAGTGAGCCAATCATGGATCTATAAAGATGAACATTAACAGCCTCATCTTGCTCATTTGGATTCTTAAGCTTGGGTGGTTCATATGGAGTGGTAGCAGTCCTCAAAAGTTCAAAGTCAAACTTTTTCAAGATATCTTTAACATATTTCTCTTGATGAATAAAGATCCCTTCAGGGTGTTGTTTGACTTGTATCCCTAGGAAAAAGGTTAACTCCCCCATTGCACTCATTTGAAATTCACCTTTCATCAAATCTTCAAATTCCCTGCACCATGCTTCCATTGTGGATCCAAAAATGATATCATCCACATATACCTGTACTAGAATGATATCCCTGGAGTTCTTCTTAATAAAGAGGGTCTTATCAATAGCTCCTCTTCTGTATCCATGCTCCAATAGAAATGTATACAATCTAGCATACCATGCTCTTGGTGCTTGGTGAAGTCCATAAAGTGCTTTGACAACTTTGTACACCTTTTTGGGATGATAGGGGTCTTCAAAGCCCTGTGGTTGAGTAACATACACTTCCTCTTCAATTTTGCCATAAAGGAAGGCACTTTTGACATCCATCTGATAGACCTTAAAGCCCAGATATGAGGCAAAGGCTAAAAATAGTCTAATGGCTTCAACCCTAGCCACTGGTGCAAAGACCTCAGTGTAGTCAATCCCTTCTTCTTGTCTGAAACCTTGAGCCACCAATCTTGCTTTATTTCTAACCACAATACCTCTGGCATCCCTCTTGCATTTTAAGATCCACTTGGTCCCAATTGCAATCTTCCCTGCAGGCAGATCAACAAGTACCCAAACATCTTGATTCTTGAATTGTTGCATCTCTTCCTGCATAGCTTCA
Source organism: Artemisia argyi (assembly GCA_030686995.1). Taxonomy (NCBI): domain Eukaryota; kingdom Viridiplantae; phylum Streptophyta; class Magnoliopsida; order Asterales; family Asteraceae; genus Artemisia; species Artemisia argyi. The sequence continues at coordinate 27,566,302 of CM060684.1, forward strand.
ACCCAACTAGGCTCACTTAAAGTCTGTTTAATGCTTGTGGGTTCAACTTGAGACAAGAAACAAGCAAACAAACAATGCTACTGATCTATGTGATTGTCTCTCTTCTGAGTGGATACATAAGTCAAAAATGCACATTGCCCAAACTTGGTATTCTTAATGGCACTCCTGGTGAGTACCATTGCATTTGGATCACCAAGTATATTATCTTGTGGATGTATGGTGTTGATCCTTTTAATTGTAACAGGATTAACATCAATTGAGGTATCAAGATTGGTTAAAGTGGGAGCAAAGTCTTGATCATAGGAAGCTGTTTGAAAAATGCCATCACTTAGCTCAACATTAGCTAGATCTGAGGGAGTTGGAAACCTGCCATAAGGTTCATCTAAACTTGTGGAAGCTTCAGTGGAAACAGGGACTGCAGCAGAAATTACTTCAGCAGAATCTCCATCAGCAGAATCAACAGATGCATCAGCTGATGCATCAGCAGAATTAGATTTTCTGCTTTCTTCAACAGCAGCTTGTTTTAAGAGGGCTTCAGTGTCTTGAGCAAATTCAAGACCAAGTCTCTTAGCTTCCTCAGCAGCTGCATGTTCTTGCTTTTTGAGTCTAGCAAGATCTTCTGCATAGGTTGAATTTTCCACATCATCAGCAGATTTGGCATCAGAGGCTTCTTTGGTAGGAGGATCTGCTAGCTGGATTGGTAAAGTTGTTACAACAATAGTGGGTTCATCACATTCTGAATCACTGTCTGAATCATCCTGTAGGGTACCTGCATTGTTAGAAGATGACACTTGTACACCTGCAGAGGGGTTAGTTTTGTGCCTAGTATAACCCAAATAATCTGTAAGATAATCAAGGTCAAAATACCATTCATGACCTTTTCCTTGAACATTAACATTCTCTTCCAGAAATTTCAGGTTAAGAGTCTCTTCTATCTTCTTTGCAGCCAAATTATAAACCCTATAAGCCTTGCTGTGAGCTGAGTAACCAACAATATATCCTTCAGCAGCTTTAGCTTCAAATTTGCCTAGGTGATCACTTATATTCAGAATGGTCACCTGACAACCAAAGGGTTTCAAGTGTTCAATGGTAGGCTTCTTCCCTGTCAATAGTTCATAGGGTGTCTTATTGTGAGGTCTAGTAATTAACACCTTATTCAATACATAACAGGCAGTACCAATTGCCTCAGTCCAAAACATGGTGGGAAGCTTAGAGTCAGCAAGCATAGATCTTGCAGCCTCTATAAGGGTTCTATTCTTCCTTTCAGCAACTCCATTCTGTTGTGGAGTCCTAGGAGTGCTATAATCTCTTTTAATACCCTTTAAGCCACAAAGTTCAATAAGATTGGCATTTTTGAACTCTGTCCCATTGTCACACCTAATACCTTTAATTTTCTTGTTAAGTTGATTTTCAGCTAGAGCCATAAATTCTTTGAGTGCCTGAAAGGTTTGATCTTTAGTCACTAAGAAAAATGTCCAACTGAATCTACTGAAAGCATCAGTGATCACCAAACAGAAGTACTTATGATCAATACTCCTGATGGATGTAGGACCAAAAAGATCCATGTGAAGCAGCTGCAATGGTTCTGAGATTATGCTCACAGTGGTAATGGCCTTATAAGAAGCTTTGTGTTGCTTTCCCTTGTTACAAGCCACACAATTATGCTCATTGGTGAAGATCTTGGAAGGAAGTCCATGAACAAGTCCATCTTTAGCAAGTTTGTTGATGACTTTAAAATTAACATGTGCCATCCTCCTATGCCATTTTGTAGATTCATCCAAGGATGCTTTAGCCACCAAGCAAGTAAGATAACCTTCTGGCTTGACATCATTCAAGTCAAAGGTATACAGATTATGGTTTCTTGGAGCCTTAAGTAACACAAGATTATCATCAGGCATTTGGAATTCAGGTGAAAGAATGAAACAACCATCTTCAGTGAAAAGCACAGGAAGCTTTTTGTCACAAATTTGTGAGACTGAAAACAAATTGAATCCTTGAAGCTCCTTCACATAGTAGACATTCTCAAAATCCACCTTTGGAGTTCTAATGGTGCCTTTGCCAGTAATCCTTCCTACTCCACTTCCAAACCTCACAATGCCTCCATTAAAAGGCACAAAGTCATCCAGCTTCTCTTCATTACCAGACATGTTTCTTGAACAGCCACTATCAACAATACCTAAGTCTTTATTAAGAAGAGGATGTTCCTACAACAAAGAAAGTTAATATACAACAACATATATATAGAGACTTAAGTCATGAAAGACTTGAGCCTGCTCTGTGGATCATTCTGATGAACCCAAGATGATGAGTTAGATCCACAATTGTTCCTGGATTCCCTGTAGTTAAATGGTCTTTTATATGTCCAAGAACAATCTGCTGAGGGCTTTGCAGCAGAATCCCAAGTACCCCTTCCCATACACATTTGGTCAGTATATGCATACCAATGATTAACACCATTAAAAGGTTGAGATTGATATCTATTTCTATTGGTATTCATATATCTATTGTTAAAAACAGACCTATTGGAATGAACATGCCAATCAGCAGGAGTGGAATACATTCTGCTGACAGGATAATTGGCCTGTGAAGCTAGTGAGGGTTTGGTATTAGTCCACTTATGTCTAGGTCTATTGTTAACAACAGAAACACCCATCCTCTTTTCATGAAAATCACAATCCTTAATTAAATGCAACTTGCTACCACAAACAAAACACTTCTTTTTCTTATAAGATTTATTAAATCCATAAGATGTCTTATTAAACATAGAATTATTCAAACAAACATCAGAAACAGAATTGTTTCGTAAACACTGAAAGGAATTGTTTTCATAAGAAGTAAATAACAAGTCTTCAGAAGAGGCTGGTTGATAAAGAACTTCATCAGCAGCAACTTCAGAGTCCACAGACTTGCAGGTTGTCTTGTCAGAAATCTTTGTTAAGGACATGGGTGAGTCTGACTTGGTCTTGGAATCACAGCTGGCATAACTAGAGGTCTCTGAGGTCTTGTCCCTGGAAGAACAAGAGACATAAGTGTTAGAATCATTACTAGATATACTTCTAGTGTCAGGGGAGTCATTGATCCTAATGCCAGTGGTTTCTTTTGATTCTGGTGAGTCAAACTTATGGGATGTGGGTTTAGGGGTTCCTATGGATGGACAGTCTTCAGATTTATTTGGCAAGTCTTTAGACTTTATGCCAAAGATATGGTGTGAACCATCAAAGTCAGAAGTTTTGGTGGTAGGCATAAATACACCTCTGATAGGTCCTGGTACAGCATGCATCTCACCTTCTTTTAGATAATTAATGGGGATAGAATAGTTATGGTTCTTCTTATCTAAATAGTGATTAGCTTCTGGACCTACATACTTCTTAAACCCTAGACCTATCTCAGAAGTAACAGACTTACTACTGTAGAGCAACCTAGATAATTTATCACCTGAAACTAGCCATTCTTTATGCCTAGCTACTTCTTTATCCAGTTTCTCTTGCAAAATATTTTTCTCAGACTGAATTCTAGCTTTTTCTTTTTCAGAAAATTTCAATTCATTGCTAGCACATTCTAAATCTCTACTTAAAACTCTAATCTTTTCCTCATAAGCTAATTGATTATGTTGAAACCACACCTTTTGTTGTTCTAAAGTTTTAAAAGCTTCTTTATAAGTTGCAGCTTCAATAAAACAAGCATTATATTTTGGTTTCATATCATCATAAGCTTCTTTTAGAGTTGTAAATTTAGATTCACAATCACAAGCACAAGTAGATACCTGAGGAGAGATTCCCATGAGACCAAAGCTATCATCACAACTAGCCATGCAGGAGATTTGAGGAGAGTTGCTTGTATCATCATCATGCTCATTCCAGTCCACATTAGTATCTATAGCAGTGATCAAGGCCTTTGATTCTCCAGCTTCCACTTCTTTCTTCTTGTATGCTGAATACCTGGTACTGGCTTCACCCTTCTTGGCTGTGCATTCTCTTGCAAAGTGACCAATTTCTCCACAAGCATAACACTTCACCTTCCTTCTATCAAACCTAGCTGCATCTCTTCCTTCAACATTGAGCTTTTTACCAACCTTTTGCTCAAATTGCCTCACCTTGAGAGATAGCATAGCCATTTGCCACTTTAAGTCCAATTCTTCTAAAGCAAGTTCATCAATCTGCTCAAAATCTTCATAAGCTATTTGTTGCTGTTTATCAACTTCAGCAACAAATGAATGAAGTACATCTTCCATCACATTGCTAATCTTTGGATGAGTTATTGGATTAGCACTTGAAAAGGACAATGTGGTCATTGGAAGACTTTGGCTTGGGGTATGTGGCATTGAGGATTGACTTGAGTAAACCTGTGGTGCTGAGGATGGACTTGAATAGGTATGTGGCATGTAGTTTGAATTAGAACTAACAAATGCAGATTGTGAAGGAGTTGCTGCATATGGAGAGAATCCCTTTATGTCACCTTCCAAAGCTCTGAGTTTGTTGTACAAGTCATCAAAGGTGAGGTAGTCCAAGCCACCTTTGGTTTTCAATGATATACTCACCTGAGACCATGAGGGAGGCAAGGCTCTTAGAAACCTAGAGTTCACCTCCTCATTGTCAGGTCTGGCCAACAGCTGATTCAAGTGACTCAGAATCTTCTGAAACCTGTCATAACCTTTGTGAAGACCTTCCTCTTCAGTAATCTTGAATTCTTGGAACTCCATCTTCAGCATACTTTTTCTCATCCTCTTTGATTCTTCATTCCCACCAAATCTAGCTTTTATGGCCCACCAGATTTCTCTTGGATCAGTCATGGAATGAAAATCTCCCATGTGGTCATCAGGGATTGCCTGCAGCAATATGGTTCTTGCTTTGTTCTCCCTTTGAATGGCAAGAATTTCTTCAGCAGAAACAGGTTCCAAAATTGTAACTTTGCCATTAGCATCAACACTTTGCTTTTTAGGACGACAGCCATTCAGTATAACATTCCAGAGGTTATAATCAACACTTGCAATCCAGTTCTGCATCTTCATGGCCCAGATCTCATACTCATCCTTCCTAAGAAAAGGAAGTTTTGCATTGCTGTTGGAGAAGGCCACCTGTTGTAGTTGTTGAGTGAGAGAGCCTGCTTCAGAGAGAACAACATCACCTCCTGGTTTGTCTACCATAGGTATTGATTGAGTAGTTATGTGATTGTGTAGAGGTTACAGAGAGTATCTAGTGGCTCTGATACCACTTGTAGGGATCTATTCCTTGATAGATCACGAGCCAATAGATCGTTAGCCAACTAATGTAATCACTAGCTAGACTAAATTAGATAATCTCTGTGAGCTTGTTATTATGCGGAATATAAAAACAAACGTATACTAAACTTGATCCTCTATGGATCGATAATATTAATAAAACTTCGTACTAAAAACTTGTTACTATTACAATGACCTAGGGTTCCTTATATACTAGTGGAAACCCTAACCTTTCTTACAAGAAACGAATAATGAAAAACTAATAAAAGATATTCTACATATCTTGTCCTAAAATACATAAGTTATATCCACGGTTAAACTCTATCCGTAGGATCTCTAGATGTCCGCAGGAACCAGTCATCAGCAGAAAGTCACTAAGCCTTCCGCAGGAACCTGTCAGCAGTATCAATCAGTAGTATCTTCAATAATTCCTTACAAATTCTCTTTTTAACGTCATCCAGAATGTCTCTAGCCTCACTTGTATTAAAAGTGTTGTTAGAAGACATTTGTTCCATTTTTGAAAGAGATTTGGAAGCAATTACTTTCTTAGAAAACATTTTTTAGAATGGTCGTTTTATGGAAAACACAGATGGTTCTTTTTATGGAACAAAAGTAATTCCCGAAAGTTTGTTCAATTTATTGTAATCAATGGGTTTCAAATCCTTTTGTTTCATTTTATTAATGCTCTCTTCGACATGTTCTATCGTTTCCACAGAATTCCGAACGACGGGAGGATCATGTTTGGTGTAAATCACATTACCATTATACAAAACATTCTGTTCTTGCTGAGCTTTCTTGAGATTACAAGGAGTTTGGTTACCTAGAGCCATTTTATGTTTCATATGGTAAATCGGATTAGTTTGATTTGAAATCATTTTCATTGTTTGACTTGACTGACCCGACTTAACCACTAATTCTTCTAAATGTGCAATCATGTGTTCTGACTCTACGATTTCTTCCAAAAGTTTGTCTTCTTTCTTTGCAAAATCCTTTTTCAACTCATCCCTTTCTTTTTCAAGATTGGTATAAGCTGTTTTTTGTTTAGAAAGTTGGTTTTGTAAATCAGAAATTTCCGCGTTTAAAGATTTTATCTTTTTGAAAGAATTAACATCAAGTGTATCAAACTTGAGTTGCAATTGTTTTTCCCTTGAAACGGAATTTTGATAACCAGTTTCTAATTCAGACAATCTTTTGTTATGAAATTCAAAACCTTTAACGTTTTCTTTGTAACTCTCAAGCTTAGCGATCAATTTAACATTCGCGGCCTTAACATCGCGATTGACCTTTTGCACATTCTCAATTTCAATACAACAATTATTCAATAATGATTCAAACAAAGCATGTGTTTCCTCATCATTCTCAGCATGCTGTGAAACGAAGCCTCCATTATGATTCATATCTGGAGTTGCTGAAGGAGTATTGCTACTACTTGGCGTGTCCAGGTATGTATCATAAGTGGGTGCTAGCTTCTCAGAATGATGTTCCTCATGAGGAGACATATCAAATTTATCATTATTGTGACATGTGTTGAAGTTTGATACCTCAGATCGTGCATTGGTGTCATAAACAGGAAGTGTGTCAGAATCCGTGTCATACTTAGCTTCCTGAAGATTCGCCATAAATATGCAGTTCGCATCGATATCCTCTCTATCTTCCATGTCATCCATAAGAGCCATAAAATCATTCTCCTCTGCGTTCAACTGAAACCCTGCCTCATTCTTTTGTACCAACAGTAATGCTTTCTGCAAATACGCTGTGTCTTTCTTGTTCGGCTTAGAAGGACAGTTCCTTGCCATATGACCTACACCCTGACAGTTGAAACACTTTACCGGATTACCCTGGAGCTACAACATTTCTATTCTGATTACCCATTGCCTGATTACCAACATTCTGATTACCCATTGCCTGATTACCAACATTCTGACCCCTCTGATTTCTAACAAACTGACCTAACTGATTCCCTGTATTCTGAACATACTGATTCCCTGCATACTGACCTGCATTCTGCATATTCTGATTGCCCATATTAAATCCAGTAGCATATCCTTGCTGATTCCCATAAACTCCAACCATTTGGCTTGCGTTGCCCATATTGAAACTCGGCTGAGCAATCTGCTTGTTGCGAGTGTTCGATGAAATCCTTTGGTTGTTGTTTGTTGGTGTAGAATAACGTCCTTGGAATGCCTTTGACAGAAAAGCAAACGCTTAGGTCAATGCTGCAGAAGCTTCATCATTTTCAGTGAATTCTGGTTCTTCAAATTGTGGGTATTGCTATTGTGGAATAACATGTTGTTGTTGCTGTGGGTAGAACTGTTGTTGGTAGACCGGTGTTGGTTGTTGAATGTATGATGGTTGCATGTAGTTGTGAGTGGAAGATGATGATGGTTGTTGTGTGTTCACTGGTAGCGGTGTTGGTGTAGTAGCAATTAATGCGAGAGGATCATGATTCTTTGCCAATCTTTCTTTCCTTACTTCATTAGCCTCAGCTTGGTTTTGTTTCAGAAAATCATAGAGTTGATCATAATTCACCTTATGTACATCCTTTGTTTGATTCACAATTGTAACATAACAACCCCATTCTTCTGGAAGGTTATTGATGAATTTGATGTTTGTTGCAATTGTTCGAGGTGTCAACTTGTTTCTGATTAACTCATTCATCAAAGTGCAAAACCTTGTGTAGTAGGATTCAATCTGTTCACCTTTAGTGGATGTGAAATTCTCCCATTCAGTAAGAAGTTTGTTCTCAACGTCTTGTTGTCCAATCTCAGTTCCATGACATATCCTTCTAACACGTTCCCACATAGCATAAGCAGTTTCACAGCTGTCGACCGCAGCAAAGATCTCCCGTGGTAATCCAAGTTGGATTAAATGCATTGCCATATCATCAGCGGCGATCTGCTTCTTGTCTTCCTCTGTGTAATCTGCTTATGTTTGTTCACGCACGAATGGTTGAGTAAGAGGTGTTGCATTTGGATTACCTTCAATTTGAACTTGTCGTGGCTTGAATGGACCATTTGTAATGGAGTTGATCATTAATTTACCATCAGGCTTTGTTTTGATGTAACGAAGCATTCGGCTTGTCCATGGAAGATATCCGCCTTTTTCAAGCATTGGAGGTCGGTTTTCTGCACCAGCTGCATGAATATCTTGCTGAGTAGCCATTGATGAAGTGTAGATTGATAAAGTTGATTCTTGGATCGATTCAACGAAGTAGGAGTTGTGTTTAGTGTAAGTTGATGCAAGTTTTTATGGTGAAAAATTTGATCTGAAACCTTAAAACCTCAATAACTTCCGTTCGGAGTGGATTTGGGCTTCGAAGCTTGGCTTGAATCATCTTTAGATTATCCAACGTGTCCTTCTTCTCGGTCTTACGGTCGTTTTGACAGCTGATTCGTCGAAAACGGAGTTACGGTTCAAAAGTTATGGCCGTTTGAAGTTTGGTTGACAAAAAGTCAAATTCTTACGCGTAAAGCTCGATTTTACGCGTAAACCTTGAATAATCTTACGCGTAAGATGTTATGCGTAACCTTTAAGTTATGCGTAAGATCTAAAGTTATGTGTAAACAATATTGTTTATGCGTAGACTTTGATTTTACGCCTAAACTTAGAGTTTATGCGTAAGAATGTTACGCGTAAGGTTTTTTCAACCAAATTGATCTCTCAAACTTGTCCAAGCTTGAAAGATATCCCATGTCGAAGTATTCCACAAACTTATCCAAGTCAGGGAAGTACTAAGTAGTCTCTGATCGTTGAAGAAAACTTATGCGTAGGATCTTTTGCGTAGAAAACTTATGCGTAGAATCCAACTTAAGCGTAGAATGTAGCCTTATGCGTAGGAACAGACTTAAGCGTAGGATTTTAAGCGTAGGATCTCAATCTTATGCGTAGACTTCCAACCTTTTGCGTAGAAAATCAATCTTATGCGTAGGAAATGAACTTATGCGTAAGAAGAGGGTTTTGACTAAACTTAAGCGTAGGAAAGGGGTTTTGACTTAATCTTATGCGTAAACAGTATTGTAGACAGCTAAGAAATCGTACTATTCACCCAAGTTACGCGTAAGATGACCAGAAAACGTGAAAAATCCGATTTTTTCAACCAAAACCACTTTTTCCACTTGTTTCTATTGATCAAATCTTTCCCAAAACACTTAGAATCACTAAAACTTCAATAAAAACAACAACTTTAACACCAAAACTTGTAAAAATCAAAACTTTTTGATGAAAAAGTGCTCGTATATAAGAAAAGTACGCAACTTTTTAACCAAAACTTGATAAAAAACGATTTCCACACCCTCCTAAATCATTGTTAGGCGATTGATACCACTTGTAAGACCTTAGATATATCAACTTTATCACAAATATAAGCACTAGAAGCAAAGATGAAGTAGAGATGAAAGATGGTGACTTGTATGATGTATATGTAAATCGTGTATAGAGAGAGAGAGAGATAAGAAATATGGAACTTTTATTCAAAGAAAACACACACAAATACACACACAAGCACACCTTACAAATGAGAAGTAAGGTGCCTTTTATAGTTCCATACATAGGCTTTCTATGGGCTTGGGCTTGGACTTGGTTTACATGAATTATAAAGGCTTATGAAACATAACTAATAACATATTAGCTTACCAAGACCAAGGCCCATTGACTATTCTTATAACACAAACTATGACACATTACAATGTTACAATAAATGAGAATGACCATCACTTTTTAATATAATTTTTAATGCTAACATCTTCAAAAGTGCTCCTGATTTCGAATTCAGGACCTTCCTCTCCTTCTTTTCTTTTTACCAGATTTCCCCAGAGAGTGTAATCGTCATTTTGGTAAAAAGGCAAAAGGGAGGGATCAGCATAGATGTCACCTCCTGACAAGCATGCATGTTCAGTCGTGGTTTCTCCTCCGCATTCCTCTACCTCATGCGGGCCCCCACAGTAGTCGCAGATCAAGTAAGGGTTTGAAAGTTGTTTAGGTAACTGCGACCCAGCTAGGTATTCCATTTTTTTGTGAATTTTTCTTAACCGATCTGAAGATGTTGAAGTGATTTCAGACATGCTGACAGTCGACTCAGGTTCATCCCAAGTGTCATCCTGGTCTTGAGCATATTCTTCAATTCAATCCCATCCTTCTTCGGCACTAAGATTGGCTAATCTCCCTTTTCTAGAATTGTTGATTCCGTTCCGATCATTTGAGGAGAAATTGTCATAGAAGATTTGGACCAAAAGCCAAAGTTCGATGCCATGATGGGGAACTTGTCTTATTAAATCCTTGATTCTAATCCACGATTTATGGAAGGGTTCGTCCTTCCCTTTTCAGAAACGGAGGATCCTATCTCTAAATGCTAAAGTTTTCCCAGGTGGAAAGAACTTCTCATAGAACTTGGATATGAGTTGTTCCCATGTGAAAATAGATTCAGAAGGAAGTTTATCATACCACTCTTGGGCTTTTTCATAGAGGGTGAAAGGGAAGAATCGTAATCGGGACGTATCTCTAGTAGCCCCATCCGTATGGAGGGTGTCTACTATTTTCAAGAAGTCCTTAATGTGTTGAATCGGGTCATCATCATCTAATCCACAAAACTTGCATACACTTTAGACAAGCCAAACATCGGTCGCATGTAAGACCTCATTGATGTGTGATGAGTGTCTAAATACTCATCATTTTATACTAATCTGAGCTGCCAAAACATCCAAAAACACTCAAATATGCATCAAAATACTTAAAATATCTTAGAAGTGTATTTTATATGTTTCAAATGCAAAATATGCAAAAACAGATGAAAAACGTACAAAGTTTGCATAATTGGCAGTTTCAGTCCCTCAAGTTTCAAAAATTGGCAAAACTAGTCCCTGGTTATTCTAAAAACTTGAAAAGGTCACCAAAGGTCCTTTTTAATCATAAAGTTACATATTTAGTCCTTTGGTGAAAAGTTTCACAAAATTACAAGTTTAGTCCCTATACTTTGGAAATTGACATAAATGGTCCCTGGGATGTTTAAAACTTTGAGAAAATCAATATTGGTCCTTGCACTAATAATCTTTTGCAGGAATGGTCCTTGGTGTGAAGTTTGGTGAAATGACATAATTGGTCCCTCAAGTTTGGCAGTTTGTCAGTTATAGTCCCCGGGTATTTTAAAAGTGAAAATTATCAAACATACCCGTGTACTATTCATGTATGGCAAAATAGGTCCTTTTGATAACTATGGTAAAGTCACATTTTCAGTCCCTATAATTTTCCCAAATTACAAAATTGGTCCTTGTGACAATACAAATCAAACGGACCCTTTATATATTTAAAACCCAAAATCAAATCCAAACCCAACACACACCAAAGCCCACCCTACCCTTTTATTTTTCCCAGCCCAACTCCTAGCCCAATCCACCCATAAATAAAATGGGGTCAACCCCCTTGTTTGACCAAACCACCCAGTCACCCCTTTCCTTCCCAAACCATACCACCACCACTGCTCCACCATACCACCCTCCACCTGTCCACAACTTGCTCCCACTCATCCTACCTTATCCCTCCACCTCACACAACACCCCAAAGTCCTTAATTGCCTTGAAAACCTCTCCACGCAACCACAGCTGCCCAAAGACTTTTTGGCGCGAAAAAGATATTTAAACGGTGGAGATGAGTCAGACCTTATCAACGGCTCAGATATGGTGGGAAATGGCCTAGTGGGTCCCACAAACTCAGAAATTATCTATATAGCAGAGGAGAAGCTGTGGTGATGGGGGATTAGGTTAGTTTTAGTGTAACTTAGTCGTAGGTAGTATAAACTTCAATTTTAGTTGTAATCTCAATCAAAAACAGCTTGTACTCAGTTAATTTTATGTGTTTTAATCTTTAATTCAAGTCAATTTCAAGGTTCAGTATCATTCTCAGTTTATGCAATTTTCAAATTTATTCAAGAATCTCAAGTTTGTTAAAAGTTGTTATTAGTGGATGATAAGGATTCTTAATCTCACATAAGCTCTTGACAAAAGCTTATCAAGCTTTTAGAAACTTTAAAATCCAGTCTAGAGTTACTTTTAAATTATTCAAGAAAAATCAAAGAAAATAGAAAATAAAATAAAAATCAGTTTGTGTGGTGAATGAAGGAAGGAGAAGGGTGAATTTTGGAATGTTTCTGGTTTAGTACCTTTTGGGAGGTGTTAGGATTGGTCACTTGTTCATAGTTCATTGTTTCTCAGTCAATTCCATTTTGTAAGCATTTTCATTAATTTTAGCATTTTATTGTTCTTGTATTTTATTTGATTTGATCTTTGTGTTTTCCTGTTTAATTGTTGTTGTTAAGTTAATATATTGCTTAATATAGGTAGCTTATTAATCAGATTTCATTATTGCTAGAAAATCAAAATCATACAGTGGAAAACTTAAACTTGACAAACTTGTGTTATCTGCTTGTGTTGTGATTGATTCTGGTTCATTTGATCTTCTATAATCTCAATATAGTGTTAGGAAGCAGTGTAGTGGTTTAAATTAACCATTTGCTTTGAAAATCATTAAAGACAGTCCATAAGGTTGTGTTTGGTTCAGTAGCATTTGGGTTGTTTTAGGTAAATTTAGTTATTGGTTTCTGCTGCAACATTTCATATTAGGCTAATATATCATAGGGAAGCAATAAAAATCTGTGGTTATAGGTTATAAAGTCAAAATCCAACTCCATATCCCTTGACAGTTAACTGTCAAGGATATTAGTCTCATAAACCCACCCATTAGCTTATATCTTTAAGTTTTAGCTTATTTTAGGTCTATCATAGCTTATTATAACTTAATCAATCAGTTAGAAGTGTTAGAATCTCAAGAAAGTCAAACAAGTTAAGTTTTACAAAAAGTCAAATTTTACTTATGCAGAAAATTCCAAAAACTCCAAGATTTCTTGTGAATTTTGTATTAGGTTTCAAGGTTTGAAATTTGTTGTGATCATACTCTACCAGCTCATCTTTGAGTTCCCATACAGCTTATATTTTTAGGATTTTTACCCTGGGCCCCACTCACCCTCAAAGACACTTGCAGGGCTGGGTATCTCCCCTGCACCAGCAGGTATCCATCCATCACCACCACTTTGGTGGTGATTTGTGACCACCACAGTGGGCCCCACACTTCCAAATTAGTTTCTTACAACCCCCCTCCTACCAGACTCTTAGAGTTGACCTCTTGTTTGACCTAGATCATTGTGGACCCCACTTGAATTCAGACTTGAACTTTGTCCCATTTTTCTGTCTCAGTCCACAATAAGCAAGTGCTTATTGTGGCTTATTGGCTTATTCAGTGTACCTCAAGTGCTTAATCTTACTCAAACTAGTTCACACAACTTATTTGGACTAGATTTCACCATAGTAGGTCCCACACAAGCTCAGTTGAGCTTATTTGCTTGTTTGGTCAACAAAGGTCAACTGTGGAGGTAATAAGCCCCCACAGTGCTTATTATTAGCTTATAAAAATATTGTTTTTACAAAAGTTTGTTATTTTTAGGTATAATATAGATTTGTAAAAGAAAATTCCAGAAAAGACAACATAAAAATAAGTGATAGTTTCTATTTAATATAATTTAATTTTAATTTTCATTTTTAGATTTTTATTAAGAAAGTTGTGTTTTTATATTTTTATTAATTTCCTTTTAGGTTAAAGTAATTTTGATAATTTTCTCAGATTTTTATTTTGTAATTTAGTATTTATTAGAATTAAAATTAGTTTTATTAATAATTAATCAATAATTAAGTTATAAATAGCATAATTAATTTTTATATAGCAACACCTAGTTTTTATATTTTTTATAGCTTTTATAAGTCATAAAATAGTTTTATAAATTTTTCCATAATTTTCTAAGTTAATTTAGTATTATTTGTAATTTAAATTAGTTTAAATAGTTTAATTAAGATAAATAGTTTTTTAATTAATATAAAATCCATAAAAAGACAAAAATATTTATTTTTATTTTTTTATACTTTCTTCAAGTTCATTTTTAAGTTTTGAAATTATTTTTACAAGTTTTTAGTTTAAATTGTAGTGTTTATCATTTTTTAGGTTAATTTAAATTAGTTTTACTTAAATAGTTAAATAGTTTTTAATTAAATAATTAATAATAAATAATAAAATAATCTAAAAAATAATTTTCTTTTTAATTTAATTTTCTTTTAAGTTTAAGTTTATGGAATTTTCATTTTTAACCCCTGTAGTTTATTTTTCTTAAAACTCACCTTTTTCTCAGTACGTAGTCGCGTCTGATTTTTAATTTATTTTACGTTTATACGTTTTAGATATCTAGGTTTCACGCAACAGTTCCAATAGTTTATTTAAGTCATTTTATTTTATAAAACCCTAGTGTAATCACACACACACTTTATACCTTTCCTGTTCACATTCACTCGATCACAGATTCGTTTTTAATAAAACATCGCACACCTCGTTGGGACATTACGACCCGGGGAAACACTGTATTCCACGGAAGCATTTGCTTCAGACGTTTGACTTTTACGGTTGACCATTCACAAGTGGTTGACTAATAATTATCTGACTGTTTGAGGCGAATCAAAATTTAGCGCCGCTGCCGGGGAGGTTGTGCGCTTATTCTAAACGATTTTGCATATTAGTGAACCTGAATACACGCTCATTGTATATTTATCCGTCCTTATTCATATTATTATCATATAAAACCAAAAAAACTGTTCCCGAAAACTTTTTAAAATTAGTTTTCAACGAACACAAAAAAAACCAAAAATATTTTCCTTATTACTACAAAAATTTTCAAAATACCAAAAATATTCATCCCTTTACCCTCTATCCTTTTGATTCTACCTTCTTCCACTTGTCCCATAATTGATTCTAATGACATCTCTCAATGACGATTTCTTTGAACAAAGGGCCTATGAGAGCAACATCGAAAAACTTATTGCCTTGTCAAAGATATCGAGATGTCGTGTTGATTATGATGGACCATCGATTCATATTCCCTCTCCAGTGAGGGAAATGGAACGAGAAACCAGAGTGACAAAGGACCATGTACTTTCATCTGACAATGAAAGTGCTAAATACGTCCAACCTACGGTTGTCCAAGAATCTAAGCTCACAATTGATCCTAACCTTTCACGGTTTACGGTTAAAAGTTTGTCAAGCAAACGTACAGAGCTTAAGGCAGTGACTGAAAAGAACGATTTGCCTAATCTTCACATTTACCAAAAACAAAAACCAGAGACCATAACGGAAGTGGAGGAAATTCCTAGCTATCAGAGCACACCACTTGTCCCACCTCCAGATTTTGTTCCTTGTGTCGGTTGTGGTGACCCGCTTTTCGGTTTTCCATGTCGTTGGTGTACATGTGAACAATGTGGTAATGATATTCGAGATGGGAGTTGTTTGTTTTGTGGATCGAGTAATTCATTTGCTTATGATCCTAATCAAAACTTATTCAACGACTCCTCAAATTTTTCCAACTACCCATCACATTCATACGAGCAAGAATCATATTATCCTAATCTCAATGATGCTTCGTATCAAAATACACCAAACCAGACTCAACAGTTTTACTGTTGTGAGTATTGTGGAGGCCCTCACTACAGCTCTGATTGTCAAACTAGGAATCAGTTTGTCTATGAACAGGTTCCTTGTAACAATCATGAATTTGGTTTTAACCAGCCTTCACAGTACACAAACCCTCAACCACTTCCTCAGGACGCGTTAGCTAAAGATGAATTGATTACTAAAATGATGACTAATCAAACTCAATTCAACCAAACCATTCAAGATGGAATAAACAGTCTTAAGGATCAGATTCTTAGGAAACAAAAACCTCTTGTTAACTCATTACATCTTGAGGATGAAAGTGATGAGGATGAACCAATTGAAGACAAAAACTCAAATGACCCTTCAGATATCTTAATAATGGGGGACAAGCAATTCAAAGTAACTCCTCTTAAGGAAATAAATGTCCTTGTTCCAATCCCAAAGATATCTGAGAAACCTTTTGATTCAACTTCAGTTAAAGCTACTTCAGTAGAAATACAGGGAGAAAAGAATTTAACTGAATCACTAGCAGTAGAAATAATGGAACTTGTAGAATCCATTACTGCTAGTCCTTCTCAACTCCCTAAGTCTGCTTCTATCACACCCGAGATTCCCACTCACTCTCTGAGCATGGGGGACGAGCATCTTGACACTATTCCTGCAAAGGAATCGGACGAATTCATAAAGTCTAGTGTTGAGAACCTTGTCTCAATCCCAAGTGAGTCACAGGGAATTCTTGATCATGTGTGTGATATCCCTCCCCCTCTTGTCTTTCCAAATGATCATATTGAGATGTTCTCTGATTCTGATGAGGACTATTCTTTATCTTGTGGAAACATAAGTTATGTGGGGGAATTACCTTCTGAACTTGTCAACTCAGAAGAAGAGAATGATGAAGAAATAATCCAAGATGAATCTCTTCATCTTACATTATTAAATGCTAATCTTCTCATTTCTAGAATCGAGGCTTTTAATGAAAAGCCTATTTCATCTCCTATCCCCGTCAAGGATAGTGAGGTTTTGATCAATGATTCTATTCCGGAATTGCAAACGTTCCATTTTGATCAAACGGAAGAGAAGATA
The DNA here is from genome assembly GCA_030686995.1 of Artemisia argyi. Lineage (NCBI taxonomy): Eukaryota > Viridiplantae > Streptophyta > Magnoliopsida > Asterales > Asteraceae > Artemisia > Artemisia argyi. The sequence goes on from CM060684.1 coordinate 27,583,118, forward strand.
AGTGGTATCACCACTTCTCATTCTTATAATTCTCTTCTCGTTTATGAATCATTTACTTTTGAGAAGTTCCCCAATGAACTCACTCAAATCAATCCCGAATACGAATCATTCACCTTTGAGGAGTTCTCCTGTGAACTCACTCATATCATATCTCTACCGGAGTATGATAATTTCTATTTTGATCTAGATATACCCATAATATGTCTTGATCAAACGAGCTTAAAAGAGGAGATTTATGAAACAATGAATTCTCCTATTGAAGATGAGGAGTTAGTTATGATTTTCATCATGACTTTCTTTCTTTTCTTCATATATCCCGTGGCTTCTCCTATTCTTCACTCTTTCGGGAGTGAGGACATTATCTTTGACCCCGGCATTCTCATTTATAAATTATGAGCCGGGTACTTATCTCATCGGTGTGGAACTTTCACGTGCTTGATTGTTCCTTCCACATCATGCTTCCCCATGGACAAATGAATTCGGGGTCGAGTCAAGTGATTGGCTCCAAACGGTCAACCTAAATTGACCAGGTGATGGTCAACAAGGTCAAAGGCTTAGAGTCAATGCTCCGCGGAATATACTGGTTTCCTCGGGTCGTTATGTCCCGACGAGGTGTGATGGTTATAAAACGGCTTCGTGATCGGGTGAATTTGGACAGGAAAGGGGTTTAAGTGAGTTTGAATGATTACACTAAGGAAATACGAATGAGAAAGATTTAAACGAACTATATGAACAATTACGTGAAACCTAGTTAACCTAAAACGTAAGCTACAAATTTAAAATTAGAATTTGCTTAAAGATAAGCAGAAAAATAAGCCAAACGGCTTAAATAGAAGCTATCACTTTATTTATGTTTTTGGTTTTTCTTAATTTTACAAACTACTTTTAATAACGTAACCTAAAAATAAAACGCGAGTTACAAATAATGTACGAAAAGTAAAATTAACGCAACTAAAACATGAATTCGAACAAGGAATGAAAATTAAAACTCAAAAATTACTTAAAAGTCTATGGGAATGATAATAGAAAGTTAGGGAAACCTAAAACGTATCCTAAAATTAAAAACGCGAAAGTTAATTAAATAAAACGCGAGTGCGCAAAATAAAAAGTGAAATTTGAGCTACGCTAACCCTACGGACATGAAAATTATATTTTTACGATCCTAACGATAAAAGAAAATTTTGAGAAAAAGAAAAATATTTTTTTGGCTTTTTAATTATTTATTATTAATTAAATACTTATTAAACTAAATGTAATTATTAAAAATACTAAACTATTTTAGAAAATTATGAAATTTTTTATAAAATTACTTAATGATGACAGTTAACTAGGAAAATTATAAAAAGTCCCTACAGCTTATTAATAAGCAAGAAATAAGCTAACTATCTAATTAAGCTAAAAAGGAAAACAAGGGTTAAAAGTATTAATTGTGAAGAAATAAACGAAAAAAGACCCAAGGGCGCCTGGTTTGTGATGTTGTGTTTGGTGTGTCTGTGTACAAGAGGTCCCAGGTTCGAATCCTACAACCCCCCATTTTTTAATTATTATTTTTTTCACTTTTTCTTTTGTTCACAACATTAAACACAAACAAAAACTTGTAAACAGACTCAACTTAACAACAACTGAAACAAATCTTTTGAATTTAGAACAAATTTTAGAATCAGATTAAGTTTCAAAGTTTTTGTTTCCCTTTTCTTTTTGTGACTGCCAAAATAAGCTACTAGGCCACATAAGCTCCAACAAGCTAAAAGCTAAACAATTTAACAATAACAAACAACAAGATCAATAACAACCAAAGATACAACCACAAAATCAAGAAATCCAAGAAAATTCAGCATATGATCAAGCAAGTTAGTAGCAGCAGTGGTCAAAAGTCAGGCCAAAAGAAGGCTTAAAAATAAGCAACAAATGAGCAGTTATGGGGCAACTAGCTTCTAACTTCCAATAACTACCTAAAGAGCTTCTAAAAACAACAATTATCAAGCAAATTAACCCAGAAATGAGAACTCCAGGCTCAATTCTATTCTCTCAAAAAGCTGGTGCAGGGCAGTCAAATGGGGCTCACTTACAAGTTACAAGCCACTACGCAGCTTATTAAATAAGTTCACTGACCTAAAAGGAGTGTGGAAACAACAAGCTGGGCCAGAGGACTTCTCAAAGAACCCATGGAATCACTGTGGGACCCACTGACAAGCTCACAAGGAGCTTGTCAAGGTGACTGCTTGGCCAGATCTATGTGGTGCAGGGCATTTGTTTATAAAACAAGCCAAAATAAGGACCTTAATAAGCACTTAGAAGACTTCCTAATAATCAAGCAAAAACAAAAACTCAAGCATAAGTAATCAAATAAGCTACAAGCAAAGTTCCAGGAAGTTTGAGCTCTAAATAAAGGAATGCAAATTGCATAACAAGGTGGCTTATGAGCTATATAAGGACTGAAGTAGCAGGGGTATGCAGTCACAAAATAAGCAAGTAAGTAGTTATGAAAAGCTGAAATAGGCACAAAGATGATTAGACTAACATATAATCTACTTGTAAAACAGAAAGTAGAACCTAATTCCTACTCTAACTTATCTAAATTCAAGATCTAAAGAATGGTTTGGACTGTGCAGGTCTGCTGCAACAGAGGGGTTTTGTGGGTTGTAAAAAAAAACTATCGTACACTCCCTAAGATGAAAAACAAGCCACCTCTAGTGAGACTGACTTAATGGTCTACCCGTACAACCAATACCAACCTTTAATTTCTAAACTCCACATGCCAAACTTGGGATTATATGGGAGTGCAGGCCTGAGGGGGCTGATTTGAGGGCTGAATAAGCAGCTAGGAAAAATTCACAAAAATAAACGAAAAACATGCTCATGTAAACAAGCTGGGGAGTAAGCTATGGAACAAATTTCAGAGCAATTTGCCAAGAAATGTACAAGTTAAAAAATCAAGCCTTAAGGGCAAATGGACTAGTTTTAACTGATGCACAGTTTCAAAGTGCTAAGTGCAAGGCTGAATCCAGTTACTAAAAAGACTTCAACAAAAAAAAATGATAACTTAAACTAATGAAGTACAACCAACAAGCAGCATGCCTAACCAGTATAAACATGTAAGTCCTACTCAAACATACCTAAAACCTATTTCATAAAGAGTGGTACTGGGCAGCAGAAGGTTCAACCCACCAACTTAAGACCTAAGTTTCAATAAGCAAATAGAATTCAAACTTAAATTTTCTTTTTGACACTGATTCACAAGCTGACAAAGTTTTTAAAACAGCAAAGATTACAAGCTAAGATACACAATTGAGCAATCTACAAACCTATGAACATGAGCCTACAAAGCTGGAACAGGGCAAGAATAAGCAAAACAAGCTAAAAGAAGCTACTGAATAAGACATTAAATTAACTTAATAAAAATTACGAAAAATACTATAACTAAGATGAGCAGCAAAACAACATTGACCTAAGAGCACAAAACATGAAACCTAATATTAAACCCTATAGAAAATCACATGTTTATTCAGAAATTAAATAACTGAAATTTGACTTTCTGAATTTTTTCTTTAAACTTTGACTTCAATGAAACTTGTTTGATCCCTGTGAACTTATTATGATGTAATAAGATAATTTGAACCTAGATCAAGTGAGCTTACCAACTTTATAACTATCATGAGGATTTGAAATCCTCAATCCCTAACAGTGGACTCAGAAATAAGGTATAAGGCTCACTTTGACTTTTAACACTATTATCTACTGAATTTATACTAGATTAAACTTAAATGCAGCCTAAGGGAGATGTTCAAACCAAGTATACCCTCTGAAATATCAATAAGACCAGCAAAACAATCTATCCCAAACACCCCTTAAGGAAGTGTCTGTGTGGCATTTTCAATGGGAATCAAGGATTTTTGAGGCGCAATTGAGCAAATTAGTTTCAAACAAGTCTACAAACATATGATAAGCAAATTTCAAATAACAAATAGCAATTTCCAATAACCCACTGAAATAAGCTAAAGTGAGCTAATCTCACAGTTAGCTACTAATTTAATGAAAATATGAGCAAGCTACAAAAGTTGAATTAGAACATATCTAATAAGCAAATAGTAACTAAAATAAGCTAAGAAAATCAGTCAATAAGCACTAAGTAAGCAATGAACAGGGGAATGAGCTGAGCACTTGTTTTGATAAAAATAAGACTTTTATTAAATTTAAAGACAAGAGTTTACACAGAGATTGAAAACTAACAATACTTAAACTAAAATTAATTCTAATCTAAATTACACTACTTCCTAATACTAAAAACCTAACTGCCAAACCATGGCTTACATCTTAATCTATTTATACTATATCAAAACTAGGGTTTCCACTTGCTCCTCTTTGTCTCTTTCCTTGAACAAAGCTCATCCATATGATCTCTTTAATATCATCTCAGCCCTCAATTTTTGGTGGGAAACTTTATTTAACAATTTGGATGGGATTGCTTGTGTCAGGGGACATGTTTTGGAGTTTAATGGTGGAAAGTGGGATGGCAGGGGTGGAGTGTTGGAGAATGGGTAGGATAGATGTGATGATTGTGTTGGAGTAGTAGCAGGCTAGGGTTCACGGGGTTATGTTTGGAGGTGGAGGGAAAGGGGGTCAAACGTGGTTTGACTGGAGGGTTATAATAAAAACGGGGTAGGGTTTAATTTTGTTGGTGGGCTTTTGGTGGATCAGGAAGTGGGCTGGGTAGGAATAAAAAGGGAGTTGGGTTTGTTATTTAGGTTTAGGTCCGATTGGTTTGTAATTTAATCACAAGGACCAATTTTGTAAATGGCTTAAAGTTAAGGGTGGGCTGTGGTATTTTCCCCAAGTATTTACAAGAACCAAAATCGCCAAGTTTCATATTCCCAAGGACCAATGTTTGTTAATTTCCCAAAATGAAATTTCCAGGGACTATTTTTGCCAAAAATGAAACTTTAGGGACCAAATATGTAATTTCCTCAAAATTTTCATCCAGGGATTAATTTTGATAACTTTTGATTTCCCAAGGCCCAAAAATGATTTTTCTTCCAAAAATATCCCACCAGGGACCAATTCTGTCAATTTCTGAACGTATAGGGACTGAACTTGTAAATTTCTAAAACTTTTCAGATATTTCACCAAAGGACTAAATATGACAACTTATGATTTCAAAAGGACCTTTGGTGATTTTTCTTTTAAAATATAAGCTCAGGGACTATTTTTGCCAATTTTTGAAAGTTGGGGGACTGAAACTGCCAATTTTGCAAACTTTGTACGTTTTTCATTTGTTTTTACTCGTTTTGCATCTAAAACATATAAAACACAATTTTGAAATATTTTTAGTATTTTGATGCATTACTGAGTGTTTTTGTATGTTTTGCAGTTCAGATTAGACCAAAAATGATGAGTGTTTGAGCACTCATCATCAAGCTAGCGACTCGGTAAATAAAAACAGTAGCATTTACTTAGGGTTTTCACCCTAGTGTGGGGGAGATACCCCACATGTTGTGTGTATATATATATATATATATATATATATATATATATATATATATATATATATATATATATATATATATATATATATATCCTTATGAAAAAAAATGTGTGTACATAAACTTAAATAAAGGCTATGGAATATTTTCTTCTTACGTTCTAAGTGTTGGTTTTACACCCGGTACTTTGAATATTGAGGACAATATTCAGTTCTTAGTGTGGGGGGAGATTCGTTATTCTAACGAATTTAAACACATGTTCCATCAAGAACCCCCATTTTAGCCCAAATTTTAAAATTTTTTCTCACTTAGAACGCAATAAATGGTTATCAGTCCGCCATGTCTAACCCACATAAGGATTGGCTAATCCAGGAGCAAACGGTTCTTGGTAAAGATATCTCAAACCCGTTGATGGCTTGCAATTTGCCCAAAATTGTATGGTACCTCAACTCGCCATATCCTAAAAATCGAATGAGTTGGCTAGCCCGCAAGATTATGGCTTGTGGTAAAGGCAGTGGAAAAACCATAATTGGTAATCAGCTCACCAAGATGTTGACTATTCCATCAAGAGTTGGCTAGTCCAGAAGCAAACGGCTTTTGGTAAAGACTAATCAAATCCGTTGACAGCTGGTGGTTTGCTCAAAATCACACGGTTATGTTGGGAATTATAGATTTGAAGATTTGAAGATTACAAAACAAACAACTAGAAGTGAAGAAAGAAGAAACAAGAGGGGCTTAATATGTAATAGTTACTTAGCTTGATTAGTTTAGGGTTTGTAACCTCCCTCTATTATATAAAGAGGGTAGGCGTCTAGGTTACAGATCATCCATTCATAGCTAGTCTCTCCAATGAGAGTCTAGAAACGCATAGAGCATGTAGTAGTTTAGTAGTAGTAGTAGTTTCTTTTATTTTCAATAAAGAAAACCTTGGAGTAATGTTGATGTTATTCTTGTTCTTATTCCGCTGTGCACGTTAACATTACTATATCCTAGATGGGCTTAAACAATCTCTTACAATTGGTATCAGAGCCACTAGATACTCTCTGTAAACACAACACAATCACATAACTTTTCATTCAGTACCAATGGGAGATAAACCAGGAGGTGATGTTGTTCTCTCTGAAGCAGGCTCTCTTACTCAACAACTACAACAAGTGGCCTTCTCCAACAGCAATGCAAAACTTCCTTTTCTTAGGAAGGATGAGTATGAGATCTGGGCCATGAAGATGCAGAACTGGATTGCAAGTGTTGACTATAACCTCTGGAATGTTATACTCAATGGTTGTCGTCCTAAAAAGCAAAGTGTTGATGCTGCTGGTAAAGTTACTATTTTGGAACCTGTTTCTGCTGAAGAAATTCTTGCCGTTCAAAGGGAGAACAAAGCAAGAACCATATTGCTGCAGGCAATCCCTGATGACCACATGGGTGATTTTCATTCCATGACTGATCCAAGAGAAATCTGGTGGGCCATAAAAACTAGATTTGGAGGGAATGAATAATCAAAGAGGATGAGAAAGAGTATGTTGAAGATGGAGTTCCAAGAATTCAAGATTACTGAAGAGGAAGGTATACACAAAGGTTATGACAGGTTTCAGAAGATTCTGAGTCACTTGAACCAACTTCTAGCCAGACCTGATAATGAAGAAGTGGACTCTAGATTTTTAAGAGCCTTACCTCCCTCATGGTCTCAAGTAAGTATATCACTAAAAACCAAAGGTGGCTTGGACTACCTCAGCTTTGATGACTTGTACAACAAACTCAGAGCTTTGGAAGGTGACATAAAGGGATTCTCTCCATATGCAGCTACTCCTTCACAATCTGCATTTGTAAGTTCTAACTCAAACGACATGCCACATACCTATGCAAGCATATCCCCAACACCACAGGTTTACTCAAGTCCATCCACTCCAAGCCAAAATCTTCCAATGACCACATTGTCTTTTTCAAGTGCTAATCCAATAACTCATCCAAAGATTAGCAATGTGATGGAAGATGTACTTCATTCACTTGTTGCTAAAGTTGATAAACAGCAACAAATAGCTTATGAAGACTTTGAGCAAATTGATGAACTTGCTTTGGAAGAATTGGACTTAAAATGGCAAATGGCTATGCTCTCTCTCAAGGTCAGAAGATTTGAGCAAAAGGTTGGTAAAAAGCTCAATGTTGAAGGAAGGGATGCAGCTAGGTTTGATAGAAGGAAGGTGAAGTGTTATGCTTGTGGAGAAATTGGTCACTTTGCAAGAGAATGCTCAGCCAAAAAGGGTGAAGCCAGTACCAGGTATTCAGCATACAAAAAGAAAGAAGTGGAAGCTGGAGAATCAAAGGCCTTGATCACTGCTATTGATACTAGTGTGGACTAGAATGAGCATGATGATGATACAAGCTCTCCTCAAATCTCATGCATGGCTAGTTGTGATGATAGTTTTGGTCTCATGGGACTCTCTCCTCAGGTATCTACTTGTGCTTGTGATTGTGATTCTAAATATATTACTCTAAAAAAGGCTTATGATGATATGGAACCAAAATATAATGCTTGTTTTATTGAAGCAGCAACTTATAAAGAAGCTTTTAAAACTTTAGAACAACAAAAGATGTGGTTTCAACAGAATCAGTTAGCTTATGATGAAAAGATTAGAGTTTTAAGCAGAGATTTAGAATGTGCTAGCAATGAATTAAAGTTTTCTGAAAAAGAAAAAGCAAGAATTGAGTCTGAGAAAAATGTTTTGCAAGAAAAACTGGATAAAGAAGTAGCTAGGCATAAAGAGTGGCTAGTTTCAGGAGATAAATTATCTAAGTTACTCTACAGCAGTAAGTCTGTTACTTCTGAGATAGGTCTAGGGTTTAAAAAATATGTAGGTCCAGAAGCTAATCATCATTTAGATAAGAAGAATCATAATCATTCTATCCCTATAAATTATCTAAAAAAGGATGAGATGCATGCTGTACCAGGACCTATCAGGGGTGTATTTATGCCTACTACCAAAACTTCTGACTTTGATGGTTCACACCATCTCTTTGGCAAAAAGTCTAAAGACTTGCCACATAAGTCTGAAGTCTCTTCAAACATAGGAACCCCTAAGCCCACATCCCATAAGGTTGACTTACAAGAATCAATGGAAACCACTGGCATTAGGATCAATGACTCCCCTGACACTAGAAGTATATCTAGTAATGATTCTAACAATTATGTCTCTTGTTCGTCCAGGGACAAGATCTCAGAGACCTCTAGTTATGCCAGTTGTGATTCCAAGACCAAGTCAGACTCACCCAAGTCCTCCATAAAGATTTCTGACAAGACATCTTACAAGTCTGTGGACTCTGAAGTTGCTGCTGATGAAGTTTCTTCTCAACCAGCCTCTTTTGAAGACTTGTTATTTACTTCTTATGAAAGCAATTATTTTCAGTGCTTACAAAACAATTCTGTTCCTGATGTTTGTTTGAATAATTCTATGTTTAATAAGACATCTTTTGGATTTAATAAGTCTTATAAGAAAAAGAAGTGTTTTGTTTGTGGTAGCAAGTTGCATTTAATTAAGGATTGTGACTTTCATGAAAAGAGGATGGGTGTTTCTGTTGTTAACAATAGACCTAGACAAAAGTGACTAATACCTGTATCAAACCCTCAGTAGTTCCACAGGCTAAGTATTATGTCAGCAGAATGTGTTCCAATCCTGCTGATTGCCCTGTTTCTTCCAATAGGTCTGTTTTTAATAATAGATATATGCATACCAATAGAAATAGAAATAGATCTCAACCGTTTAATGGTGTTCATCATTGGTATGAATATACTGACCAAATGTGTATGGGAAGGGGTAATTGGGATTCTGCTGAAAAGTCCTCAGCAGATTGTTCTTGGATATATCAAAGACCAATTAACTACAGGGAATCCAGGAACAATTGTGGATCTAACTCATCATCTTGGGTTCAGCAGAATGATCCACATGGCAGGCTCAAGTCTTTCATGACTTAAGTCTCTTAATTCTTGTTGTTGTTGTATATTAACTTTCTTTGTTGTAGGAACATCCTCTCCTTAATAAAGACTTAGGTATTGTTGATAGTGGCTGTTCAAGAAACATGTCTGGTAATGAAGAGAAGCTGCATGACTTTGTGCCAATTAATGGAGGCATAGTGAGATTTGGAAGTGGAGTAGGAAGGATCACAGGCAAAGGAACCATTAAAACTCCAAAGGTAGATTTTGAGAATGTCTACTATGTGAAGGAGCTTCAAGGATTCAATTTGTTCTCAGTTTCACAAATTTGTGACAAAAAGCTTCCTGTGCTTTTCACTGAAGATGGTTGTTTCATTCTTTCACCAGATTTCCAAATGCCTGATGACAATCTTGTATTACTCAAGGCTCCTAGAAACCATAATCTCTATACCTTTGACTTGAATGATGTCAAACCTGAAGGTGATCTAACATGCTTGGTGGCTAAAACATCCTTGGATGAATCTACAAAATGGCATAGAAGGATGGCACATGTTAACTTTAAAGTCATCAATAAACTGGCTAAAGATGGCCTTGTTCATGGACTTCCTTCCAAGATCTTCACCAATGAGCATAATTGTGTAGCTTGTAACAAGGGAAAGCAACACAAAGCTTCTTATAAAGCCATTACAACTGTGAGCACTATCTCAGAACCATTGCAGCTGCTTCACATGGATCTCTTTGGTCCTACATCCATCAGGAGTATTGATCATAAGTACTTCTGTTTGGTGATCACTGATGCCTTCAGCAGATTCAGTTGGACATTTTTCTTAGTGACTAAAGATCAAACCTTTCAGGCACTCAAAGAATTTATGGCTCTAGCTGAAAATCAACTTAATAAGAAGATTAAAAGTATTAGGTGTGACAATGGGACAGAGTTTAAAAATGCCAATCTAATTGAACTTTGTGGTTTAAAGGGTATTAAAAGAGATTATAGCACTCCTAGAACTCCACAACAAAATGAAGTTGCTGAAAGAAAGAATAGAACCCTTATAGAGGCTGCAAGATCAATGCTTGCTGACTCTAAACTTCCCACCATGTTTTGGACTGAGGCAGTAGGAACTGCTTGTTATGTTTTGAATAGGGTGTTGATCACTAGACCTCACAACAAGACACCCTATGAACTATTGACAGGGAAGAAGCCTACCATTGAACACTTGAAACCTTTTGGTTGTCAGGTGACCATACTGAATACAAGTGATCACCTGGGCAAATTTGAAGCTAAAGCTGCTGAAGGATATATAGTTGGTTACTCAACTCATAGCAAAGCTTACAGGGTCTATAATTTGGCTGCAAAGAAGATAGAAGAGACTCTGAACCTGAAATTTCTGGAGGATAATGTAAATGTTCAGGGAAAGGGTCATGAATGGTATTTTGACCTTGATTACCTGACTGATTATTTGGGTTATGCTAGATACACATCTAACCCATCTGCCGGTATACAAGTGTCCTCTTCTAACAATGCAGGTACCTTACAGGATGATTCAGACAGTGATTCAGAAGGTGATGAACCAACAATTGTTGTAACTACTCTACCAATCAAGATAGCAGATCCTCCCACCAAAGAAGCCTCTGATGCCAAATCTGCTGATGATGTGGAAAATTCAACATATGCAGAAGATCTTGCTAGACTCAAAAAGCAAGAACATGCAGCTGCTGAGGAAGCTAAAAGACTTGGTCTTGAATTTGCTCAAGATACTGAAGCTCTCTTAAAACAAGCTGCTCTTGAAGCAAGCAGAAAACACAGTTCTACTGATACATCAGCAGATGCAACTAGAGATTCTGCTGATGGAGATTCTGCTGAACCAGCTGCACTACCTGTTTCCACAAGTTTAGATGAACCTTTTGGCAGGTTTCCCACTCCCTCAGATCTTGCTAATGTTGAGCAAAGTGATGGTATTTTTCAATCAGCTTCTTATGATGAAGACTTTGCTCCTACCTTAACCAATCTTGATACCTCCATTGATGTGAATCCTGTTTCAACTAAAAGGATCAACATCATACATCCACAAGATAATATACTTGGTGATCCAAATGCTATGGTACTCACCAGGAGTGCCATTAAAAATACCAAGTTTGGGCAATGTGCATTTTTGACCTATGTATCCACTCAGAAGAGAGACAACCACACAGATCAGAAGCATTGTTTATTTGCTTGTTTCTTGTCTCAAGTTGAACCCACAAGCATTAAACAGGCTTTGAGTGAACCTAGTTGGGTTGAAGCTATGCAGGAAGAGATGCAACAATTCAAGAATCAAGATGTTTGGATACTAGTTGATCTACCTGCAGGAAAATTTGCAATTGGGACAAAGTGGATCTTAAAATGCAAGAGGGATGCTAGAGGTATTGTGGTCAGAAATAAAGCAAGATTAGTGGCTCAAGGTTTCAGACAAGAAGAAGGTATTGACTATACTGAGGTCTTTGCACCAGTGGCTAGGGTTGAGGCTATTAGACTGTTTTTGGCCTTTGCTTCTTATATGGGCTTTAAGGTCTATCAGATGGATGTCAAGAGTGCCTTTCTCTATGGCAAAATAGAAGAAGAGGTGTATGTTACTCAACCACAAGGCTTTGAAGACCCCCATCATCCTAAAAAGGTTTACAAAGTTGTCAAGGCACTTTATGGACTTCACCAAGCACCAAGAGCATGGTATGCTAGATTGTCTACATTTCTTTTGGAGCATGGATATAGAAGAGGTGCTATTGATAAGACTCTCTTTATCAAGAAAAACTCCAGGGACATCATTCTAGTACAGGTTTATGTGGATGACATCATATTTGGATCCACAAAGGAAGCATGGTGCAGGGAATTTGAAGATTTGATGAAAGGTGAATTTCAAATGAGTGCAATGGGGGAGTTAACCTTTTTCTTAGGGCTGCAAGTCAAACAACACCCTGAAGGGATCTTTATTCATCAGGAGAAATATGTTAAAGATATTTTGAAAAAGTTTGACTTTGAACTTTTGAGGACTGCTACCACTCCATATGAACCACCCAAGCTTAAAAATCCAAATGAGCAAGATGAGGCTGTGAATGTTCATCTCTATAGGTCCATGATTGGATCACTCATGTATCTCACAGCTTCTAGGCCTGATATTACCTTTGCTGTCAGTGCTTGTTCAAGGCATCAAGTCACTCCACTGACTTCCCATCTCAATGCAGTGAAGAAAATTTTCAAGTACATAAAGGGCCAACCCAAACTAGGTCTTTGGTACCCAAGGGAATCACCATTTGTGTTGGAAGCTTATAGTGACAGTGACTATGCTGGAGCTAATTTGGATAGGAAATCCACAACAGGAGGTTGTCAATTTCTTGGAAGAAGACTCATCTCTTGGCAGTGCAAGAAACAAACCATTGTGGCTACTTCTACTACTGAAGCAGAATATGTTGCTGCTGCCAACTGCTGTGGTCAGGTACTTTGGATTCAAAATCAGATGTTGGATTATGGGTTTAACTTTATGAACACTAAAATCTACATTGATAATCAGAGTACTATTTCCATTGTTAAAAATCCTGTTTTTCATCAGAGAACCAAACACATAGAAATTAGGCACCACTTTATAAGAGATGCAAATGAGAAGCATCTAATTCAAGTGCTTAAAATCCATACTGATGATAATGTGGCTGATTTGTTAACAAAAGCTTTTGATGGACCTAGGTTTAATCACCTAGTTGTTAACATTGGGATGGTCAACCCTTGAATGCAATGTTTGAGGGGAGGCATATGCCTCAGGGGAGGATTTTACATGTTGTATTAATGTAGATTATTATGTTTACTAACTTTCTTTTGCAGGTTTTTACTAATATTGTAACATTTTATGGTTGTTCTTTTGTGTTTTTGTGTTTTGTGTGAATGTCTGGTCTCAGGTCATGTTTCTGCTGATGATCTATGGTCTACATTCAGTGGAATAGGATGTCAAGACTTAAAAGTAAATTTTATTAATTCATGGCAAGCTTGGTACATCATGATCAGTCATCAGAAGAAACACAAATTACATAAACATTTATAAGACAAACAACCACCATCCTACCACCACATCCCTTAACTAGAATCAACCACCAACACACTCCCAACAAACAGCCTAATCCATTTTTCGTTTCCCTTTACCCAAGTCCTTTGGGTCTGGCATCTTCTTGTGGATTCCTCTGGATTGCATGTCCTTGTTCCAGAGTTTGGGAGCTGCAAGACCAAGAACCACCTTCAATGGACCCTTTCTTTTGCCTGAGGACTGTGGCTCTTCAGGGACAGAGATCTTTCCCATCTCTGCACAAACTCTTTCCATTTCACTTGTTAAGAATGCAGTGACAGGGGTGAAGTCAGGGACAATCATAGCTAGAGGAGCTGGTGCTTCCTCAGCTTCAGTGGTTTCCTCTGATGAGGTTGGGGATGGACATAAGTCTGAAGGACCTTCATTCAAATAGTAGTATGATCTTTGTATTTGAGGTATGTCAAAAGTAGAGTCTGATGAGTCAGAAGAAATCTCAATGACATTGGGGAATGGCTTCATGGTGTATATGTGTGAAATAAGAGGATATGTTATTTGTGGAATGGTGAGTTGATTATGACTTGAAGACTTCTTTTAAAGAACTGATTTGGGTTTATTGCTAGTTAATGTAAGTTAATGGGAGGTAGTTGAGTCAGCAGCAATTACTAAATGTGCAAGTTGTCCACTTGACTGGATACTTCGGATGAAAGTCAATGGTTTGACCCACATGCTGCTGATACTATTTATCTTATTGTTAAAGTGTGTTCCTACTGATGGATTAGTCAAGTTCAAATTATTCAGGGGAATGCTACTCAGAAGAATTCAAACAAGTAATCATAAAACAAAGCAAATCTTATTGATTCTTCAGAAAGACAATACAAGATAATGAAAGTGAAAGACAAACAACCAAATCCCTATTCTATTTTATTCTTGCCCTTGCCTTCCACAGTCTTCTTTTTGCCTTTGTTGTTGATGTTGAAAAGTCCATGCCACTGAGGACAGGGTAAACCTAATACAACCTTTCTTGTCTTTGGTAATGGGGAGTTCCTTTTTCTTTTCTTTGGACGTGATGACTGAGGCTTATCAGAAGTTGTAGGAGTGTAAAGTTCATCATTCTCATCATTCTCTTCATCAGAAGATGTAAAGATGATGAGAGACTCATCAGGATTGGGAACTTGGTTTGCACTCTCTAATTCATTCCACTTTCTCTCCAACTCTCTCTGATAATTAGGATCATCAATCTCAGAGGGATATGGTGGAAGATCTTCAGATGATGATGAACTTGGTGGAGGAACATCATGTTTCTTCTTCTTAGCCTGTTCCTTTGTTAGACCACGAGGACGTGTTGGCATATTCCATGGTGGTGGAGATGTAAATGAGTCAGAAGTATCTGATGATTCTGATGTAAGGTTGATGATGGGTTGATTAGAAGCCATGAATGTATTTTTGGTTGGCGATATGATTATTAGGGATTTGATTTGAAGTTGAGAAATTTGGGGATAATTAGTCTTTATTTATAAGATTCCCCAACCGTGTGTCTTTATTACCATTAATGCGAGGTAGTTTGGAGATTATTAAGGGTGATTAGAAGTTTCAATTAAAAGATCTTTGTTAAAGATATGTTGTTTCCACTGAAGGGTAGATTCTGCTGAATGATGCTGCGGATGGATCAGTTGACCATAGTCAATGTTTGACTATTTTCTGCGGATTGACCATTTGTTTTCAGCCGTTTGATCATAGTTCCTTGATCATAGTTCTCAACACATCAATGTTTTCCTTCACAAATGCCGGTGAAGGCCCTTCCTGAGCTGGTCCGGAGGGAGCGGAGGGTCCTCCCGGAGGAGTTCTCCCAGTCCCTACAGCACCAGTGTTCAAGTTCTCGCCCTCCACCGGATGAGGACTTCCCATACCACCGTCCATTGCTTAAAGCTCTGATAAATTGGTATAAGTGTCCCACGGATGGCGCCAATGTTTGAGCAAATTTCCGTAGATGCTCTTTAGCCCTAAGCTTCAGGAGACTCCGCGGCAGTTCCTTCATCTTGTAGGCTGAAATAAGAGAGAACACCGTTAGCTCGCCTCGGGTTTTTAGTCCGAGACCAACTCCGGCGTGAGAGTAAGTAATTGGTATAAGTGAATAATAAGTGGCAAGTAAAAAGGAGTAAGGGTATAGTGGAGAGAAGGCTGTATCGGAGTATGTGTGTGTAAAAAGGATCCCTGTTCATGTGTGTGAACGATTCCTTTTATACTACCTGTGATTAGCTCAATGACAAAACCCTTTGTGGAAGCTAAGTTGTCTTCTAGGTGCAGCGCCTGAAGCGCTGATAAGCACCAGGCTTGGTCTTCGGGGTCAAATTTGTCTCCATGTTAGTTTGTGGACCAAGCGTCTGTGGCTATGCGCTACTCGTACGTCATCGTACTATATATGTCAGTTGCCAGTGTACTAGCTCTGATGGTCAGTGTACTAACTCCGATGCAGGGCTTGCTCCATTGTTATGTTTCTTGCGCAGGCACTGCTTCCGTTGCTATGCTTCTTGAGCAAGCACTGAGACGGTCATTGAGTGAATTTATCTTAGACATACCAAGGACTAATTGTGATTATCTCCTCCTTAGTACCCGGAGGAGACCATACCTCATCAATCATTAACAATGTTTACAATTACATAGAAGTAAGCGGGTTAGTAAAATATATTCATATAGTTGCTTCACACATAAAAAATATATGATATCTCATATCCAAAAATGTGCATGGAGTACTAATTTTCAGACAAGTACTTCATCTAGCGCACACAATTGCAATGTCTTATCTATTCATTTAGGGAAATTGCTCGAATACATGATGTGAACCCAAAGCAGCAAACTTACCTCATTAGTAATGATGAACAAACAAGCATTCCAACACGAAATCTTTTCAATTAGATTTGTTTCAATTTTAAAAGGCTGCAACTTTCATGGGACACAACTCACAAGTAATAGAGCATATTGATCTCACTATCACGCTTGACTACTTTAGCAGTATATTGGCACTATATTGACTGTTCCTTGTGTTGTTGATCTTTTATTAATCACACCTTGATTCACTAGTTCAATATAACCAAATCACTAGATGCGATAGGTATAGAATTTCCTTAAAACAGGACGCTAAACTAGGTGCTTAATGCACGTTTTCTTTGCATCTAGTAGACTTAATTCGGTAAGTCCCCTCCTCCCCTGCTCCAATTATCTAGTTTCTGGTACTACGAAAATATTTAATTGCCATCAGTGAAGTTTAAAACCTATATATGTAAACAAAAGGTAATTCTGTTCCATTATAAAATTGAAATATCCCTAAAGATTAAAGGCACACTTTCAATTACCAATTTACCCCTAAATCAGATTTGCCATTTCAAACAATCTATCCTTATTGCTTTCACTTTTTTCCACCATTTACCAAATTCCAATGCTCAATGATCAATTCAAGATTTTGCTATTACTTTCGGACACATGTAAATAAACTATACAAAAGAATGCTCGAATCGACTAAGAACCGTTGCATTCGAATCATACATAACTCTTTAATTCTCTTTTCGTGACACTATACAGATCATTTTACTAGAAAACGACATCTTATACAGTTCATAGTATACAAATTAATCACACAATTAGCCCTATTGCGATACAAATCTTAGATAAACTATACAAAAGAATTTTTTGGTTTATTACTTCGAGTTCGGATCATATAGTCATTAGTCATTAACATCAATTAATCTATAACTTACTAAACAGACACAAATCAAGCAGGCTATAACATAAACCTAAACCAAAGTTCTTCCAAATTCGAAATCCCTAAGTATCTACAAATCTATATACATTATGCAATATCATATATATAATTTGAGTTCATTACAAATGAAAATCCATAAATTGAAGAACTTGCCTGAAAACAAATCACGGGTTAGAGTGATTTGATAGAATGGCATCATTTACTGGCCGGAGAACTTGATGGAGAGTAAATTCCAGTGCGCATGGCATCAGCGGTTGGCCGTAGATCCTGATTCTGCCAAGAACTTTTAGCTGTCTCTGAATTAGGGTTTCGAAAATGGAGTTATGAAGCATAATAACAAGAACTTTTACATCTTTAGTCTCTCAGGTGTTTAAAAAAAAAGGGAAAATGGCAGGAAAATGCATCATACTTGCCACTTTTTGTCATTGTATGTAGCGTCCTTTTTTTTTTGAATTTGGCACTAACCTTTTTGAATCGTGTCATTGTGTGTACCCACCTTTTTAAATCGTGCTATTGTGTGTACTTTGTGACCATTTTACCCCTACTTTTTTCAAATTTTTTAGGGGTAAAATGGTCATTTCACGGCTGAAAAAGTTGCAAAGTACACACAATGACACGATTCAAGAAGGTTAGTGCCAAATTCAAAAAAGAAAAAGGACGCTACATACAATGACAAAAGTGGCAAGTATGATGCCTTTTCCTACCATTTTCCCAAAAAAAAGGAGTTTTTTTTTTTTTTTTTTTTTTTTTTTTTTTTGCGAAAAAGGTGAACATATACTAATCGTCAACGTATACAACAATAAAAAGGAAAATGGTTTGGACAAGCCCACAACCATGATACAATGTAAAAACAAAACAATCTGACACTTATCGGATAGATCATAACAGATCTCGGATAACACAAGAAACATACATCAGATGTAACATGCTTGTCCACTGATGCATTCCAAATAGACTGAAACAATCTTTGTTCACCATAATTCACCCATCTTAGCCTCATGACTACATTTCCTGAATAAGAGACCTCCATAAATCATTCAACCAACATCCACAATAATGTATAAGATCTCTTATCAGGCTTCATCATGTGGCTAAAGCATCCTGACTCTCCAAAGAGGGGCTATACCCAATTGACTACATTGCCATTTATCCTTAATCCATTCATAGCAGCACCAACCTCACTACAAGTGGTTCAAAAATAAAGGGGACCAGGCATCATCAATCAGGGAACACACACCCTCATTGAGAAACCATCCTATCCTCCTACTAGTGCAATGCTAGGACCAAGAGGCCTCATCTTTCACGACCCTCTATTCCTAGCATCTTGCACCACCACACCAAGCTCATAATACCCTTCTCATCAAGGAAACCTACTTTATGAAACACATATCAACCAAAAAGGAGTTGAGTAGCCAGGGCCGGTCCTGAGTTTTCGGATGCCCTGGGCGAGCCGATTGAAAAATGCCCCTCTTAATAGACGAACAACACACTATATTGTGGCGGTTTGGAACCTAGTAAATCTAGGCAACGTATCCCCAGACCGATTATTATCAATGTTCTAATATACATGTAGTTAAATCTATTTAATAACTTCAAATCGGTTGAAAGGACTCCATGTCTCATAATGTTTATAGGATTTAAAAAAAAAAAAAAGGTCATAATAATAGATTTTACGTTCAATACTTAGATATCGTCTCAAAACTATAGTCCATATTTTCTTTTTAGGGCGTCTAATAATAATTGTTCACTTTTTATTTTAACTAGTAAAAAAAGACTTTAGTAGAAGAATATTCTATTTGATTGATTGAAAGATATAGTGTTCTCATTACGTGACTTTTGTCGTATGACAATAATTTTGAGACGTATGTAGTAATTTTTTGGTGATTTTGTACAAAAATTTCAAAATATGCCCTGTATTAACAAAGAAAAGTGAAGTATTTATAGATAAATAAAAGTTAAAAGGTAAAGTTAATATTCAAATTTGTGTTTTAATAATGTTTTTAGTAGCAACTTGTGTGCATTTTTAAGAAAAGAAATTTCAATGTATCTCTAATTATTATGCAATAATCTATTCGGTCTTCAAAACAATTAAAAAAATAATAATGAGAAGAAGAAGAAGAAGACAGAGTCATGCAATAAAACATAAAGGTTATTTGTTATCAAAACTAATTAAATAATTTTGCCTAAATAATATTTTATGGGACATATAATGCTTTTGTAAAAGGTGTAATTTAAGTATGGATTAGATTTACCATTAGTGGATATCAAAGGGGCTAAAATGAAAGTTTATATATATATTGGAACCATAAAGTAAACAATTTTGGTGGTCCCAAGTTTTTGACAGAAAGTTTGGGACTTTGGGTCATCTTCTCAAACACAAAACTAACTCTATTAAAGCACAAATCGAAACTCTGTTTCTTCCGTTCATTAAAACACCCGTAAATATGGCATCACATTCTTCTTCTTCTTCTCCCTTCACAATTACCTTCATACTTCTACACTCACTTATATGTAGTTCCTGAGTTGCAATATACTACCAACCATCGAACATGTAAATACATATTTTACACTATGACATCCTTTAATAGACAGTCTTGTTAGGTTCGAAAACTTTAATACTGTCCCTTGCTTGCTCTTCCATATATACTTGAGACTTTTTAACTCCCTAAGTCCACTTGTCTCAAGTTTGGAATTTCAGCAACAATTTGTGAATCAAATATCTCCTCAGTGTCCTCACAATCCCCAAAACGAACAGTTTCAAGCTTTTGCAGTTGTAGCAACTTATCGGATGAAGAAAAGAGTCTGTCCACCACTAGGGTTATAATCCATATCCACTTCGATCAAATTATGATAAGACCAAGGTAACCGTTCCATAGTAGTAGGGCGGTATGAGCTTGTACTTTCATAACTCGGTAATCGGGCCTACAAGGTCAAAAAAAACACAAGCTTATGTCAGAGATAATTGTACATATAAGCTGGTTCAATAACAATAACAATAATAATAATAAAATTAAATTAAATTTAAAATAAAAAATAAAAAAAAAATAAATAAATGAATAAATAAATAAAAAAATAACCTTCATATGCGAGTAAAATAAGCCAAAAGGCTCTACATGATTGTAAAACCGTTGGGTTTTGGGGATCACATACATAACCAAACCGTTGACATTTGCTAATCATATGACTTCCGATCCAATAATTACGCTGTAATTTTGATGAAGAATACAATTATTAATAAGCTTAATTGACTCTAATACTTGAAGTTTATGCACTGTTTCAAATATTAAGTAATACACACAAGGCCTAAGTCTAGAAAAGAACCCGACATGGGAAGGTTTTTTCTTTTTTATTTAAAACAAAATGATACCTGATGCAAGGTGGTCGTCACTCGTCACGCAAGGCCGCATTCAACACTATCTGTGGGCATTCACTGATCACAACCTTTTCCAATGCTGGCCATATGAGTTTATTCTTCCCCAAGAGACCCACAAATTTTGATAGTTTGATTAGTTTAATCGACTTTAAATGAGGAAAGACCACCCCATCAGATGCCGTCGTCTGCTGTCCATTTTCTTCCATAACAATGACTTCCATTGCCTTGCAATCATTTACCTCTAACTCTTCGAGTTGCATGAGGCTTTCAATAGTGGAAAATGTGAATATATGTTCCAAACGGTTGCACCCTTTAATTTTCAAGATCTTTGGTTTTGGAAGTTTACTACTACTAAACTGAGGAGACCATATCTCTGTCAAATTCTCCATGTCAGAAACAAACAACTTCTCCAGCTTAGGAGTCGCATCCTGTAAAAAAAGATTGTTATTAAAACACTTTTAGTTGAAGATTGTTAATCTGCATATCACAACCACAAATGTTATAACTGCACCAAATTTTTAAAAATATTTTACAATTTTTTTAAGAAATCTAAATGATTTTCAATATATTATTCTATATATTATGCGTCTCAATCTGCTGCTACAAACCTGCTCTTCATATCTACCAGCACGTCCCGAGTCAATTTCAAATAACACTTTAATGGAACGACACCTTCTAACATCAAGCTCTTGCAAATTATTGAAGAAAGGAAACGGATTGCATGAAAAAAGCTTCACGAGACTATTGCATCCATCCACTTTGATGCTTCTCAAGCCGCTGCTAGGTTGCTCGATTTCACCAAAATCCATGTTGAACAAGACTTTAATGGAATCACAATCCTTGACGAACAACTTCTCCAGCTTAGGAATCTCATCCTGCCAACAAAAAAAAAAAAAAAAAAAAAAAAAAAAAAAAAAAGAAAATTGTTCATTCACTAGATACCCGCCTGCTATTAAAACACTTTTAGTTGAAAAGATTGTTAATATGAGTATATTAATACAAAGCATATACTTACCTCTTTGTTCAAGAAAGATTGTGTGGGGGATATATTACTCGACACAAAAGATGTTGCACTATCGGGATAAATGCTTGTAAATTTTGGAAGGCCTTCAAGTTGCAACTCCATGAGACGTGACAGCTCAATTACATCAACTTTATTGCAGAAATGCAATAACTTTGGCAACTCAGCCAACCTGAGATACTTTAAGTTGGAAAACAATAATCCTTCATTCTCAGTATGTATGACTGCTTCCATATTAGGGCATCCAGAAATATCCAGATACTCGAGCTTTGACAAATTTGTTGCAACACTCAATGTGAAAAGGTAAGTCAACTCTGTACATTTTGTAACTACAAGGAGTCTTAAGTTGGAAAACAAAGAGTATGGCAGAGTATTCATATCATTCACTCGTAGATAAAGGGCATCTGTTATCCTAAACAGCTCATTGATAATAGATTTCAGTAGCTCGAGCTCTTCTCTGTTGGTGATCAGCTTCAAGCTGTTTTCATATGAGTGTGTCTCAACTTGCCTTGTGAGCAGCGCGTTTCTAACTTCTGTAAAAGAACATCCCACTGAGAGCTTGAATCTTTTAAGTTTCTCACAAGACACGTTCTTCATATGCGCATTGTTACCAATAAATTCAAATTCTAATGCACAAAGGTTCTTTGAACGTTCTGCAAGTTCACCATTGTTGTTGTCAGTGAAGCAGCATGCTTTTTTATCATAAGGTATCATATAAAGCTCTTCAAGCTTCACTAAGCTTTTCAAGACACCGTCATCTATAACAAGATTGCAACAACCTGTTACATCCAGTAGTCGTAGCTTCTTCAAATTTCCGAATGTGGAAGGTATGTTTGTAATGCCAGAATTAGCAAAGCTAAGAACTTCCAAATTCGAAAGATTTCCAATACAAGTTAAATCAAACTTCAACGAGCATTTATCGAGACAAAGAGTTCGAAGCTTTGTGGATGATGTGGGAACTAGTGGGTACTTCATTCTCTCAAATGCTATAACTTGAAGATTTTCCATTGTTGCATAAAAGGCTTGAGGGAACCTTAGCGACTCATCTCCGTGCATAAGTTTCAAAAGTGAAAGGTTTGGAAACCTTAAATCACTAGGAAACTCCGACATACCCTTGCATGATAACGAAATTTGCTTGCAAGACTGGCTCATACTATTAGCTTCACTCCAATTTGAGAAATCATCTTCATGGTGAATGATCCAATATCCGTCCTCACCATCTTTAGAAACAGTATTTACCACAAATGCCAGCACAAGATCATGCAATTTCACACAATCACTGTGATGACTATCTCCATCCATCAACAAGTAGGCGTTTTTAAGATTGCTCACACTTGTTTCTATCTTGTCTCTAGCGTCTTCCATAGTATAAACTTTGTTTAAGAGTTTTGATCCCCATGCATATCTTGTGAGATCTTCTATCGGGATGTTAGAGTCCTCGGGGAACAAGCCACAAAGCAGGAAAATCGCTTTATCATCTTCTCGTGCTAAATTATTGTAGCTTATCTCAACAATCTCGTGCAGGCTCTTTTCAACTTCATATTTCTTTAAACTGTCGAGTGTACATTGCCATATCCTTTTCTTTTGACCCTTTGAACGGTTAAGGATTCCGGCAATGAGTTCGATGGCAAGGGGCAAACAGCCACATTTTTTGACAATACGACATCCTATTTCATTGAGATCACAATCATGTTTGTCTGAAATCCCTGCGATTTGAAAAAAGAAATCCTGTGCTTCCCCTTCCTCCAAGACATCAACTCTAACAGCTTGAAGAACAGAACCAGCATCAACTGCAATCTGTTCGCAAACATTTACATCTCGCGATGTGAGCAACAACTTGACCCCATTTGGCAAAGGACTCGCTAATCCGATATCTTCGAGTTTAATCTTCTCCCACACATCGTCCAGTATAACCAGGATCTTTTCTTTACGCTCCAAGATTCCTTTAAATCTTTTAGAAAGATAAGCTGCCCTTAGTGTTTCATCAGTTTCAGTTAGAGGTTCGCCTATGTGCACTGCTATGGCCTTCTGAATGGCAAACAAGTTGGAACTTTTCCCAACAACTACAACCACAATCCACTTAAACATCTTGTTATCATGTGCAGCCTTTTTCAGTTGTTTCATCAGCGTGGTTTTCCCCACACCACCCATTCCACACAAGGCTATCACTCGAGCCGCATCATCATCTTCTTGAAGGAGCTTAAGTGCATCATTGAATGGCTTTACTCTTGAGTGGAACACATTTTGGGTATTTCCACCTGATGTTGATGCCAGGTGTTTGGTATCGACTATTCTAAGAGGTATTTGAGCATCACTCCAGATGATGTCAGAACTCTCTTTAATTAGACCTTCGATATCCTCGGTTACCCTCAATGCGTTTCTTCCTGCTAGATACTTCTTTTTGACATTAAAGCATCCAATGTCGTTGCTTGGAATTTTTTCAACTTCTTTCTTGATGTCTTCTACTTCTTCCAACCACCCCCGTACACGAGCAGGTATCTCTTTATTGTTTTCACGGTTTCTTCTCAAATGATTTTCGTTATCAGTTCTTCGACCGTCCAAAACCTCCATTTTGTCCTTCATTTCCTTCACACGATCGGCGGAGGAAGTGAGATTTCTCAGTTGCTTAATAGGAATCGTCAAAACACCCACAACAGTACCAACGATTGCAGATACAAGCTTCATTTTCCTGAGACATAAGAAATTATATTAACAAAATTAGGGGTGGCAATTCCCGAAACGATATGAAAATAAACAAGTTAAGCTTGGGTCTAAACAGGGTTAGTTGACATGGTTGGTTTGTTGTGATCGAAACACGACTGAACTACCAACAAAAGGGATGAGAATCTTATTACAGTATTCATACTTTGGATTGCTTATTATTTTCTGCTTATAAACAAGTACTTATAAGCTACTTAAATATAAGCACTCGGGTTATGAAAATAACAATTTGTTTCAAAATATAAAGTCAAATATGGAAGTTAAAAACCTAGCTAATATTAATTTTACCTCAAATAAATAAGCATGCATATCAAAAACTTGTTTATTTTAACTACAAATAAATAAGCAATACCAAACACCAACTTAATCTATAACACTATAAATAAACAGGTTTATTTCTCCTTTAGATTAGTAGATATCAAAGAAAGTTGTATAAATATGGGGTTATGCAATCAGTGACTTATAGAAAATATATGCTGAATTAATATGTTAAAAATACCTTAATACAGATTTCAGAGATTCACCAGCTAGCTCTCAAGGATCAAATGTTTAGTTGTTTACTGACCAAAAACAAGTTGGTTGAAAATTTTAGGAGTGTGAAATGAAGCAAAGCATTGAATGGGGTGGATAAGGGGAGTAAATAATGAGAGTGACAGCTTAGCTAACTTTCTGTGTGAATAGACTCTTCATAGTAGACCATGCTTTATTGACTTTAAAAGTTCGCCTTTTCCACACTCGGTTTAAATAGTACCGTATATACTCGCGTGTTTTGAAAAGGATAAATATACTTCATTACATGGGTATACAATTATTTGAAAAGTTTTGTTCGGTTTATATAAGTTGTATTTGAATTTGAATATGGGTGTTGTTATTGGTAACCTAGTGGTTAGTGGCATCTCTCTCTTACTCACATTCACCTGCTTTGTTGCTCTATTGACGGGAAATAACTGTCTTTTATCATTTTTTGTTTCATATCTATCGTCTTTTAATATTTTTAACTTATCAAACTTTATATTTTTTGTTTCGTAGTTTCAGTTATATAGTTTTATAACAAAAACAAAATTATAAAGATAAAATAAAAAAATAAATAAAATCAAATAAAATAAAAATGTGACAATATCCTTCTAAAGGGTGCGTATAATCAACCTTTAAATATTTGATATATATGCGGTGGAGAAAGAAAAAAAATGGCAAAAGAGTCCACTGGAGCCTCTTCCCGCCACTATAGGCCTATTGTTTTGTATACATATCTTGATTACTATAATTATCAACCAAACACTTTAATGAATGTTATTGTCATTTCATTATTCTCATGGCTATGTTTGGGAGAGGCTTTTAGGGGGCTTATGAGGCTTAAACTTTTAAAATAAACCGGCTTATAAAATAAGTATTGTTTGTCACACGGCCTTATGGAGGCTTATATAAGTTATAGGCATAAGCCCAAGCTTATTGAAAGAGGCTTATGAGAGCTTTTAGCTAGTTAAATTACTTGAATTTCTTTTAAAATATAATGGATTATCATGCAAAAAGCTAGAAATATGTTTGAATTTAATTTGATATATTTTTATATTATTTTACATTAATAAGCTTCAGTTACAACTAATTCGATAAACAATTTTATAAAAATATAAGATGCAGCTTCGGCTTATAATATAAGTTTCAGCTCAGCTCCAACTCCAGCCCATTGCGCCAAACATACAATGCGCCAATACCTACAATGAAAGCACCGACTGACTTGTACGATTTTAAACATTAAATGTTACAGTTGTATCATTTATGAGTGAAATGATGGGCTCGCTACTCACCATCTTCAATTTAATGCGTTTACACGTTTTCTTTTTTCGAATCATTCTTATAGTCTTTGGGGGTCTTTGTTTAAGTTTTTCTTTTTTAGCCTTTTTAGCTAGGGATTTGGGAGGTTCTTAAATTATACGGAGTATAGTAAAAGTAAAGTTGCTTGAATGTTTTGCATAATCTTATTAGTTATAATATCTGTGCACACACAGGTTTTTAAAATTTTAATTTGATTATATATTATTATCGATTAAGAAATGATTCACTTAACATGTTTCAAATAGTTTTATTTAGTGGACTAAAGATAAAAAATCATATGTATATATGTTTTAATCTACCTATTATTTTAGGAGAATGCTTTTGAATTAAAAATCATATTTTATTATTCAAGCAAAATCACATGATAATACTTGACTTGCATGAGATGTTAGTAATATATGCTTTTAGTTTTGCAAACCCGTGCTATCAATTTACGATGTGTTTTGTAATTGTGGTATTTCTTTTACTTGTATTTTTGTTACGTAGTTTTTCTTTTTTTTTGATTTAGGAGGTGATTCTCATCAACTAAGGATTGTGATGCATGCATTTTTTTTATAATTTAAAGAAAACACCTTCTATATTAAAGAATGACTATCTAACTGATATGTTTTTGTTTGTTTTTTTTAATAATTAGCTTTGTATAACGTTTTTAACTGGAAGAGATGTTGAGTTTGAGGTTGATATTGTTGTTTAACTTTAACTATTAATATTATGTTGTACAAAATGTACCAATTTAGTGGCATATAATGAGCGTTGATGAAGTTAAAATATGCTCCGTAAAGTTTTTAAAATGTTTTTATGGATATCCATATATAAGTTTAAATAACAATTTCATGAGTCATTGTTATAAATAGAATCGCGTATATTTATTTTCATATCACAGTAACTCATGCTTACCATTTGATATTTATATATCCGTTACTAATAATTTAACCGTATTTCAAATCCGTGTACGCACAAATTAAACTTTTATATAGTAACATGAGTCCTTATTTAAAAAAATATTCTAATAGATGAAAGTTTAAAACTAACATTAGTTTAAAAAATATTTAACGTATATTAAAAATAATTCGCATATTTACTAAATTTATTTTAATAGATGAAAGTTACAAAAAAATAAATAAATAAAATAAAATAAAAAAACTAATACTAATACTATTACTCATGTTATTTTAAACAAAGTTAACATTATAAAATACTAGACGAGTACCCGTGCATAGCAACGGGATTTTATAGCGACAGATCGTTTAGTGATAAAAAAAGTTTATGGGTTATAAACGAAAAATAATTAAAGTTTGAGGATTTAGAGATTAAACATAATGTTTTGAAACCCGGTTCGACCTGTTCTGGATGAAAAATGGGTCGATTTAAATCGAGTGAACCCGACGGGTTGGGTCGAAAACGGGTCAAATTAAACCGGGTCAACCCGCCGGCTTTGAAGCGTCCAAGGTCAACCCGGTTTTCGATGTGTATTAATAGTTTCATTTTGAAATATATGTTTTCGTATGACTTTTATTAGTTAGACGAACCAGTGGCGACACCGGTTCCCGGTTGAACCTGTTGGTCCGGTCCAGTTTTCAAAACTATATGTACCATCAACTTGTTAGCTTGTATGAAGCTTTGTGTGTTTTATTAATTTGTATAATGTGTAAAATAACATTAGTAAGTGTGTTAATTATTTTATATTTAGATTATGTTGTAGCTTGTTTAAATTGTACATTGTGAAAATTTTATTGTACTTTTTAGTAAGGGGTGTTTTAATTGGTTGTTTTTAATTTGATATATATGCTTTTAATTGGTTGTACAATGTGAATAAATTATTGTACTTTAAAGTTATGGGGTGTTTTAATAAAAGTATTAATTATACTATGCATTTCTCTCACCTTTGACTTTCAAGATTTCACTTTTCAAAATTAGACCATACATTGTTTATAGCGACAAATAGTTTATTCGACAAATAGTTTATTCATCAAAACAAGTTTATAGGTTATAAATGAAAAATAATACAAGTTTGAATTTTTAGGAATTAAACATAATGTCTTGAAACCCGGTTCGACCCGGGTGGTTCAATCGGGTGAACCATTCCGGTCGAAAAATTGGTCGATTTAAACCGGGTCAACTTGCTAGGTTGGGTTAAAAACGGGTCAAATTAAACCGGTTCAACCCGTCTAGTTTGAAGCGTCCCGGGTCAACCCGGTTTGTGATTTGTATTAATTGGTTGTACAATGTGAATAAATCATTGTACTTTTAAGTAATGGGGTGTTTTAATAAGAGTATTAATTATATTTCATAATTTCCTTTAATAAGATTTTTCAAGATTTTCACTTTTCAAAATTGACCATTTTTTCAAGATTGACCAATTTCAAGAATTTCAAGATTTTCAAGATTGACCAATTTCAAGAATTTCACTTTTCAAGTTTGACTGTTTTTACATTATATGTAGTATAGATAAGGGTATAAAGTGTAAGGGGTTAATTCACTTAATTGTTTATTATCTAAAGTTATTAAAAAACACAGAGACTTATAATTTTACACTTAACTCTAATATATTTAAAATTCAATCACTAAGGTTTTATTAATTACCTCCTCTTTTCTTAAGTTTTTATTTTCATAAATTTGACACCAATATTTTTATGTGTTTTTTTTTATCAATCAAATTCTCCATCAAATTTATTAACGTTTGACCAAAATCAATTCAATTTTGACTTTTTATTGGTCAATCATATTGCTTGATTTCGTTTATGTGTCAAAATCGAGCTCTCCTATTGGTCCAATTTTTTTCTCAATGAGAAGGGTTTTGCAAAAACACTCTGAAATGATGTAATTCTTGTATTATATAAAAGATTAGCTTGAGATTATGAGCTTGCAACACGGGATGTTTATAGATTTTGTGGCTTATTTTATATGGGTATACTAATTTGAAGATAACAAAAATACTTTTATGCCTTGAAATATCATTTTACATGTTTGATATACGCTTTGGTCATTTAAAATTATCAATTATAATGATCTAACTCAAATAGTAGACGTAGAATTAAAATTTTATTATTTATAAGTCATACATTACTTATAAAATAAATTGTCGAGCTGAAAAAATGAGCTTAGATAAATACTCAATTAGGCGGCCAGTAATGTTGACCAACTCACGACCGAGGACATCACGACTTCAATTTTCTCTCTTTACAATCACTTCATGATGAACAGGCTCTAATAGGATGACCAAGAACACCATTTTTGCATTATCATTTTCTTTAAACAATAAAATTAAAATTCCATTAATAGTTAAAACATAACATTGATAATTCAAATATATATATATATATATATATATATATATATATATATATATATATATATATAAACATTAAAAACTTAAACTAATAATCTAAATTATATTCCTCCTTTATTTTTCGCTTCATCTCTAACTTCTTCTCTAGTTGTAGTTCGGTTAAATGTCCAGCGAAAGAATGATAGAACATTTATTTCTCCTTAGATTAGTACTTAAGTTACATAACTCGAAGAAAAGTAAAAATACGGGTCTGCAATTAGTGACTTATAGAAAATAATAAATACATGCTCGCTGAAATGCCATTATGTGTATTATGAAATGCTTGAATGTGAATTGTTTTCTTAGTTGATTCTTGATGGAATTTGATATTCGAAAAGCACAGGTGTAAATTAATCATACACATACTCAAACAAATAATAGAGAGTTTTAGGTGCCAAAACATTTAATGATCTTATTTTAACAATTTTAGCAAAAATAGTTGTTATCTTGAGACAACCATCTTAAGCGAAATGAAGATTTGAATTTTCTGAGGTATTTTTCTGTACAAATTTGCTAAACATGGAGCTCTAAGGGTTTACGTAACTCAATTGTTAAACTCGCTAGACCACTTCACTACGCCTGATGGTCAATTTGTCCGTTCACAACATGTGCTTTTCAAATCTAGGTTCTCCCATTGTTGGAACTTTGCCTGCATCGGTGTAGTCCAAAAAGTACATTGTGAAATGATAATGAAAAAATTGGTTGCAACAAATATATCCATGATAGTCTTTTGAGCTAAAAATGATATTGGGCTCCTTCCTTTTGCACCTTAGGTTGGATTGGATAGATTTCTAAGGAGTAGTTATTTTGAATTTGATTCTTCTTCTAAAATATTACTTACGGATATAACATTAACATATTTTATAAATTTTCAAATCACGAAACATGGTTACCAATTAGTTTCTATAATTTCATATGTTTGATTTATTTGTTTAATTGATGTTTGTTTGATTTGTTTATTATTATTTTTATTAGAATCAAATTGTTTTTTATTTTTATTTGACGCAAGCTGGAGACTTAAAACTTTAGAGCGTCCTTAGGAACCAGGGCCGGCCCTGGGGCTGGGCGAGCTGGGCAACCGCCTAGGGCATCAAACTAAATAGAGGGCATCAAATTTCTGGTGTAACGAATCGATTTTATATGATGTACATCGCTTGTGATGAAAAAACATGCATGATAGAATAGGGCAGATCTAATATAGTGAAACAAAGATTGTCTTGAAGAATAAAGATTATAAAGGTGGAAGTGAAACGACGGTGAATATGGAGGTTTAAAATTTCCGATGATAAGGGTGTTTAAATGAGGAATATGAAGTTATAATAAGAAATCTGATTGGTCTAACGATGTGTTCTCGAGTTAAGTATGTAGAAAAAGAGAAGAGAAGAGGTTGGGGAGAAAAGAAAGAAGAGATCGAATTCTCTTCTCTCCTCTTCCTCCCAAAAGTGGGAGGAAGATTTAGACTAAAAAACCCCCCAAATCTTCCTTCCACTTCTCTCCACTTCTTTTCCGTTCTTCTCTTAAAAAAAAAACTTGAGAACACAAGATTTTTATGTTTCTGTCAATTTCTTTTCTTTTCTTCTCAAAATTAAACTCGAGAACACAGCGTAAACGTTTTGCTTCTTTCAAGAGTCACGTGGACTTAGTTTATTATTCATTTTTTTACTATTTTTTAAAACCAATTTACTAGGATTTTTTTTTTTTCTTTTTTTTTACTTCAAACTTATAATGTCATGCTAAAGTGTGGTAATAGTATTTTAGTAAAAATTTAGAAAGTACAGATAAGTTATGCATATACAATTCAATTATTCATAATATATTTCAAATACGTATTCTAACTTTTCGATTCTACATTATCGTAGTTTATAAAAAATACATTTATCCATTTACTAAAACCGTTTCGATTGGTTGAACCAATGAAGAGATCGATTTTAATTGTGTCCAGTTTGCAGGAATTAACAAACTTAAAAACCAACGACATGATAATCATATGTAACTTTTTTTGGTTTTCACGAGTTAACAAATGAGTTGTTTTCATAAATACATTATTGATAATAGTCATAAGGTTCTTTATATATAAGATAGATAACACGTTTTCACTGGATGATGTTTAGTTGGGCATTTTTCGATAGCCTCGTCCCGGGCATCAAAAAACTCAGGACCGGCCCTATTAGGAATAAGCAGCTCATGGAAAAATATCTTTAATGAGGTTCATTTTGCTTGCATATATAATCCATCATTTTGCTTGCATATAAAACTTTACCGGGTAAACCCTTTACCCAAAAAAATATTCATGATGATGTAAATACATAGAGGAGAGTTATTTTACATACCAAACTTTTTATACATATCAAGGGACTCAACCCTAACATTCATCTAAAAAGAAATCAATAGTTGAGATTAAAAACATTTTAATATTTCACTTATTTTTTATAATTTAAATATCTCTTAAACCGTTAATCGTTAAGCAAAAATAATTACACCATCGCGACGAGCATTTATTTATCTTTCTATAGACGGGCACTTTGATATACTTTCGACAAAAAAAAAAAAAAAAAATCACTTTTTTACGTTTTTTTTCGTTACCTAAAAAATCACATGTGATATGTAATATCAAATATCACATGTGATTTTTTAGGTAACGAAAAAAAAGTGAAAAAAAATGATTTTTTTTTTTGTCGAAATTATCAAAGTGCCTATTTATAGAAAGATAATTAAATGCTCGTCGTAATGGTATATTTTTTTTTCGCTTAACGATTAACGGTTTGAAAGATATTAATATTGAAAAAAAAAAAAATGAGTTTTTTAAATTGTTGTGATTAATCTCTTCTATTTGATCAAATAAAAATGAATGGTGGAGATTAGTAATTAAAAAAAAGTTGTCTGTTAAATCAAATACATAAGTATGAAACTATTGACTATTGCGGGTAAATGGCGAGCGAAAAAGTTCTTTAGTTATAGAACATGTTATACGTCATTCATCTATTGCACCGTCTCTTGCTCACCTTTATGCCATTAAGAACAGAATAAGTCATCCGACTAGGTGCTACAAGTAAATAAATATTTATTAAATTGTGTATATAAATCATGTAGAATCGTTGTTGCACAGGTTTATACGTGACTTTTATGATCGAATAAACAAATAAGATTGACAAAGAAATGATTAATTATATTACTAACAACATAACATGGTTACATTGTATTAAGACACACACTAAAATGTTACATGTCCTAAACTATATATAGGCTCATACGTGAACCATTGTGACTGTTCATGAAACGGTATAACCGAATCCTATAACTACCATAACTAACTTCTGTAACCGCCATAACTATAAAACGGTTATTAACTATCTAACTAACAATATTGGTCCTTTGTCTATCGTTATTTACATATGTACACCGAGCCTATCAAGACTTATACAATTATGGTGCAACATTTCCCCCCTAATTGTTTAAGTCTTGTTCTCCGAATCTTCATGCTCATGCCTTCTTCAAACTGATTTCTTCAATTTAACTTGTCCTTCACCAACTTTGTTTCTCACAAACTTGGCTTCACACCGTCTTCATTCTTCTCTTGAGACTGTTGTCTCTTCTTGGTTAAACACCGTTTCGGTGTTGTAACCGTTTCTAAATCATTCTGTGTTGCTGTTGATGTCCCCATCAATTCTGACTTTCATAGCCTTTTGATTTCTGACTTTCACAGTCGGTTTTGATTTCTGACTTTCATTCTTCACTTCTTTTGATCAATCTATATAAGATTGTTCCTTCGCGGTTGCTTCACACAATAGATTCTTCGTGGTTTCTGTCACTTCTATGCGTTGTCAAGAACTCAAGAACATTCCTAGTTCTACTTTTGTTCCTAACATGCAATCTGTCCCTTCTCCATTCGATTTTTCTGAATCGAATTTAGGTTTCTGTAACCCGTTCTGACTGGTCTGCTCACGGTCGGTTCTTCTCTCAATTGATTCCTCTGAATCCATTTGTCTCTGTTGATCTTCTCTGATTGGTTTTTCTCTTGATTGATTCCCTGAATCAATTTGTCTTTGTCTCTCTTCTTGATTGACCGGTGTGCGCACGGTTTCTTCTTTCAATTGATTCCTCTGAATCAAAACTCTTCTCTGTCTCTCCTTGATTAACCGGTATGCCCACGGTTTCTTCTTTTCCTTTCGCTGATTCGATCTTCTTCTGTTTTTTCGATCCAGCAAGAACACACCCATGGTGTTCTTCTGTTGGTGCCTTTTCACTTCATTTGTCTTTTGATCTTCTTGAAAAACTTGTAATCTTGTACCCTCCTTTTCTGATGTCACTTCCCAGGTTTGAACCTTTGGCTCTGATACCAATGTAGAATCGTTGTTGCACAGGTTTATACGTGACTTTTATGATCGAATCAACAAACAAGATTGACAAAGAAATGATTCATTATATTACTAACAACGATAACATGGTTACATTGTATTAAGACACACACTAAAACGTTACATGTACTAAACTATATATAGGCTCATACTTGAACCATTGTGACTGTTCATGAAACGGTTTAGCCGAATCCTATAACTACCATAACTAACTTCTATAACCGCCATAACTATAAAACGGTTATTAACTATCTAACTAACAATATTGGTCATTTGTCTATCGTTATTTACATATGTACACCGAGCCTATCAAGACTTATACAATTATGGTGCAACAAATCATCCCCTTGAAATTCCTTGGATTTTGAGTGCGTTTGCTTAGTAAGTATTCACTTTTTTTACCATAACTATTCACAGGATCCGGGATATTACAGAAAAAGCCTTGAGACTGTTGGATAAATATGGATACCCTTGGACAGGTAGATGTTAATTTTTTTAATTTGCCTTCAATTTATACATGCATTATTTGTTTATAACTTGGACCATTACAATGTTAATTGCTAAATTGAGCTATTGATATCTTCACATACACATTTGGGATAAGAATTTGCTTCAAAGGGATGTTTGGTTGCTATAAAACTCACTCGGTGCTCAAGTTTTTAGCTGTTTGTAGTGCCCATTATAAGCTTTTTTTTGTTATCTTTATTGCTCAACATAAGCCTAATGTACATGCCTTTGTTTTAAAGGTTAATTTGGTTGCTATAAAACTGATTTAGTGCCTAAGGTATAGTTGTGTTTTGTGCCCATTATAAGCTATTTTTGCCCACTGTAAGCCGTCTTTTGGTAATCTTTATTGCTCAACATAAGCAATGTACATGTCTTTGCTTGAAAGGGGTGTTTGGTTGCTATAAAACTTCCAGTAAATTTAGTTGTTTTGTTGGCCCATTATAATTTTTTCTTTTGTCCATTATAAGATGTTTTAGCTTTGTGCATTGCACACGGCGCAACGAGAAAGTTACAACTTAACCCATACATAGGTATTTGATTATTAATTTTATCCATTAGATATAAAACTCGCAAATGGACCCAAACATAGGTGAATGGTTGTGATTTTCACCTCTAATCTTTGAGCTTTATAGTCTATAATTTATTTCTTTGCATAATCAATGGTTATTGTTTCTTCCTTCTCAAATTGTATAAAATATCTTATACATGTGGAACTTTTACTTATGTTTTGAGGGGTTTTTTTTTTTTTTTTTTTTAATTTACTGTTTTGAGTTTTTTTCTTCATAATCATTGATGGAACTTTTACTTATGTATTGCAGGTTTTGTATTGAATAAGCAACTTTCATCAAGTAAATTACATGTACTCAGGTTATTTTCAATATTATTCTTTGCTTTATACACATCTTTCCTATATGGTTTCGATGGTTTTGGCACTTGAACCCAGAGAACAAAGTTTCTAACTGCCTATTTAGCCGTAAATAAGAGTTGGTTTTGGATGTGGTTAACTTTTAGTAGAGTTCCCCTTTATTAAAGATCTCAAACTTAAATATGCATCATGCTATCATTGCCTAGAACCATTCACGTTGACTTCCACATATTACAAGATGCAATGTTTTGAAACATTGATGGTACAGTAATTTATGTTGCTTAAGGAAAGTATTATTTAAGGACCAAAATTAAACAATCTTAATGTCGAAATGTGATAAGATAAAGGGGAAATGATTTTGAACCAAATATTTACATACGCTTGGGCTACTTTCACCAGTTTGACATGTTATGTTTGAACCACTAAAATAAAACATAATCTAAATTGACACATGTGTAAGTAGATGGATTTTTCATGACAGAACTAATGGTGGATAAATCTACATTTGATTATAGGGAATATTCTCTAAATGGATCAAACACTACGTGAATTTCCCATGAATGGACATTTTTTTTACTTCTTAAAATTGGATCATGGCAACTTGACAACTGATAGCTTCTTTGAGTAAGATATGAAAGAGCTCGGAATATATATAACGACGCAAAATTACCAAACGAGATTTCAATTCTAAATATTACAGTAAACACCAACTGTTGAACGCTTTGAAATGCTCGTTGGAAAACATACAAAAAGAAAAAGAAATTACTTACACCACTAGATAATTCGAAACTTGACACAACAACAAAAAGTCATCAATAGACAAAAACAATGTTTGAAAATAACTATCTACCAAGTATTATCCTTTTACTAGGAGAATATTTGTGAATAGTAACTAAAATTTAAAATGACAAATACTTATAGTTGTAAAAATGTGGTTAAATGATACATCTATGAAATGGATAAATATTACTTATTAGGTAAAACTTTCAACTTATAAGTAACTGTTGACACTATATGGATGTAAACTTGTAAAGTATAATATTGGAAACAGAGACAGAGCTAGTAGGGTGACTAGTAGGTGTTGAGCCACCCTTAATCAGCCCACTTGATTCATTAGTTATTTGGTCTAATAGCTAGTTTCTTAATAATTTTTGCACTCAGCCCCTCCTAATCCATATAGATATGTTGATTAATACTAAAAAAACGAACAACTTAAACAATCATATAAAACACAAAAATAAATTTACTAAAAGTATGCTTTCTTAATCTAATATATTCTTAATCATAACGATGTTAGGTTGAATCATGGTTTGAAAAAGAACCATAGATACATCATTAAGCGATATTTTTCACTATAACTTTTAAGTTAAGTTCGGCCCCCAATAAAATCCTAGCTCCACCCCTGATTGGAAAGAATAAGGAGCAAGGGTAGAGTAGTAATTTTATAGTTTTCACTTTGCAAGTTTCTAAGTAGAAATGTTTTTCTTTATATATGTAGGAGATAGGCTTAGAAATGCCATTATAATTGATGTTTTTTTTGGACAAACTAGAACCCCTTGTACATGTCATGTAGACAAAACATAATCATTTATAAAGAAACGATGCGTACTTTAAGCTTACGTATACGGTAAGTTACTATGCGGGATGGGTTAAACATGTAACCCATCTCGACACTCATTCAGATAAAAACATACCAGTTTCCAAGTTTAGAATAAGTAATTAGAGGAAAAAATAAAGGAATAAGAGACATAAACACTCTTATTTCATGTGTTCTTAAGTAGTAAAACAAAATAAAAAGGATTACCAAACAAGCTCATGTAACCTTTTTATTAATCCACACTAACTTTTTTTCAATTTACCAAAACAACCCACCGTGCCTAAGCCTATGCATCCCGGCGCATACAAGACTATGCACACAAGACTATGCCCCGTGTCTAAGCCTATGCATACAGGCACATACAAGACTGCACTTTTATTGATTCGGGTTTTTAATTTTACGTATTTTCTAGATGTTAGGCACATAAGATATGCTTATGTATCAAGGTGCACAAACTTATGCATCGAGGTGCGCAAATCTAAAATGCATCGAGGTGCATAAAACTTATGCATCGAGGCACACAAGCTTACGCTACTTAATAGTCGTTGGATGTACCAGGCATCTTAAATCTAACGGATGGTTGTGAAAAGTCCATTTTGGTAAAATAAATAAGCGGTTCGTGAGCTGTACGTTTTGATAATCTTATATGATAAAGGGTCCATTTAAAAAAATTCCCCAAAAAAAATTTTTGCTATAATTTCTCTTTTTTACAAAAAAAGATTCAATCTAGATCCGATTTTCTCTGATGCAAAACTCATGGTCACATTTTTTTTCCTCCCACTTCTTTACCCTTCTCGCCAAATTAAAACTCAGAAACAAAGTAAGACCCCTATTCTCAACGACATGCTTTATGAAGGATACATCTTTCGGTTTTTTTCTTTCCTTCGTAGTTTCACTAGTCTCACATCATAAAGAATACATGAATCACACAGCAACATCTTCATATCATCTCACATAATATACATTATACCAAAGGCATAAGACATAAAGCGGTTAAAATAGATAGTGTCAAGCAAGATTGTTTAAATCCAAATAAATATTTGATACATATGCTATAGGTAATAATCGCCTAACAAATTGCTAGTGACCGTCACACTTTCTTGCATAACTAAAGGATTTCAATTATGAAAGCTCAACTATCTTTGGACGCTTTCTTTTTTTTTTTACCATCTTCAGATATTCCATTATTTGATTTATCATTGAGAGCTTGACTTTTTGACTTCATAGGAGATGACTGGTTAGCAATGGCAGAATCACTAGAATCATCATCATCTTCGGATTCATATTCACTGCTACTAGCATCTAGAGATATGACTGGTTGAGAACCAACAATGGCAGATTCAGCAGCAGCAACAGCCTCAGGAGTGTAACCAAGAAACACACATGGAGTTGAACGAAAATCCATTTTGTGACGATTGCATGAACGAAGATGGGGAAAACATAGGCACCCGAAGACTCGAAGAAAAGAGTAGTCGGGAGACCGTTTAAAGAGATGTTCAAAAGGTGACTTGTATGTCGATGTGCGGGAGGGCATGCGATTGATTAGGTAAACGGCAGTATCAAAAGCATAATGCCAAAAACGTGGAGGAACACACGATTGAGCTAGAAGAGTAAGACCAGTTTCCACAGCTTGGCGATGGTGACGTTCAACAAAGCCGTTTTGCTCACTTGTGTGAGGACAAGATCGCCGGTGAATAATTCCCAACGAAGAAAGAAAATGAGCTAAATTACGAAACTCACCACCCCAATCAGTTTGAACATTCTTTAATTTTGTGGTGAATTGGTGTTCAACCATTTGCACAAATGATTTAAAGGTGGCATACACATCGGATTTTTGAGCTAAATGATAAATCCACATGTAACGAGAATGATGATCAACACACAACATAAAATATCTGTGACCTTCAAAAGATAACATAGGTGCCGGACCTAAACATCACAATAAACCAAGTATAAAATATTATTACTTCGAAATTCGGATACAAATAAAGGTAGTTTGGAAGATTTTCCGAGTGGACAAGAATTACACAAACTTGGCAAACATTTATTTGTAACTCGAAGAGAAAAACTAGAAAGCATAGAACGTAAAAGACGCTGATGAGGATGTCCAAGCCGCCTATGCCAAATGGTTGAAGAAGCTCGTACAGCAGAAAAAGAGACTTTGTTGAATGACTTCAATTGAGGAAGGTTGATGGGGTAGAGACAGTGTTTACTGGGGCCCGTGAGAAGGGTGGTGTGTGTAGACTCGTCCTTCACAACAAAATAAGAAGTGTGTGAAATTCAAAAAAGACATCATTGTCATGACAAAATTTTTGAACATAAAGGAGATTATTGGTGATTTCTGGCACGTGAAGAATATTATTGAGAGAGAACATTTTTTGTGGTGAGTAAACTTTAGATGAACCAATATGAAGAATAGGAAGACCTTTACCGTTGCCAACATGAAGGGCGTCGTCACCATAATATTATTGAGAGAGAACATGAAGGTCACGATTAAGGCATTGTGATGGAATGTGACCAATACCACATCTATTGCAAGTGCCATTGTGTTCTGGGTGGATGCCCAATCAAATTGACGACCATTACCATGACCGCGGTTGTTGTTGTTACCATGAGAGTTATTGCGATTGCCACGATTGTTATTGTTACTCCTGTTGTTGTTATTGTTTGATGAACGAGCACCATAAAAGGCTTGTGGACCCGATGGTGCAATGGGTGACACTTGGAATCCAAGGGCACTTAACTGGGCCAACTCTGAAAGCTGAGCTTGACGAGGTTCTGGTATGCTTGATGAGCCCACTGCGTAGTTTGCAATAAAAGATGGAGTGATAGACGGAGCTGGTACACGCGTTTTTCCAAGCATATAATCATGATCACTAAGGAGTGAATGAAGCTCGCTAAATGCTGTTGGACTTTGACGGGCAGTGATGGTGGTTTTAAGGCCATTATACTCTTCACGAAGACTAGAGACAACAAGCATAACGATATCTTTATCTTTTACGGGTTCACCAATGGCGACAAGTGCATCAGCATATTCTTGAGCACGATTTAGATAAGCATCGGGAGTTTCATCACCGTGCATCCCTATTCTGAGAAGTTGTGTCTTGAGAGTATATTCCCTGGATGTGGAATGAGGTGCATATGCCTTTTCAAGAGAAAGCCAAAGGTCACGAGAAGTTGTCCCTTGGACATGGCAAAACAAAGCTTCTGATATGGTAGAGATAATTAGCATTCGAACGTGAGCATCATTGGAGATCCAAATTGGATAATTCGGGTTTTCCTTTGGAACAGTGGCACCTTCGGTAACGGGTAAGGTTTTTGATGGACACGGTATTGAACCATCCACATAACCCATCAGATTGTTTGTGATGAGGAATGGTTCAATCATATTTTTCCAGTAACCATAATTTGTGGGTGAAATGGTAAAAACGAACTTACGAGAGTTGTGAGCCGTTTTATCGGCTGTGGTGAAAGTTGAAATCATAGCAATATTCCTGTATTTTTTTTAGGGTTTGACAGAGGCGGTGGCGCCGACGGTGAAGTAATCGGAAAATCAAAATTGATTGGGGGGGGGGGGGGGTTTGTTCGGATTTATATGAGGATCACAGTGGTGTTTTTGATTTTTCGTAAATCGATGTGGTTTGGCCGGAAAAAGCAAAAAACTTGGCTGGATTTTGTAAAATCCGGTGAGCTACTGTGGAGTACCAGAATTGTGCCCGAAAAAAAAAAAAAAAAAAAAAAAAGAAAAGAAAAGTTATTTAGTGTTTTGGCTCTGATACCATATAAAACCTTAATAGGTATTGTATTGATGTAATTGTAATTGTGTAATGTACATTAGATAATGTATGTATATATACTAATACTATTGCTTGGAGACCAAGCCACTAACACATAGCCTAATGGGTACGGCCATCTATACAATTGGACCGATCCATGTAATCTAGTTTGGCCTAATACTCACAATCACTGGAATTAGGATTCAGATTCACTACTACTAGCATATAGAGAGATTACTAGTTGAGATCCAACAATGGCACATTCAGCAGCAGCAGCAACAGCCTCAGGAGCGTTGAGATCAGCAACACCCAACATTAGATCCCGGAAGTTATTACAGTGACATATATCCAATTATTAAAACACGGCCTCAAAATTTTACTAAGGTTTGCCTTGCCACTTAGCGTAAGTCGCAAAGGGAGTGCTAGAAGAATAAACCAATAAACTAAAAAACTTTTCAATGTCACTACAGATGGCAGGTTAAGTAACATGTCAAAACGGGTAAATTCGTTAAACAAGTTTGAGGCTTAGGTTGAACTAGCCAGCATTCTTTTCTAGAACTTCATTGATTTCTTAAATATAACACAAAAAACCTCATCATCCCAATAACTTTTGAAACAAAATGACATAGGACTTTTTATGCATTTTTGCATACCCTTTGGGTGAATTTCAACCATCCAACCCACTTGTCCTGTTTTCAATCTAACTTTATTGTTGTACCCATGTGACATATTAAAGGCAAAGTGTATTACATATTAACGGATTAACCAATATAAGGTTCAAAGCTACTACTTTTACTTACAACTTATATCACCAACTTTTTGTATTGGTGGCGGGGAAAAAAAATAAAAAATAAAATAAAAATAAATAAATTAGTAATTGTAACTCAAAAGGTTTTCATTCATAGAAAATACTTAATTAACCCTATTGGAAGAGTGTGAGCGTGCTATATCTATAATCGGAATCTACTTTTTATTTATAAGGATGACGATGAGAACATGAAATATAAACTATAAATGGAAGGTGCTGCGAATTCCACAAGGATGAACTTGACTATTAAGGTCAAATTCAAGTATCATTCAAGCTGAAGTTATACAGGTACTCTTTTATTTAACACCCACCAAAGAAAGAAAAAGCAAAAAACATTCTGTAGAAACATAAAGAGCCAATCAACTTTCAGACTATCATGATCGGCTTCTAGCAACAACACCTTTCAGACTTATTTCTTAATAAGAATAGAGCAAGTTTTGTAAAGGTTACAGAACGATTTGGGATAAATAGACTTGCTCCACATTTTGTTTGTCAATCCTAGCCGTAGTACCAGCCTAGTCACCATGGGCCTAGCCTCAGGATCGGTTTTGGCAACTTCTATAGGGTTTATGGTCACACCACTACAGTGTCGTGAGGACTAGAGTTGCATCCACTAGGTTGGGGTGTCTCATGTTATGCATTCCTTCTTACTTAGAGGGTCTATGTATCTAATGGAATGCAACATCTTACTTTTGGCAATTCCTTTTTTCAAAGTTCCAGTAACTAAACATTTTGCTTACGTAACAACTTATAGTATATGCGATAATCTTTAACACAGCAAACAAATTTTCCCACAAAATTGTAAATTATTTTACTTTGTTGGCAGTTGGTTTGCAGAGTGTGCTTGTAATCTAAATGCACAAAGAGCAAAGATGGCTCTTACATACCATTTCGATGTATTCTGATTCATCTCCAGTGAGTGCCTCAATATCGAAGTTCTTGGAATTCTGTAAATAAAAGCGCAAATTTAGGCAAGATAGTCTAATCGCATGTCGAAAAGTAAACATGAGTAATTTTCATACCATTGCATCTTGCTGTAACTTCTTATTTGACTCCGCCATGATTCGTAAACAATCCTTCAGTTTCCCTAAAGCTGAAGAAAGATACAACCATGAGCATGGCATAAAATACGATCTTTTTGTTTCATTTCATTTGCTTCAAGACTCGGTAAGCTTAAAGGATCTTAAACTTTTCTTTGGATGTTTATAGTTTCCACATTAATAAAAAAGAAGCGGATCTAGTCATAAATGAAGGCAAGCATGTCTACATATGCACAAGCTAATTCATACAACTCATGCTAATTCCCAAATACAGCTTATCATCTTGGGTTAATGGCATGTAATAGCAATGTACTTTCCCATTTGTTCCATTATCAGATACGAACCCAAAATATTACAAAAATACCCTACAAACTTATATATTTTTAATATGAGGTACTTTTTCAACCTTTTAATAACCCGTAAAAAACGCAAAAAGTATCCAACTTTAAACAACTTATTTAATTTAACTATAAGATACCACCCAAACATTAGTAGTAAACTGCTTATTTTGCCCAAATTCAAGCACATAAGCACTCCAAACACATTAAGCTGTTTATCTGCTTAAATATGAGCAATCCCAAACAAACACCTTCTAGGTCGCTATGATTGGCAACAAAATGGCTAGTAATTATCTATATAGTTGGATAGTTACTAAAAGCTCGTAAAAAACACACAAAGTATCCTAGTGTAAGCAACTAACAAACAGATAACTCCCACAAATTCCAACAGTAAATAATCAATCAAAAACGAAAAAGGCGTAACCTTAAACTAAGTGGAGCAGGAGCAATAGTAGGTTAATATAACCCGTAAAACGCTAAAAGTATACAACTTTAAGCAAATAACCTTAATATAACTAACTAATAGATAACACCCAAAATTTATATATCAATTCCAACAACACACGAAATATGCATGGTCGCTTGTGCCAACAACATAATGAAAATGGAAAAAGGATGAAAACCTTGGCTAGGTGGAGTAGGAGCAATAGTAGTCTAATAGTTAAGGACATACACGCGAAGGTCACTTGCTCAAACCCTGGGCCCCGTATCCCTATAATCATGGTATTACGCATTTTACCTCTCTTATGTTGGCCATAGGACGGGTCGCTAAGAGCTTCTAACTACCCTTTTTTTTCACATAGTTTCAGCATTATTATAATTAACATGTAAATGTGTTTACCTTTCTAATAAAACCACGCTCATTTTTTACAGTACATTAAAAAGTGTGCAGTTTCGTCCCTAAACTTCTATATAACTAAAAAACAGCTTCCACCCACAATTTATATTTAAATTCCAACAACAAACAGCAAATTAAAAACACATAAAAATGGTTTAGTGGTCTTGTTTAGTTTTTTTTTTTTTTTTGAAAAGCAACAATATTATAGAACCAATTACGAAAAGAATACAAAGAGAAGGCATCTCACCCCGA
Organism: Artemisia argyi; assembly: GCA_030686995.1. Lineage (NCBI taxonomy): Eukaryota > Viridiplantae > Streptophyta > Magnoliopsida > Asterales > Asteraceae > Artemisia > Artemisia argyi. The sequence continues at coordinate 27,626,978 of CM060684.1, forward strand.
TTAATCAAGCAAATTAAATGAAGGGTGAGACCCAAGAGCACAAAATACAACTACATAAAAGACCAAGATTATTGATCTAAAACAACTCCTAATTCCCTAACTGACTCACTATGTAAACATAGACCAAACAAATCTCAAGCTACCAATCATATCACAGAATTATCTACATTTCTTTGACTATTCTAAGGTTGCAACTTGCATTTCTTTTTCTAAAACTTCACTAAAATTTGCAGCCAATCATGCTGACAAAACTCACGAACCACTTGACTAAACTCACCCATATTCTCTCCTTCACTTGACTTGTGAAAAACCATTTGCAAACCTCCAGTCATGGTCTGCAGAAAAGACCACAAGAGCATCCACCTAGCTTCGGACACTCACACTATTAAACATCAGCAAGTATTGAACTATTGCCAAACACCCTAATACCATACCAGCAATACCAGCAACTACTGCTGGACTTGTGCCAAACACCCAAATAAACTCCGTTACTTCTGCACATCCGATCTATCACAGAAATAATAACATACAATGAACATTTTCACTAATATGATGTTCTCTTCTCACCGTCTTCTGCCAAAACTGTCACATGCCTGGACTTACAGCTTCTATCATTGATGCCGACATTTAATTGGATCTTGGAACCATTGTTGCCACTCAATTATATTTTTATTCTTTGATCTTCTAACAATCCACTCATAGCTCTTTAGTTGAATATCTTGCACAATTTTGTTGACACTCGAAACTTTCTTTTTAAACACGCGTGCGTTTCTTTCTTTCCAAATGTAGTACCCGGCTGTCCACCTTACCACTTGCCAAAAACGAGATGAAATACCAGGAACATTAACATTTCCATTAGATGAAAATAATTCATCAATTGAAAATGCGTTAACATTCCCGACCTTCCACCAACAAAAAATCTTTTCCCAAACGCTCATAGCTAAATCACAAAGAACCAGACTATGGGCACATGATTCCACCGCACTATCACAACACGGACAAAGAACCGAATCAAGATCAATTCCTCTTTTGTCAAGCTCCTCACGAACCGGTAATCTCCCTTTTAACGCCCTCCACACGAAGATGTTAACCTTTTTAGGCACCAACTTGTTCCATATTGTTTCTTGACCTCCACTCCCCACGTGTAGCATCTTCTCCTCAATCAACATTGCCAAGTCTTTAACTTTAAAACTCCCGTCATCCTTTAGCGTCCATCTCCATTTATCCCTACAATTATTAGAAATAACAATATTTTGCAAAATAACTAATAAGTCTTCAAACTCCTTAGACACCCTACCTCTAATGACCCTCACCCAATCCCACTCCCAACGCCACATGTTGTCTACCCACGCTCCTTTTTCCGCCACACTACCCTCCTTCCTTCTATCTAAGTGATAAAGTCTAGGAAATCTATCGCACAAGTGGTCTTGTTTAGTTAGTCAAGTAAGCGTTTTTAGTTCATTTTTTTACCATACATAAATAGTCATTTTTAGTCCTGGTTTCGTCCCTAAACCTCGATATAACTAACTAATAGACAACACCCATAATTTATATATCAATTCCAACAACAAAACAAAACATAATCAGTAGTGGGAGGTTGATTGGCTTTAAGTTTAGCAGCCTCAATCTTTTTCAACAGCTTATCTTCTTCTTCATCATCTCCATTTTTGCATACAAAAAGTGATGATGATTCTCTGGTGATGTTGTTTTCGAGGTCTAGAAGAGCTTAACTTGACATCGTTGCTGCGAAGAAGAAGAAGAAGAAGAAGGGAGGCCAGTAAACTTGTGTTAAGGGTTTAAAGAGGGGTTTTTTATTTGGTCAAAAGGGCCAAGTAGTTAACGGGAATGGGAAGTAGAATTGAGAAGAGACGAGAAAGATGAGAAGTGGAAGTTGGGTACTGTGAAGAGGTAAAAAGATGTTTTGTATGTCTGCAAAAAAATCAAAGAATTTTACTGTATTTCATTTTCCTATTCTCGCCTGAAGAAAAAAGTGGCCAAAGTTTTAAGTTCAGAGTTTTGATGTGTTGATCTTGTTTGCATTTGTGGCGGGATTATCAAACATTCATCTTTCACTACTAAAATACTAGAATATCCATCAAACTTTTAAACTTTCAAATTTTAGCTCGATATCATACTTGTACTTACGTGACATGAATGACCGGCAACCGGCTACACAGGTTAAATTGCATATGTGGATTTTATTTATTTATTTATTAAGTTAATTACGTGAAGTTAGTTGTTTCAAAATACCTATGACACTTTGTCAAATGTTTCAAAATACCCATCAAACTTTGTCAGATATTCACTTATCAGACATGAACCCAATCTAACGTGGATCATAATGGTACAAATTTATGAAGTGGCATGTACATTTGTCGCTGACATGAATTTTAGAAGTAAGTTTTTGTTGATATCAACACAAAACAAACAAAGTTTGATGGGTATTATGGTATTTTATTGGGTTTATAACTGATATATAAACATTTGAAAAAGTTTGTTGCTATTAAATGCCATTAACTCTTATAATTCTAAAGAGTAGATAAATTTAAGTAATTTGTTCAAAAGAAAAAGATCAATCTGATAAAAGATCGTCACTTTTAAAGCATCAAAATCGTTTCTTCCCATTATGGTGGATCAAAAAAGATAGTTGTTGGGTGGAGTCAGTATGTTGCCAACCCTTCAAAGTGTGCAAAGAGCAATATGAATTCATGATGGCTTGTGGTTCGTTCAGGTCTGCTTTGTTTGTGTGTTTGCTTCATGGCCGTTTTGAACAGTTGTGTTAGGAATTTATTATATTGATGTCAATACAATTGTATAATACAAATATCTCATATTACAACAAAGTGATTGAGGCATGTGATTTGCAGTATCCTAAGTTCCTAACACAGAAATTCCCCCGAATTGGTGCGACTTTTTTAATAATAGAACAATCAATTCAAGAATATACAATCTTGCGAATTTGAATTAGTCTTCATGATGGATTTTGCAGCCATATATATAGTACATTCACTATAACAAATTTGTCATTTCTATAAGCTTTTTTCTTCGCACCTTATGAATCATGATTTTTTTTAAAGATATTCACACTTAAGAGTGTAAATAATTGTTTCATACTCCTCACACATATAAGGGAATTGATTTGCACACTCTTGAAAATGATTGGGACACTCAAATTTGTGCATTACATAGTTGTACTATGTTTACAGTGTGCTTTATCTGCTTGTACAGTTGAGTGTCCCAATCATTTTTGAATGTGTGCAAATCACTTCCCCACATATAAAGTGTCAAGAATTTCAATCTCACACTTAAAAGTGCGAAGAATTATTTCAAATATCATGCTCTAATAAATGTGAGTATGTTACTATTTTGTAAAGGTTATCACCAACCATTGCAACTTTTCAAAATACTGTTGTATGATATAACTCTCAAAAATTAACAATTGCATCAGTTTATTAGTCAACACAATGAAAAACTTAATCTGGGTTACTAAAAAATAGTTCCAAAATTTTCAGAGTCCAAGAGCTCAAAGGCCCATCTTTAGACTATTTAATTATCTCTATTATTAAGCTCAATTACACATAATTAAGCCTAAAACCACCCATTAAGCCCACTACTATGTACTTCAATTATTTGTTAGTCGTTGGTAGGGGTGTCAGAAAAGTTTACCCGGCCCGAAACCCCGATTAAGCCTATTTGGGTCAGGTTACTCGGGTCAATAATTTTATTCGGGTTATTCGAATCAACCTCAGTGACCCGAATACTAAGTAGGGTCGGATATCGGGTTGAAAATGTTTGGATAAATCGGGTTTGGGTCAACCCGATTGACCCGAATAAAAGTTTTTTTTTTTAACTTTTTTATATATTATCTATTTAAACTAGTACAAATAGGCAATTTTATTACCAATTTACTCATATTCGGGTTGACCCGAACCCAAATGGAGCCAACCCAAGTTGGCCCGACCCGAATTGGCCCATACCCAACTAATCCAAGTTCAAATAGGGTCGGGGTGTATGTTATTTTTAGTCTCAACCCGAATTTGACCCAAGCCCGACCAGCCCCTAGCTACCCGATTAACACCGCTCATTTGTGGAAAGTCATTATAAAGAGATACTACGTATAAGTTGTGGCTCCTATTTCGGATTAGTTTTTCAATGTTCCAACAATGCCTCACATTTTTTCTATCCAAACACCAGTAAGTTGTCTTATTGGTGTTTGTGGAAGGCCCTTTTGGGTGGATGGTGTGCTTTGGCATCAAGAAATTTAGTCATCTAGTTGGTTTTTTGTTGTATATTATTTTAGAAAGAAAAGAAGAGAAGTGGAGAGGAGAGAAAATTAAAAAATAATCATTTTTTTTCACTCTTTTTTTCTTTTTCTTTTTTTCACAATAAATCCGGCCAGTCATCTTGATAAGTTGAATTTTAGGCTTAATTTCATTCCATCTCTTTTCTTGTTTTTCCAACTTGGTAACAAAAAACTAAAAATCAACCTTTTTTTTTTTTTCTCTTTTCTCTTCTTTTCTCTCTTCATTATACTCTTCATTTTTCTTCTTTCCGTTACACCCCGATAATAGTCTTTGCTTTGGCTTTTGGTTGTGATGTTGCCTTGGCCTTCTGTTTGTTTTCTTTTTCTTGTATTGTTTTGGTTTTCTGTGGTTATAAAGTTGCTTCCTTTTATGAAACTTCATGATTAACTGTATGCAAACAGATGGTGATGTGGCATATGAACCTAACCGAAAAATCATCAAGACAATAAAAGCATAATGATAAATAATTCCATTTGTGGGCTCAAACCCCCTTTAATTTCCTCAATTAGCCGAGCAATCACAACTCAGTTAGTTGAAATGTACACCTTCACCAATGTACTCGTGCCAACTAACCTATAGCTTTTTCTCCAACTCAATGTACTCCTTTCATGACACAATGCACAAGTCAATAAACCATAACTATTTTCACTTTAACATTAGTTAGTCTTGAAAAAAGTTACACTTTGACACATGATGGAAGCTTGCTTACAAAGTCAACAGAGCCAATGAGAATGCATGTGATTTCCACATTGTCATTATTTGCTTGTAGTCCAAACGACATGTTTTGTGTTTTTGTATAATGTGCATTTGACATTGTACTATGTTAGTATGTTGTTTATTAAGTTGCATTTTAATAAGAAAGGTGTTATATTTGCTCCAACAACTGATTTCTTCTCCATCAACTATTGTTTATAGGCATTATAGGCAATTAAGTTGAGTTTGTTGTGAAAGACTATAAGGAGCAATGAAAGAGACAAACTCAAGATTAATTGTTCTTCCTTTTTGTTTGGGATGTTTGTCTCAATCAACTACAAAGAGTAAATCAAATAAAGTTGCAGCCAATATGGTGTTGGATGGAGAAAAGTCATCAATGGTGGAAATCAAGAAATCTTGGAGTTATGTTGCTCCAAATAGATCTAACATTTCTCAAGCTATGGAAAAGCTAATCAAAGTTACATTAAAAAGTTTTGCTAATGTATTTGGTAAGTGAATTCTTTATTTTACTCTTTAGAAGCTCTAATATCAAATACTTTGACTTCCATATAGATAATTACTAGTAGATGTTAACTTTTTTACAAAACCAAAGGGCCTTAGGTCCAATGTCATCTGGCATGAGAGACTATTATGTCCCCGACCAAAAGGTTGTAAATTCAAATCCTGTGAAAGACGAAAGTGAGATTGTTGGTTATTTAAGAATGTTATATTACAATTATATATGTATCTAAGTTTGACTCTCAAAAAAAATATTTGTTTAGAAGGATATAACATTTCTTGTATCAACTTTTGAATGTCATATATATAGTTGCATGTTACAAAGTCGAACTTTATTGTCTTTCAGCTTACAAAGGTTTTGAGGATATCGAGATAGAAACCGAACTGGAAATAGGATATCCGACTGACGTGAAGCATGTCACACACATAGGCTACGATGGATCAACAACTAGAAATCCTGACAAAATTTTGGATCATCTCCAACCATCAGCAACAGTACTACCTCTTCCTTCGGTTTCTCTGAAACAATTTAAGCTTGCGATGGCCGCACAAGCTGAGGGCCGAAACCTCTAAAGATTTTATGCTTTTAAATGTAGTTAATGGTGCCATACAAAATATCAAAATTAGTTTGGTTTTGTGGTGAAATGTTTACTGTTTTTGGGGTGTTAATTTGATGATGATCTAGTTGAGATTGTTTCATTTTGTACATAATTTGTAACTTTTTACTAGCACTGACATATCTCACGTGTTATGTATTGTTACGCAATTCATCTCGTTTGTCTATGAGGCCGGTCACCACAAGTATGGACGTAACTTGACAAGTTTTATTAAAGATCGAGACCAAACGTAATGCGTCTACTAAAGGGGAACTTACACTTTTTTACATTTGTATTGCCTAGTACTACAAAGGATTAGCTTTAGAGAGTACTCGTTGCTTAAAAATTTAAGGGGTTCAATTCGTAACCCCTTCGGTCACCACTAAGTTCCGTCTATGACTGCAAAACTGCTAGTGGAGCAGCTTCTCATGATATGCCGATATAAATATAGTATTGTTTAGAACACTAGTTTAAACTACTTTACATTATCGTAAATTACATAACAAGTATATGTTACATCTACATATGAACACTCGAACATGTCCTTATTGTCCGGGCTTGGTCCTTGGGGAAAGGTCGGTCGGCACCCAAAAGGTTGTACGAGGTCAGGGTTTCCCGTTGATTTAAACTTTTGGAGACATCTACATGTGAACACTCTAACGTGTATAGATAAAGTGGAAATAAGCATTGTGTCAATTACCTTAATTAGAAAAATGATAAGTACTTCTAACTAATTTGGTTATAAATCAACCCGAAATGGCAAAATAATTAAGGGCAAATCGCATAAAAAGGTATCCATCTTAGGTCCAATTTCAATTAAAGGTACTACTCTTTTTTTTTCTCAATTTAAGGTACCCGACTTTTTTTTTTGGCCGATTAAGGTTTTTTTCTAACTTTCGTTAACTATTTCGTTAGTAAATTACATAATTGGTCCTTGAGTTTGTATAGGCATTTCATGTTTAGTAAATTACATGATTTAGGTTTTTTTTCTAACTTCTGTTAACTATTTCGTTAACTTTTTACGTTTTTCGTCCGTTTTTTTACGTTTTCGTCCGATTTTTTACGTTTTCGCCCGTTTTTTCACGTTTTCGTCTGTTTTTTACGTTTTTCGTCCGTTTTTTCACGTTTTCGTCTGTTTTTACGTTTTTCGTCCGTTTTTTCACGTTTTCGTCCGGTTTTTTACGTTTCCGTCTGGTTTTTCACATTTTCGTCCGTTTTTTCACGTTTTCGTCCATTTTTTCACTTTTTCTTCCAATTTTACACGTTTTTGGAAACGTGAAAAAACAGACAAAAACGTAAAAAATCGGACGGAAACGTGAAAAAACAGACGAAAACGTGAAAAGACGGACGAAAATGTAAAAAACGTATGAAAACCTGGAAAAACGGACGAAAACGTGAAAAAACGGACGAAAACGGGAAAAAACAGACGAAAACGTAAAAAAAAAACGACGAAAACATGAAAAAACGGACGAAAACGTGAAAAACCGGACGAAAACGTAAAAAAAACGACAAAACATGAAAAAACGGACGAAAACGTGAAAAATCGGGCGAAAACGTGAAAAAATGGACGAAAACGTAAAAAAACCGGACGAAAACGTGAAAAAACGGACGAAAAACGTAAAAAAACAGACGCAAACGTAAAAAATCGGGCGAAAACGTAAAAAATCGGACGAAAACGTGAAAAAACGGACGAAAACATAAAAAATCTGACGAAAACGTAAAAAGTTAACGAAATAGTTAACGGAAGTTAGAAAAAAAACCTAAATCATGTAATTTACTAAACATGAAATGCCTATACAAACTCAAGGACCAATTATGTAATTTACTAACGAAATAGTTAACGAAAGTTAGAAAAAAACCTTAATCGGCCAAAAAAAAAAAGTTGGGTACCTTAAATTGAGAAAAAAAAAAGAGTAGTACCTTTAATTGAAATTGGACCTAAGATGAATACATTTTTATGCGATTTGCCCAATAATTAATAACATGTAGTGAGATTACAGCATTGTAATTTATCTTGATTTGTGCATGAGTCATCTATTCACATGTGAATTAAATTCATTGTTATCATTTGAGCAATCACTATGTCTTCTTTGTAGTGTACAAAACATGTCGTAACAAACTTCTTTTCTCATTTAATTTTTCACAAAATAGGAAATATATTACATAAGATAAATTAATGTAGGAATGGAAAAATCTTACCATTTGTACAATTGTAGAAAAAGAAATTTTCGTTTGAAATTTCATGTGATAAATGTATGTCGCAATAAATGATTGACAATGGCATCCAACGTATAAGAAGCCATAGACAAGGTGTTAGTAGTTGGTCAGTGCTTTATGTCACCTAATTTATAAATTTACTTTAACAAATATCTAGAAGTAAAGACTTAAAGAAAACTAGCAAAGACATAAAAGTAAACTAACACAATAAGTAATGTTTAATTTTAAATGAATTAAAGTATGCATTTGGAAATATACATTTTCTTTTTTATTTGCCTAAGTTTCGACTTGACATTATAACTTTATAAGCCGACTAATCCCAGGACGATTATTTTTTTTTTTTAAATACAACTTAATTAATTAATTATTATTATTATTATTATTATTATTATTATTATTATTATAATTAATTATTATTATTATTATTATTATTATTATTATTACTACTTAAAGGTAAATTTATTAAGTAAAGGATGCCAACAAAAGGCAGTACAAAATGAGATACAAAGTGTACATTTCACACTTTGCACCGTAGAATATGGCATAGGACATACCCTACCTCAATACAAAACAATACCAATACAATAACAATACCAGTGACAATAGAACATATAAACACAAAATTCAGTCAAGACAATAAAAATGGCTTAAACTATAGTCAACAATATACTTTGAATACATGGGCCAATGCAAAGGAATCAACAAATGCACCTCCAAACATCATCATATATTGAAGACAAATAGCAAGCAGGATTGTCAAGTCTAAATAATGCAATAAAATAACATACAATCACTAAGCCATCCATCACAACATCAAAAACCAATCCACCAGCAGCCATAGAAATACTGCATATATCAAACCAAAACCAGGGAAGTGCCAAATCAGCAGTCTATGAAAATTTGCCTCCTTAAAAATCTTCCTATGTAAAACCCATAAGGTAAAACCATAGCAAGGACAAAAAGAGTGCAACATTCACATAAACCTTCCCAAATCTAACTCCAGAACCTGCACATATCAGCAACAACAAACTCTTGGATCAGAACACCATAAAATCACCAATGCCAGCAGCATCCATATAACAAATCTTCCACCTGCAACAATAAAACAATAACCAGCAGCCAAACAACACCCATTCACCCAAAACACTTCTTCCAACACTGACCAAACCAGAAACTACATAAACTATAATCAAATGAAGCTCAACAGCCTCATCACCAAATACCACAAATCAACACAATCCTCAATCTCAAATCCAAATACCATAACATCTAAATATTTTGACACAACTCCTTAACCATCCTACTATGATAAGCAGTTTTGTCAATCGGTAAATTCCAGATACTAGACATATTAACAACATCAGCTGACATCTTTAGAGATAATCCCATAAGTTTCATCCTAACAGATTCTATTACAATCTTAACTAAACACTCACAAGATCTCTCCACAAATTGCATCCTCCTTATATTCCTCTCTTTCCATATATAGTATACAGCAGCTCCAAGAACCAATCTTTGAACAACACTCCATACTTTATTTTTGGCAGGCATATTAACAACCACAGAAATTATATATGGCCACTCATTACTGATTCCATCCATCTTAGCTAAAGGTTTTAACCTCTCCCAAAGTCTCTTAGAATAAGGGCAAGCAAAGAATAACTGACTGTGAGATGCATTACTAGTATTACACAAATGACAAAATTGATCAGGGATATCAAACCACTTAGATAATCTATCATTTGTATTCAATCTTCCTTTCACAGCTAACCAAAGGATGAAGCTATGTCTAGGAGTACACTGAGTGAACCATACATGATTACTCCAAATTACTTGAGGACTATCAAAACTAAATGCATTCCACACTTCCTTAACACTAAAATCAACTTCACAACCCTTCTTGTTCACCCAAACAGTACTATCATCAATGTCATCTACTAATTGAGGAACTGCCAGATTAACAACATTACTAAATTGACTCTCCCAATCAGAAGGCCACTTCCATTGATTATCCAAAATCATATCAGATACACAAATATCAATATTTAACCCAGCCAACTCAATAACTCTTTTATCTAACATCTTAATTATTGGCCCCTCCATACACCATTTATCAAACCACATATTACATCTCTTACCATTCCCAATCCTAACCTAAATAAAATTCACAACCTTATCTCTTAACTGCATTAATTGCTTCCAACACCATGAAGAATTAGCATTAACATCAATGCTCCAAATATTCCTACCTTTCAATATATGTACATCGACCCATTTAACCCAACTAGAATTCTTATTACTCACTAAATTCCATAAGTGTTTTGCCATTAAAGCTTCATTCCAAAGTTGCATAAATTTTAACCCTAAACCACCCTGACTTTTAGGTTTACAAACATCTTTCTACGAAACACTAGCCAACCCTTTAACAGAATCACCCCTAGCCCAAAGAAACCCTTTGCTTAATTTTTCAATCATCTCACAAACAGATTTAGGAAGCATAAACAGGGATGCCCAATAAACTTGCAACGAGGAAAAAATAGATGAAATTAATTGTAACCGTCCAACAAACGATAAGCTTCTATTTTTCCAATCACTCAATCTCCTCATTATAACATCAATAAGCCCCCCACAATCATTCTTTGTCAATCTCTTGGAAATCATAGGAACACCCAAATACCTAAAAGGCAATGAACCTTCATTAAATGGCATCACAAGCATAATATCAGCCTTAATGGAATCAGGGATATTGCCAAAGAAGCTATTACATTTACTAGGACTAAGATACAACCCTATGCTCAATGTAAATTCATCTAAACCTCTTCTTAACATAGAAGCTGATATAGCATCACCATGACATAAAAGCAACAAATCATTAGCAAAACACAGACTCACAAGTTCAAGCTCCTTACAGTGTGCATGATTCTTAAACTTCTTTTCACTTCTAACTTGTCTTTTAATCATAAGTGTCAATACTTCCATAACAAGTGTAAATAAATATGGAGAAACAGGGTCACCTTGTCTCAAACCCCTCCCAGATTTTAAAAAAAAAAACCTTTAATTTCTCCATTGATACAAACAGAAAAAGAAGCAGTTGTAACACATAGCATAATCCAATGCACCATCAGACTATGAAAACCAAACTGCTTAAGAGCCTATTCCAAAAATTGCCAATTCACAGTATCATACGCTTTCATAATATCTATCTTAAAAGCACATTTCGTAACACCACTACTCCAAGTATACCCTCTCATAAATTCCTGAGCTGGTAAAATATTATCACTAATATGTCTCCCAGGAATAAATGCAGATTGATTAATATCAACTAACTTATCCAGCCCATGTTTTATCCTATTAGTAATAATCTTACTAATCACCTTATAAACTACATTACAACAAGCAATCCGACGGTAATCATAAACTTTAATAGGGGTACTGTTCTTAGGAACAAGAGCAATAATAGTATTATTAATCTCCCTAAGAATTTTACCTGTACTAAAGAACTCCTTGACAGCTGCAATTACATCATTACTAATAACACCCCATCCAGCTTTAAAGAACTTTGACGAATACCCATCAGGACCAGCAGCCTTATTATCATCGATACTGAATAAAGCCTCCTTAATCTCAGAATCATCAACTGGTTTGATCATCTCTACAGCAACTTCATTAGGCAGTCTCTTAGTAAAAAGCGTAGCAGGATCATCAACTGGATATACAACATCATTAGCACCAAGAAAAGCCTGAAAATGATTCACAAATTGATTAGCAACATCATTTCCTCTATAACAATTCCCCTTCTCATCATGCACAACATCAATTCTGCTTTTACTCCTCCTCCCTTTAATAGTATCATACTATCATGAAAATATGCACTATTTTGGTCACCATCCTTTAACCATTGCACTTTAGCCTTTTGCATCAATAACTGCTCCTCTTCATCCAATGCTTTCTTATAAGCATCATAATAAATCATCTCTTCTTCTCTTAAAATAACATTATCAGGATCTTTAACGAATAACACCCCATCCAGCTTTAAAGAACTTTGACGAATACCCATCAGGACCAGCAGCCTTATTATCATCGATACTGAATAAAGCCTCCTTAATCTTAGAATCATCAACTGGTTTAGTCAAGTAAGCGTTTTTAGTTCTTTTTTTTACCATACATAAATAGTCACTTTTTTTAATAGGGGTACTATTCTTAGGAACAAGAGAAATAATAGTATTATTAATCTCCCTAAGAATTTTACCTGTATTAAAGAACTCCTTGACAGCTGCAATTACATCATTACTAATAACACCCCATCCAGCTTTAAAGAACTTTGACGAATACCCATCAGGACCAGCAGCCTTATTATCATCGATACTGAATAAAGCCTCCTTAATCTCAGAATCATCAACTGGTTTGATCATCTCTACAGCAACTTCAATAGGCAGTCTCTTAGTAAAAAGCGTAGCAGGATCATCAACTGGATATACAACATCATTAGCACCAAGAAAAGCCTGAAAATGATTCACAAATTGATTAGCAACATCATTTCCTCTATAACAATTCCCCTGCTCATCATGCACAACATCAATTCTGCTTTTACTCCTCCTCCCTTTAATAGTATCATGAAAATATGCACTATTTTGTCACCATCCTTTAACCATTGCACTTTAGCCTTTTGCATCAATAACTGCTCCTCTTCATCCAATGTTTTCTTATAAGCATCATAATAAATCATCTATTCTTCTCTTAAAATAACATTATCAGGATCTTTGACGAATAACACCCCATCCAGCTTTAAAGAACTTTGACGAATACCCATCAGGACCAGCAACCTTATTATCATCGATACTGAATAAAGCCTCCTTAATCTTAGAATCATCAACTGGTTTAGTCAAGTAAGCGTTTTCAGTTCTTTTTTTTACCATACATAAATAGTCACTTTTTTTAATAGGGGTACTATTCTTAGGAACAAGAGCAATAATAGTATTATTAATCTCCCTAAGAATTTTACCTGTATTAAAGAACTCCTTGACAGCTGCAATTACATCATTACTAATAACACCCCATCCAGCTTTAAAGAACTTTGACGAATACCCATCAGGACCAGCAGCCTTATTATCATCGATACTGAATAAAGCCTCCTTAATATCAGAATCATCAACTGGTTTGATCATCTCTACAGCAACTTCAATAGGCAGTCTCTTAGTAAAAAGCGTAGCAGGATCATCAACTGGATATACAACATCATTAGCACCAAGAAAAGCCTGAAAATGATTCACAAATTGATTAGCAACATCATTTCCTCTATAACAATTCCCCTGCTCATCATGCACCACATCAATTCTGCTTTTACTCCTCCTCCCTTTAATAGTATCATGAAAATATGCACTATTTTGGTCACCATCCTTTAACCATTGCACTTTAGCCTTTTGCATCAATAACTGCTCCTCTTCATCCAATGCTTTCTTATAAGCATCATAATAAATCATCTCTTCTTCTCTTAAAATAACATTATCAGGATCTTTGTCAAGACTAAACTGAACTCTATCAAGCTCAATCTTAAGCCTTTTCACTTTATCAAATACATCCCCATTAGCCCTATTCAAATCTCTAAAATGTTTCTTCATAAACTTCATTCTTCTAACAAGAACATACATAGCACAACCATTTATAGGCTGTGACCACTTATCTTTTAATAAAGGAATGAATTCCTTTTTAGAAGCTAAGTAATTTAGAAACCTAAATGATTTCCTACATCTATCATAACCATCAGAATATGAAACAAGAATAGGTGTATGGTCTGATATCCCATAAGGAAGGAAGCTAGTTTGACATGTAGGAAGTTTGTTAAAGAATTCACCATTACCCATAGCTCTATCAAGTTTCTTCAAAATACCTAATTCAGGATTCCTCATCTTCTGAATCCAAGTATAATAAATACCACTCATTTTAATGTCTTCCATGCCTATATCTTTCACACAGTCCCTGAATTCCTGAAATCCATCACTATTAACCTTTCTAGGATTAGAATGTTCAAAAAGATTAAGAATAACATTAAAATCACCAAGCATCATCCATGGATTTTTCCCCACAACATACTTATGATCACATAAGTATTATTATTATTATTATTATTATTATTATTATTATTATTATTATTATTATTATTATTATTATTATTATTATTATTATTATTATTATTATTATTATTATTATTATTATTATTGTTGTTGTTGTTAGTTGATAGTGGTTCAAGTCCAGCAGTGACATCCAGTTGGGCAGTATGTTGACCCTGAAACCCGCCTGCTACTCCTATATCGCCTGAAGGGGTAAAAGTTCCGAGTGAGACTCGAACTTTATACCTCCCCTAGCCAAAAGTCCCCTCTCCAAAGCACTTAATTAAATAGCCAAGAGATGTGATCCCGTATAATGCGAGGAAAAACCCAGTAGTCTAAATGTCTAGAAAGGGTCTCTCAAACTTACAAGTGTACATCACATGTAACTCATACTTTCATTACTTTTCCTCAATTTAACTTTTAAATACTTGAAAAATATAAAATTATGTTGCAATTTTCGTTTAGTTTCATTATATAAGTGTTCAATCTCTGCAAATTACAACAATTTTCATGAATTCGAAGTTCATTAAAATTATGTTTTCCTTGACTTCAAGTCAAAACAAAATTAATATGAGAGAAAATTACAAAAGTCATTCTTGTGATTTGGCCAAATGCAAGTTTAGTTCTCATCCTTTCAAAAATGCACCCATCGTCTCTTTAAGAAACTTACAAGTGCACATTTAGTCGTTGGATAAAGTTAAATTATTAAATTACCTTTTTCGTCTTCCCTTCACTTTGGTCGCTGTGAGAGTAATTTAGCCATTCAATTTTGGTTGGGGACTAAAAATGCACTTGTAAATTCCCCACAAGAACGACGAGTGTACTTTCGAAAGAATGAGGACTAAACCTGCAATTTGGCGGAAAAAAGTCAATTTTTGCAATTTACTCTTAGTATGACAATTATTTAGGCATGAATATGAAAACTCTATGTAAGTAATGAATTCAACTCAACTAAGGTGTCGTTTGTTTTTTCAGAGCTTTTACCTCTTCATCTGCAAACCATGCCTGCAGAAGAAGAGGTACATATAAGCTCTTCATCTGCAAGACCGTTTGTTTTTTTTGCTATTGAAGTACTTCTTTCCTAAACTATTTTTTGTGCTATTGAAGTACCTTTTTTTTTTCTTTTGCTTTTTCTTTTTCACAAGTTTTTTTACGTTTTCGTCCGCTTGTTACTGTTTTGGTACATTTTCGACCGATTTTTACGTTTCGTCTGTTTTTTAAGCTTTCATCCGTTTTTTACGTTTTTGTCATTTTTTTTACGTTTTCGCCCGTTTTTTTTATGTTTTTGCCCGTTTTTCATGTTTTCGTTTGTTTTTTAACGTTTTCATCCTTTTTTTACGTTTTTGTTCGTTTTTTACATTTTCGTCTGTTTTTTTTTTATGTTTTTGCTCGTAAGAAAATAGACTAAAACGTAAAAAAAAAAGAATAAAATGTAAAAAAAAAAACTAAAAAAATAATAATAATGAAAATGTAATAAAACGGTCACAAACGTTAAAAAAACAGACAAAAACGTTAAAAAAAACAAACAAAAAAGTAAAAAAAATGGTTGAAAACGTAGTAAAAAAAAAAAAAAAAAAAAAAAAAAAGACAAAAGTAGATGAAATCATTAAAGAAAGACGAAAACGTAAAAAACGGATGAAAAAAAAAGTAGATGAAAACGTGAAAAAACAGGCGAAAACATTTATAAAAAAAAAAAAAAAAAAAAAAAAAAAAAAAAAACGTAAAAAAGATGGACGAAAACCTAAAAAACTGAGCGAAAACATAAAAAAATTGATGAAAACGTAAAAAGACGATGAAAATGTAGAAAAATTGGACAAAAACGAAAAAAAAACAGACGAAAAGGTAAAAAAACAGACGAAAACGTAAAAAAATGGCGAAAACGTAAAAAAATAGAAGAAAATGTAAAAATTGTCGAAAACGTAAAAAAAAGGGGGCGAAAATGTAAAAAAATTGACGTAAACGTAAAAAAACGGACGAAAACGTAAAAAAAATAGATAAGAACGTAAAAAAACAAATGAAAACGTAAAAAAACGAATATTAAGAAAAAGATGTATGGTTTGTGAATAAAGAGGTAAGAAGTGAAAGAAAAGGTAATAAGAGGAATGATATGTCTGAATTTTGGAAGAGAAAAGAAGAAGATAGAAGCTCTTTTATCTAAAAAAAAAAACAAGCATGTTCTTCTGCACGCCCACAGAGGAAAGAAGTGAAAAGAGGGAATAAGAGGTTATTTAGAAAAAACAAACAAGGCGTAATTATGATACCAAAAGTAGCAAGTTACAACACTTGAAGGACTTATCATCACACCTATAAAAACCCACTAAAAAAAACCCACTCACCACTCCAGTGGGACCACCCCCATTTCCAAAACCCCTCCACCGTCAACCACCATAAACCACCGTCACGCGCCACCACAAACCCGCGCGTGAACACTCCAACCACCACCATGTCCATCATCCCATCACTACTGATCACTTCACTCTTCATTTCATCACTCACATGCAAAAGTAACCCTGATCATGATCATTTCAATGGAGCAGTGTTCAATGTGATGTCAAAATTTGATGGAAAAAATAAACCGGTGTTGTTGAGTGATTTGAAGGCTCATGATAGTATCCGTCACCTTCATGTTATGGCTGTTGATATTGGTTTAGGCGGTATTGGTCGGCCTAATGCGGTTGGGTATATTTACGCGCTTTTTGGAGCGTTTTAGCGTTTAGACTATAATGCGTGTTTGAATTGCTAGTAAAATAAGTGTTTTAGGTTTTAGTGTCGGTTTACGGTTTGTAATTGCATATGTACTTTTATAAGATAAGCGTTGAAGTAGTAGGTGTTTGTTTTGATAAAGCGTTTGGTAACGTAGGTGTATAGTCGTAATTAGTAAGTGGAGACGCTAGTTGCTAGTAAATGCTCCTTCAAGTAGCATTATGATTTGGAGCATTTAGAAAAATTAGGACAGCTAGTTGTTTGTTTCCAAATAAGCATTTTGTGCAAAAAGCTCATAAACGCTTGCTACCAAACATACACTTTATAATTACATATATGCTTTTACACCATGATTTAAATCATTTTTTTTCCACCATGATTTTGTTTAGTTGAATCTTAAATGCCAACCAAATGTTGTGAGTAGAGTATGAGTGAGCACTTGTGTGTAAAGTATTTTGTTGATTTGGTGATTAAAGTCTATAAAATCATGTCAGCATGTTTAACAAAATTGATACTTGACAGAATCGCCAAATTGATACTAGAAGCTCTGTGTTAGGTATTAAAATGGAGCATTAACATCTGTAAGAGAATGTGTTTGGTGTGGTGTTTGTGTGCCTATTGCTTCTGCAAGTATGTGATATGCAAAACCTAATTTTTACAGGCTTTACTATGCCAAAATTGGAATTGGAACACCATCAAGGGATTACTATGTCCAAGTGGATACCGGAAGTGATATAATGTGGATCAATTGCGCACATTGCCAAACGTGCCTAAAGAAAGGCTATCATGGGGTATCTGTTTCTTAATTTTCATGATTTCTCGCTTGTTTCATCTGTAAATAAAACTATTCGCTTTGTCATATATGATTCTGTATTATGCATAAGTGCTGAACATGTTTTACGCCATTTTATATATGACAGCTGGACCTTACACTATACAATCCAAATGAATCATTAACTAGTGCAAGAGTGACATGCGATCAAAAGTTTTGCAGAGACATCAATCAGGGTACAGTTGGTGGTTGCAGGCCTAATGTATCTTGTATGTTTACCGAGAATTATGAAGATGGTAGTGGCAGTCTTGGGTACTTGATCAGGGATGTTGTCCAATATGACAGTGTATCGGGTGACTTGGAAACTAAGTTGGCAAATGGAAGCGTCATTTTTGGGTACATCTGAACTGTAAAAACTGAAATTCCAATAACTGATGTTTGTATTAGCTTCACCCATCAAACTTACTTCATGTATACTCTTAATGTTTTCCATTAGGTGTGGTGCTAGCCAATCTGGCAACCTACGCAATTCTGAGGACGCGCTTGATGGGATAATTGGTTTCGGAAAGTCAAATGCATCTGTCATATCACAACTGGCTTCTTACGGGAAAGTGAAAAAGATGTTTGCACATTGTTTAGATGGTGAAAATGGTGGCGGAATTTTTGCAATTGGGCATGTTGTGCAGCCAAAAGTTAATTCAACCCGCTTGATTCAAGACCAATCTGTAATAGTTTCTCTCTTTTCAAATTACTGCATATTTGCTTTGTTGATGATTATTTATGGCGTCCTATTAAATGACATTGAGTTCGTCACATAATGGTTGTTTTTGGATTCTGATGTGCTAATCGATGGTAACATATGAGTGCGCAATCATTTAGGATCACAAACATTGAATATGAAAATGGTAGATGAAAAATGTTATAAGTTGAAACATAGATTGTTTTAATTTGAAAAAGAAAACCGAGGATTTATAGAAGCAACTTATATTATCAGGCAATCAGATCAATGGTAATATATGCGTGTGTAATCATTTTGGATCACAAACATTGAATATGAAAATGGTAGATGAAAAATGTTATAAGTTATATTGACAGGCAATCAGATCAAATTTATAGTTACCCCTTAAAATCAGACATATAAGTAATGCTTCTTGTTCTTGAATTTTATAGGCCTATTACTCTGTCAATATGACTGGAATTAAAGTTGGTACAGAGTATCTGAATCTTACAACAGATCCATATGGAAAAACGAAGAAGACAAAAACTGTAATAGATAGTGGTACAACATTGGCATATCTCCCAGAGGTGATATACAAACCACTGGTGAAGAAGGTGACATTTTTATCTTTTTGATACATTTTTCTAGCTTTTTTTTTTTTTTTTTTTTTTTTTTTTTTTTTTTTAATTGAATAGTATCACTTTTTTGGAAGTTGTATCCTCTATGTGTTTTTTAAAATCAATTCGTTCTCTGTAGATAATGGCAGGACATTCGGATATGAAATTACGTCTTCTTCAAGACCAGTATACATGCTTTGAATACTCTGGAAGGTAACTATTTGTTAAATATAGTTTAAGCTAAACGGTGTTTGTAAATCTTGAGGCTTTCATTAACCTCCATTTTTAGTTTAAAGCAATAATGACGATCTCTTTATCTCGTAATGAATGAGAAAGGGTGATTTTTATTTGTTAACTTTTTACCCGTCTGCTTTGTGCTTATATTAGTTATATATTCCCATAATCTTACAAAAGTTACAAGTAGAAACGTCACTAAGGATTGACGCTATGCTTGCAGTGTTGATGATGGATTTCCTGCAGTGACATTCTATTTTGAAAATTCACTTTTCTTGAAGGTTTATCCTCGTGATTATTTATTTCCACTTGTAAGTATTTCTGTCTTCTGATTCCTTTTTAGCTTGATTATCTATTATATTTAAGGATTTTAACTATACTTTAAAGATGCATTTGCCCTTTGATACTAAATACAAGTAGACAAAAGATTACTTTCTTCAGCTCATGCTATTAATATCCTGCTAAGGTTTACCACTGTGTCATAATCTTGCAGGACGAGTTTTTGTGTTTTGGCTGGCAAAACAATGGCAGGGATTCCTTAAGCTCAAAGGACGCAATTATATTGGGAGGTAACTCCTGGTCCATTTTGATATTAAATAAACAGGAATATAAATGCTCTATTTTCATATCTTAAAAAATCGAATAACTGATTTATTCCCTTTTTTCTTTATTTTGCAGATTTGGTACTCTCGAATAAGCTGGTCTTGTATGATCTTGAAAACCAGACAATTGGGTGGACCGAGTATAACTGTGAGTCTTATGTTTCAAATAAGCTAGTTCTTGTGAATTAATATTGTTTTGGTGAAATTATCTAAAGGTATGGACGTATTGGATACCGGGTCATGTGGGTTCGTCAAAACGGATATTTTGTAAATGGATTGGGTTGGGATGGCACAAAACACTTTTAGTCCACAGTTTTCTATATAAACAATTTATGTTAAATATGATTAACTGATCAAAAAACGATGCTATTAAATTATTCTAGCTTGTATCAGAGAGTTATGTATGAGGTTATATACAATAATAATACCCTTTGTGCAATAACTGAATCTGATTTAGCCCATTTGACCCGTTAAAGATAAGCGATAAACCAAATTACCAAATTGGCTCAATTATTAGTAACTGGTCGAAAATCATCATCTCTAAGATCTCTCAATTTTTATTTTCTTTTTCTATTTCAGGCTCTTCAAGCATTGCACTTAAGGACGAAATTACTGGAGTGGTACATTTGGTTGGCTCTCATATGATATCATCTGCTTGCAATCTCATTATTCACAAGGATATAATATTCTTGTTACTGATAGTTCTAATGAACCTTACAAATTTATAATTCTTACTGAATAATCAAGTTTGGAATACATTAAGCACTAAACAAAATATAATCCTAGAAACCGAAAATACAGTTTTAGGAACCCCAATTATAATTCTTACTCGCATTGGTAGTACCAAGTGGAAGGGTTCAATGCATACATGGAATGAGAGTATTTAAAGGACATTTTTTGTAGAGGCTCCAACGGTGAACCGTTGCTAACCACACAGTCATTGTGACCCAACACCCTGAAAACCCTTGGGTTAACTAGACCTTGAGAGAAGTTCCCACATTTGACATGAATATCGATTACCGGGCATGTAGGACACGTGTTTTGAACTTCCACTGTGTACGTTGGTGGCTTGTTGAACCCGGTTTGTGTCTGCTTTAGGCTTGGACCATTCTTTTCACACCTTTCTCCGTTTATAGCATAACCTGCACATATGAACAGCATATATAAGTTGGAAGTACGCTTATTGTATGTGTGTAAAAACGATTACCTGTGTGAAGTAGCAGGGATAGTAAGAGAGGAGCCCAGAAGAGAAGAATGGTTAGTTTGCTAGCCATATGTGGTTATAAAGGGAATTTAAAGTTCAAACTGATTTTCTATACATGTGAAGGTTGTGAAACTTGAGGTTAAATAGAAAGGCTTTTGATACATAACGTGTGCATACGCCAACAGAGTCACATGGCAAAAATAGTACTCGTACTTGAAGATGTCGTGCTAATCTGATTATTATTATTATGTGGGTCAAGTAATCAGGAGTGAATAAACCTCAGTTTTTACATCATTGCGGTCCAGTGTTCCCTGCTTTGGCGGTGCGATGTCAAAAAAACATTATGACATGCCAAAGGTGCACTGCACCAAGTGACCAAGGCCTCTGAAATTTAGTGTGAAAATGAGAAACTTGGACAACTATGACAGTCTTCAAAAAAAAAAATAATAAAAAAAAATAAAAAATAAAAATCATTTATAAATATATCTAACTTGTCACATTTTTCAGTTTTATATAGCGAATAAAAATTTTTGCAAGTCCAGTTACTTTCAAATTTCATCACTTTGGTGTACTGTATTATTTTACCTCAAAAACCGGTTTTGCCAAATGGAACAAGCTACCATCCATGTCATTATCTCTTTTGGCCAATTTTTTCATTTATATGTATCTAAGTTGTCACATTGTTTATTTATATGTAGCGAATAACTTGTAATTATCCTAGGTAGACCATGTAGGAAAAAAAAAAAAAAAAAAAAAAAAACTAGTATTGGTTGAGGAGGTGAAAACCTACACCAAAATGATGAAATTTGAAAGTTGGCTATCTAACCAAACTTGCAAAAAAATTTATTCACCACACAAAACTGAAAAAGATGACAAGTTAGTTATTTATAAATGATTATCCTTTCAAAAAATTCCAAATAGTAACTTGGACTTGTAGTTTTAATCTGGACTCGTATAGTATTGTGTAGTATTTATGTTATTTTATAGTGCTCTATTTTGTCTTGTAAGAAATGTAAAGAAATCGAACATAAAGATTTGAAACCCGTGAGTATTGATGGTTTTTTGTTTGTAGTGATACGTCGGGAGAGAATCTATACTGTACCTCTGCATAACACTTATTTTCTGATATTAATATTTACACTATTTTCTTTTAGTAAGGCCAATACTAACAGCTTTATACACACTTCTACCTTTTAATCTTACAAATTCTCCTACACACAACAATATTATATAGTGTTTTTCCACTCATTCTCTCTGCATCCAAACCATTCATTCTGACATTTGTCAGCATCCTGCGAGTAGAAGCTTTTGTAGGAGGAAATGTATGATGTTTTAGCATTTTCCCGAAACTAATGGTAACCATAATATTATGGTCATTCCCTTGTCATATCAACGCCACATTAGCTTTCTCTTTCCAAAACTACACCCAATTACAATTTGATAATAAGGCGACTGCAACCGCAACAAAAAAACATACCCTACAAAAACAAATAAAAATAATAATAAAAAAAAATTGGAAGATTCTGTTGGCTACCCAACTGAAATAATAAAAAGCTGGATGTGTGATCGGTTGCCTTCGATTGAGCTAATGGGAAGAACGCGGTCAACTACTCGGTTGGGGGCAACCTTACCATATTGGCCTAAGGATCTTGAAATTTAATTTAAATTACATGTTCATTAGTCCATTATCAATGTGATGCTTTTCCTCTTAATAATAGGTGGATATACGAGTCGGATTCGGATTAGCGGGTGATAAAACTTTAACTCGAAAAAATGACATGTTTAAATGTTTGTCGACCATAACCTATTTATCCCAATCTGTACATGACCCATTTAACTCGTTTATCTCAGTATCTCTCAGTCCTCACTTACATCATCACAGGAATTCATGCCAAAGTAAGAAAATGTCAACTACCACTAAAAACCGCTAAAAAAAAAAAGCTTAGACTAGTCGTAACCGAAGCATTCGGCCAGTCTCCACACCCTGCGAGATACAAGCCAGACGCGTCCCTCCCCCCACCCCAATTATTTTCATTCTTTTGGTCTGTCAGGCAACCGAAAGATTGAAAGATTGAAATGGCTTGTGTATGTGCTTTTTTTTTAAATTTATTTTTGTGGGATTATTTTAGGTTATACCTGCGGTCTTCATGCTACGAGTATTTAGTCATGTGTAAAAGAGAAAAACTGAGTTAGCACTGATGTGGTGAGATTGTTTTGGTTTGGTCACGAGTATTTAGTCATGTGGTTGGATTACTACTAGTCTTACAAAATACTATTCACGACCCCATGTTAGTTTTGACATATTACACAACTATGTCATTCTGTTTACCATCTCCTTTAATACCTGACACAATTGCAGACCTTGTTTGTTTTTTATTCTGTAGTGTGATCTTGCAAGTTGATCAATATGCAGAATGAAACTGATTTGATGGACAAACTTAACACCCTGGAAAGTAAAAATCACCGTTGTCAATACGAACTACTGAGTATACACTCATAATTACTGAAGTAATTAATTTATAAGACGTTTTGCGCATGACTAACGCATTGCACCCTTGTTTCCATCAAGACATCATGAATCGAACATTATAATTATAATTATAAATTTTATTAAAGGGCATTCCTCGAAAATAACAACATTAAGGTTGTGCTTGGTTAAGGGTCTTAGGGGGTAGGGAATAACAAAGGTAATGATTGATGGTGGTTAATTACTTGATTTGCTATAACGCAATGGACCATTATCTACTACTAAGCAATCCCACGTTCCCCACCATTTTAAGAGTAATGATTGTATAATGCTTGAATTTTCAACTTTTTATAACTTCCTTAATTTTCTCTCCCACTCTTCCACATTTTAACTTCTCACAACCATATAATCCCATTTTATATCTTTAATTCCATCCATTGTACACATTTTTTTGTATCATTTTCTTTTCTTAACTACACAAAACTTATGACAACAATTGCTATTGTGTCTAATAGAACTTAAAAAACTTTGTATCCAATTTATCTTGTAGGATGTTGAAGCACATGTCAAAACATGTTTTTAACGCAGATGATACATCTAATAATTTTTTTGTCTGTTGTTTTTATTTTAGTACTTGCAATTTATAATTAATTGCAAAGTAGTTAATTTTTTTAGTGGGTTAACCTTTGTACCAAGCATGATCAATTAAAATGGTAATAGTCATTATATTTCTTAGTATTCTCATTGCTATTCTCTTTACCATTACTTTATAAGAAACAAGCACCCCCTAAATACAAACCCGACCCAATGTTTTAAAACCCGGTTTTTTAGTTGACCCGGTATAGTGACAAGTTCACCGGTTCAACTGGTTGAACCGCCGGATTAAACTTGTTCTACACATATGCATATTTTTTCTTCATATATAGTGTTGTATGATCTTAAAATTTATCTTACGTTCAATTGAACCGATGACAATATATTAAGTCTTTACTCATTAGCTTTAGTTTATTAATTTTTATATTTATAAAATTATAATAAAGATTTGCAAAAAAAAATAATTAACTCATTATTACAAGTTGTAATAGATTATACTAAAAAATATTTATTATGTTTTAAGTTAGTTTTTAATCTATTTTAACTAACACTATTCATCATCGCTTCAATTTATCAATTAAACTTAGAAATGTTAATGGGAAAACAAGTTTTTGTTATATTTAAAAAACAAAAAGTCATGACCCGACCGGGTTTATCAAACAGGGTCAATGAAAAACCGGTGGTTTAATTCGGTTCACAAATTGAAATTCAAATGAGTTACAGCTACGAAAACAAGCAAAGTAAAGTAAAGAAAATGAAGTGAAATTCGACGTAATGGACTGATAAAGGAATGTAATCGATGATTTTATGGTATGAATATAGTAATCTAATGAGTTAGGGTGTGTTTGTTTTTGCAAAATATGTCTGAATCGCATCTGAGTCTTACCGGTCAGACGCGGTCAGACCTTTTTGTTATTTGTTTTTCTTTTGCGAGTCAGACATGGTCAGATACATATGGTCTGACCGAGTCAGAGTTGATGTGCATGTCTGACTTTGTCATAACCCTTCAAACCCCTTCACCTTTTCACATTTCATGAACCATTCTCTTATAAAAAATGGTGTCATTTTTGTTATAAAAATGGTGTTGCAGGTTACAGAGACAAAAGAGGAAGAAATGAGAAAATGAAAGAGTTGAGAAGAAGATATGATTTATTGGGTCCCACAAGTACTTTTAAAATATAATAGTACAAATATATTAAAATATAATAGTACTAGTTTACAGAGCATTCATCTATCCCACTATTCTTTGAAACTCTTTGAAACCGTAAAATATTATCAATCCCAACACATTTATTAATAATTTATACATAATAACATGAATTTAAAATCATTCAGACAATTATAAAAAACAAACAACGTTATTTCAATCAGATTCAGACTTTATACCCGTCTCTTACCAGTAAGATGTGGTAGTCAGATTCAGACCAAAAACATCTTAATGAAACAAACACACCCTTATTGATTTATTTGGTTGCTATGTTGAAATAAAATGAGTTATTGACCTATCGATGATGAAAGGAATGATAATGAAATACGGCAAAACATGATTTCATATCCTAATGTAATGAAAAAGAATGAAAAATACTAGGGGCGGCTATGTAATTAAATTGATTGTTACAGATGTAATGGAATGAACCAATGAATAAACCTTTCAATTACAAAACTCAAAACAAATAAATATTTTTTTCATTTCATCGTAATGATTTATTCCATTCCAACTTCGATTCACGCATACCAATCGCTACATTTGTGTTCACAAATACTCCATCCGTCCCATAATAAGTGTCCACTTTGAATTTTCTAAGTCTTTCTTGTTCAAGTTTGACCGTAAATGTTTTTATTTGTGTTATATAATACTTGACAAAAATTATTCCAAATGAAAATACATTTAAAACTCAATCCATTTATATATTTTTTATCAAGTATTATATAACACAAATATAAATATTTATGATCAAAATTTAATAAGAAAGACTAAAAAAAGTCAAAGTGGACATTTTTTATTGGATGGAGGTAGTATCATTTAAAAAAGAAATGAAAAGAAAATGACTGAAAAAAGGATATGTGATTTGGTTGATTTTAAAACAAAATGTTTTTTCTTAAAAGTAGGCTGAAAATATTAACATAGTTAAAATAAATAAATAATACTGAACATACCTAAGAGAGCGTTTATTCGAGGTTGCTTTTTAGTTGATAAGCTTACATGATTTTGTATATCAGCTCAAAATTTTTAATCTATTTTGATACATATGAGTTTATTTAAACTTAGATTATATATATATATATATATATATATATATATATATATATATATATATATATATATATATATATATATATATATATATACACACACACAGTGTGAGGTTCTTTTCAGAACCAAAATAATTGCGAGAACCACCTTTTTACTCCTAATAATGCATGTTGTACAACATATCAATGCAAGATGGCATTATTAAAAATATCTACAACTTATTTTAGGAAAATAAATAAATAAAGGGCATTAAAGTAATTTAGGTTTAACGGATCCATGAATTGTGTATCGGTTACGCTCGTTTTCAAAAGAATATCTTTTTTCATCAATTCTCTACCAATATGTTTATAGACTATCTTTTTAGTTGTATTTGGTAGTGAATCGGTGGGGAACTCATAAAGTTAGAAGTACATATATGTTTTATTTAGCTCCTAAGTATATTAATTGAAATACTATGGGGTAAAAATCCAGTGAGAAGAAAACTTAAAATGAGAAGGATGAGAAATAATTATAACCACACATTTGAGATGCATCGACTTGATTTAGATGCATCTTTATTCACCTAGATGGATCCCAATTAGTTTCGAAAGTGATTTTGAAGTAAAAACGATGCAAAATAGTACTAGCAATAAATTTGACCCGTAGAGGATGAAAAATGTATAGGATTCGTCTAACTTGATGAAATGCATCTAATATATGTATATGCATCTAATTTTTTGCTAGAAAATATATTATGATGCATCTAAAAGACTAGGGATGCATCTAATTCAAGTCGATGCATCTTAAATGTGTAGTTATAATTATTTATCATCCTTCTTATTTTAAGTTTTTTTCTCATTTGATCCTTAGTCTTATGGCTTATACAAAAGTGCAAATGGATTATTGAGTGTACATGTGTGTTTTTAATGTTTATGGTGAATTTGATAAAGTTGTGCGTATGTGTTTCAAGGTTAAGATCATATAAATGAAATTGTGCATATGTGTCTTGTGAGTGATATAAAATCAATTAAAGGAGTGCATATGTGTCTTATGATGGGCAATGGTGCATAGGAGTTTTGAAGAATTGTGCATACACGATTATAACGGGTAAAAGATCAATTAAAAAGATGCATATGTGTTTTATGGATGAAAAGTGTGTGCATATGTGTTTCAAGGTTAATTTAAAATTAGTATAATGATGCATATTTGTTTCAAGATTAATTTAAAATTAGTGTAATGATGCATATGTGTTTGTGTTTTTATTGTTGGTATAAAATTTATGAAAGAGTGCATATGTGTTTTATGGTTGCAGGTTACTTGACGTTGTGTCTGTTGGCAGGTTACTTGACGTTGTGTCTGTTGGCACAGACTTGTATCAGTTAATATGAGCGAGATAATAAAAACACATGTGCACAAGGATTAAAAACACAAGGGCTAATTTCATGGGTTCTTGAACCAGGCGAGGAATACATGTGCACGCCTAAAAGATGAACCAACTATTAAAGACATTGTATTAAATACATGTGTGCACTTCATATATTTGTAATAAAATTAAATACAAATGTAAAAATAATGGCGTTTGTGATAAAGCTAATTATCATATAAAAGAGAAGTTGTGAATTTTGAATATGCATAAATCTAATAATAAAGTTTTGTTGTTTGTATTTATATTTATGTAATATTTTTTTTAAAGATACATGTGCATATACAAAACACATATGCATAAACGAAAAATACAATTGTCATAATATAGTTATTAGTTTCTTTTTTACAAAATACATGTACACATAATTTTTTTTATAAGCTACAATGTATATATAAAAAAAAAAAAAAAAAAAAAAAAAAAAAAAAAAAAAAAAAAAATCCATGAATTTAGGAATTAAAAAAAACGTTTTTTTATGAAAAAAAAAATCAAAAATAAATTAAAAAGGTAATTTTACTATTATACCCTTTTAAATTAAATAACAAAATTTAATATTAAAAAAATCTGATTGGTTGATGCTGGTTCTCGCAGTTCTCGCAATTTATTTGGTTCTGAAAAGAACATCACCCTATATATATATATATATATATATATATATATATATATATATATATATATATATATATATATATATATATATATATATATATATATATACATATAAAAATATAAAAACATGTAACTTATACTTGATATTATAAAAAATATCCTCTCCACCAATTCCAGAGTTGCACGTTGATCATATTCGTCCACTGGTGGACGCAAAAATGTTGCAGCACCTCTCCATGTAGATTTATAATTTTGTAACAACATTGGCAAAACACTGCACACAAATTTATATAGTTTCGTTAAATTCACTGTGGGTAAATCTACCCATGTCATTTGTGTGTAAAAGTCATGCGTGAGTATGACACATTTTTTTGTAGTATTTCGTGGTTAAGCTAGTGACAAAATTACCAACAATTTTATAGTAATAATTCGTGGGTAAGTTCGTGATTAAATTACCAACGATTCTATAGGTAATTATCGTGCCCTACATGTTTCCCTTTAATAAATGGATACTCATGGGAAAGATTTTTATAATCTATTCTTAAATTTTCAAATTACAACAAAATCAATTGAAATGCAAAATCCATACATCAAACTTCAAACCCAAAAATTCTCATAATTTAAAGTATACTATTATAAAAAGATCTTTCATACAAAGATGTTAAGTCTTCTAATATAAAAAATAGACAAATTTGAAGTATTAGTGATGATACTGATAGGGTGTAAAATACAGACCAAATACTTTCATACTTCGATTGGAAAAACTGACTGAAATTGGTCCACTTTGAAAAAAAAAAAAAAAACCTAAAGTGTACTTTCTGTGTGTACAAAGTAACTTTGTCCGCAATATATATATTTTTCCCGGTGGTGATATTCACCAAGTCGTAATAATATAATCAATGAAGCTTGTGAGTCGCATAAAAGTTCATAAAAACAAAATTCGAGTAGCTAAGTTCAAATTCGAAAATTATATAGAAAATTCTACAAAAGATAAAGCTATAATGATTATACATAAACTGTTTTCAACTAGCATGTAAACCGTTTCGCTTGTTAACCTAAATTTTAAGATCAAACTCACTCAATAATCATAAAGATGTACAGAGTATTTGTTTACAATATATTAACATATATTTGTTTATCACATAATCATATATGATTCTAATATATTCTTATGTTCCCAAGCCTACCAAAGCCTAGCCATAAGCTGTATATGTTTACAGGTTTACGAATATTGTTTATAGATTTTTGAATATCGTATTATTGAATCAACATTATCAACAACAGTACATCTAACACGTAATACTGAACTAAAATATAACTAAGCTTTGAAGTTTACCTCTTGCAGTCGAATCCTAAACTTGAATAAAAAACAGATCGTCCAATTGGGATTAGGTTTTGAACATATGACTAAGCTTTGAAGTTTTCGCTCTTTTACAATCTATGCAGGTGTATATACTTATGGGATCAGGTGTTAAACATGTTTTAAGAATGGAATGTTTAAAGCATTACATAATTATATAAGGCATGTTTATAGCCTTGTTATACACGCGTAATTGTTTACATGGTTGTTTATAGCACCGACTATAGCATTACATAATTGAAATTGGTTTTCTTTTGTTTGACGTTTAAGCGTTTACTATGATTTTGGTACACTGTTGTTAGTTTTCTTGTCGTTCTTCCTTCCGCAAGAGTCTGGCTCTGGAAGGTATGCTCGGTTTCTGTCTTTTGGTGACTGGAGGTTTTTCTAGTCAATGGACTTGTTTCTAATCGAGTTATCACTATGTCTATCCCTTGGAATTCCTGTAGCAGAAGTGTGAAATAATGTTGCAATTCACATAGTTACATTTTGAAGTCATCATTAATGTTTCGATTCACGTTAATACCAAGTGACTTGACCATAACCTAAATCTTTTTTTTTTTTTTTTTTTTTTTTTTTTTTTTAATTATTATTATTTTTTTTTTTGTTGTCATGAAATAATAATTAACTGCAACGAGAACAAATTCATATTGTCAAGAATTTGACCATAAACAATGAACCATAAGTCCGGCCATAACAATGACAACTTAGAAAATATTGTTAGTATCAACCTCTTACGTAGCATATGCTAAGGATATATTTATTATTTAATCACTACGAAACTCCTTAGCAATTTCCATGGACATATTTAAAGTATTTAGGTCAATTTTCAGTTTTTACAAATTTAACTTATGACGTTGGATATCTTGGTGGCTTCTGTTTCTTATAAATTGTTGTGTTCGAATCAAGAAAAATAACTCGAAAATGGCGTTGAAAGTTTTATCCGCGCTTGATGTTGCGAGGACACAATATTACCACTTTAAAGCGATCATAATAGCAGGTATGGGTTTATTTACTGATAGTTACGATTTATTTTGTATCCCTCCAATCATGAGAATGATCGGAAGGATATATTATCCTGAGATACATCGAGAAGTGGACCAGAAAAGATGGTTCGAGGTCCCAACCCTCATTGCATCCTCGATGATTGGGGTTGCATTAATGGGGACTGTGATTGGTCAACTAGTTTTTGGTAGGCTCGGTGACCGTGTCGGACGTCGTCATGT
Source organism: Artemisia argyi (assembly GCA_030686995.1). Taxonomy (NCBI): domain Eukaryota; kingdom Viridiplantae; phylum Streptophyta; class Magnoliopsida; order Asterales; family Asteraceae; genus Artemisia; species Artemisia argyi. Next base: position 27,658,173 of record CM060684.1, read on the forward strand.
GTACGGTGTTTCGCTCATGATGATGGTTGTGGGATCAGTTGGATGCGGATTGTCGCTCTCGATATTGATGTCAATGGTGTTTGTGAGTCTTGGGTTTTTTCGGTTTGTACTTGGGATTGGGATTGGAGGGGATTACCCTTTATCGGCAACAATTATGTCCGAGTTTGCCAATAAGAGGACTCGTGGAGCGTTTATAGCAGGCGTGTTTTCCATGCAAGGTTTCGGGATATTGTTGAGTTCGCTTGTTACTATGATTGTTTGCTCTATTTTTAAAGCATGTGCACACGGCCTAAAATCACCGAAGGATCTCCTAATTTCGGAGAACATCGCTCCGGTCCCACCCGAGGCAGATGTGGCGTGGCGGCTTATTCTCATGATTGGTGCAATTCCGGCATCTATGACTTGTTATTGGCGGATGAAAATGCCTGAAACTGCCCGGTATAACCACATCTCGTTTAGTTTAGTTTTGGTAGGCTAGTAGCAACTACTTATTGGTCACTAACAACATATTATATAACTTTCTTAGAAATTATTTTACGATGCTTTTGGGTCTTATGTCCAAAATCATTACGACAAGCTGGGTGTAGTGTTTACCCTTTTTACCATTTAATTCAACAAATTGCATATGTTGGTAAAAATGGTTATCTGATTATTAAACAAGCATACACAAAATTTCATTTACTCATTCAAACTACTTTTGAGCTTTTAAAAACGTAATAAGCATATAGTAGCAGTCCCAAGCTACTCCTAATGGTGTTTCAAAACTGATTTTTTGTGCAACTTCTTAATCATTTCAGTCATAAAAATGAGATTTCCTAACGAGTGATCTGTTGTCTTTCTTTGAATACTACTTTCAAGATTCACAGCTTTGGTGGAGAAAAATACATTACAAGCAGCAAAAGACATGCAAAAAGTGATGAATGTATCCTTAAGTACAATCCGTGAAGATGTCGAAATGATGGACACGCCCAACACTCGTGCAGCTTTCACGAACACGTACCCTTTCTTCTCTCGAGAATTTTTCCGTAGACATGGTCGTGATCTCGCTGCTGCATCAATGAATTGGTTTCTCATCGATATTGTCTTCTATAGTCTCAATTTATTCCAATATCACGCATTTAAAGGCAAAATGACTCCAAAAAGCCACATGAACATTTATGATGATGCATGGCAAGTAGCAAAATTCCAAGCACTCGTTGCAGTTTGTGCAACGATCCCGGGATATTTCGTGACAGTTTACATGATTATTATGTTGGGAGAGTAAAAATCCAAGCAGCCGGGTTCTTTTTCATGGCTGTTAGTCTATTTACCATCGCGAAAGTTAACACAGGCGGGTGGGGATCTGATCCAGGTACTGGTTTTATCATACTGTATGGACTTACCTTCTTTTTTTGTAATTTCGGGCCGAATACAACTACTTTTATAGTCCCGGCAGAGCTTTTCCCTGCAAGGTTTCGTGCAACCTGTCATGGGATTTCGGGTGCATTTGGAAAAGTGGGAGCGATAGTTGGAACGGTTGGATTTTTGTGGGTTTCTCGAGATAGTCCAAACGGGCAAGAAGTATCGGACGTGTTGATGGCGATGGGTGGCGTTTGCGTGTTGGGGTTTTTCGTGACGTACTTTTTTACTCGAGAGACAATGGGCAGGTCGTTGGAAGAGAATGAGAATGTTGATGAGTTTACAGGTGTTTGTTTCGTCAGATTTTGGCCCAACAAGGTTTGGGCGAAAAGAACACAAACAAACACAAGTGAATGATCCTTTACTATCCATATATCAGATGTAAGAAAATATCCAATTGTATTTGTGTCAAACTATATATCCTTGTAAATTAGTCTGAAACAAGTAACCAACTCATGAACCAAGTAACCAACTCAGACTATGGTTATATGAAAGTTTATATTACTAGCTAGCAGCATGTATTGCATTTATTGAAATTTAAGAAAGAGGGGTGTTTTAGTTATGTCATACACGTTCTTGTATTACCAAAATTGAAAACAAAGACGCATAGCAGTTACATGAGTTCAGATGTGTTATTGGTATGCAAAATTTTACCTACTAGGCTGTTTGCATAAAAATTTAGAGTAATTCCTCTTTTTCCTGTCAGGAACAGACTAGTCTCTACAAGCTCCGGTGTGGCACTTAGTTCTCGAGCAAAGTCAGCCTAACTCTGAACAATCCTAAAATATATGCATAGTGTAACACATTTTAATGGTAAATTAAATCAAACCATTGTTGAATCTATAGCTAATTTGTTAGTTAATGAAATCACCTAATAATATGATGTAGAAAACGCATGTGTCAACATGAACTCAACTTAAGTGATGTGATAAAATCAAGAGAAAACACTAATATTATGACGGACATGATACAAATGAGTTAGATTTGATGTTTTTCTTGTTAAAACGACGTAATTTTTTATGGTTTCGCATGTAAGACTATCTTTATCAACAACCTATTACAACCCAATCTCTTAATAAAATATTATTTTCTTTTTTCTCTACCTATACAACCAACACATACAAACAATCTATAATTTTTTTACCATTTATTAACAACCGAACCTAACAAAATACTTACCAAAACAATAAGAGCATTGTTATAGCCTCCTACAATATCTTCATACTAATCCTCCTACACACACAACAATATTATATATTTTTTTCTTCACTCATTCTCTCTCTGCATTCAAACCGTCAGTTCTAACACTTGTCAGGGTCTTATGAGTAAGAGAATTTGTAAGAACGTGAAGTAGGAAGATTTATCATTTTCCAAACAATAAATAGTACAAATAAAAGAGGGAAAAAAACAAAAAAGTGATGGCCACTAAAATAGTGCCATTTGGCAAATGTTGGATTGGCAATCTAGTTTGCCATACAACCAAATTGTGAGATAGATTGTTTACAAATAATAAATAAAAAAATAAAAAAATATATAAATAATAATAATAATAATAATAATAATAATAATAATAATAATAATAAACCTATTATCTTGGCATGTATTTTGTTTAATCTTAGATGTGAGACAGGTGCAGACATACAAAGACACAAATGTATATTCATGAAAGAGAATCATTACACAGGTGTACACACATACAAATACACAAATGTACCTATTTAGGGTGTGTTTGTTATTTAAAAAATAGTCTTACTAGCCCTTTTACTTTTATCAGTAAGAGGTGGACAGACGTTTTGTTTGTTTGTTTTTTCTTTTGAGTCAGACCCAATTAGACATATAACATCTTACTCAGTAAGAGCTGGGAGACTTGTCTTACTGCCTCTTACTCGATAAGAGATTGAAGACTCGTGTTAATATAATATATTTTATGGTTTGTTATATTTATGATAAAAAGTATTGTTTCATATTTACATAAGTTATTTAAATAAATTACATTAACGAGCACTTAAAATCATTCGGACAATTATACAAAAACAAACAACATTATTTCTTTCAGATTTAGACTTTCTAACCACCTCTTACTGGTAATATGTAATAGTCTGATTAAGACCTAAAACATCTTAATTCAACAAACACACCCTTACAAAAATTAAACATACCCAAGTGTAACCTACTTTAGAAAATGTCCCACATTGCAATTTATTCTGAAGTGTTCCATACTTCCATTGTGAGTATCAAGTGATTCGATAAATTTTGAATTTTCTCAAGAATTTATATTTATATTTTATTCAAAATTTCCAATTCCAGATTTTTAGAGAAATATTTGAATATATACTGTACAAAACTAGCCTCATGAGTCATGACTCGTCTTATGGACAGGTTAGCTCCATGTGTCATCTTAGATTATAAACTAGGTAGTTTCATTGGCCGTGCTTAGTACGGCCCAGAAAAGTCGATATTCATTTATTCAGGTGGGATAAATTTCGTAACATACAATTAAAGAAGAGGAAAGAAATTGACATGAAAAATTTCGTATTCATTTATTCAGGTCATTCAGATCAGTCTTGAACTCATAATTGACATGAAAAATCTATAAACTTGAAAGTTCCGCTAAATTACATAGTAGCGAGTTTGACTATAAAAGTCAATTTTATTAATATTAACTGGCTGTTGGTGCTATTAGAGATGCATTGGAAGATCTTATATTTATGCCATTGCAATACACACATATGCTTGGAGGGCCTTGTCTTAACTGTGACTTGTATAAGGGTCGGTGCGACAGCTGAGGGTAAACAACCTTTGTTCTGTATATCATTCTTATAGGCCCGAGGAGCACACTTATAAAAAACTTGTTGCTTTCCATGTCAATGGTGTTTTTTGGTGGACGATAAACCTTTCTAAACATTTGTCTTCGTGGGGCGATTTGATATCAGTCCTTAACTGAATCCTGCTTATGTAAGTTTAACAAATGCAATAACCATCCTTTATTCAAAACATTTTAGTCACTTGTATTAATATGTCATGTAATTTTCTTATTTTGATTGGTAGACACGTTGTTCGGCTAGTAACATCCTTAGCAAAGGAAAATAACATTATCTATGACGATATCCAGCCACAAAATAAATTTCGACGAAAATGGTTATTTTTTACATTTAAGGATGTTTGGGATTGTGTTTGCAATACATATTTTGCATTTGTAGAACTATGTTTTAAACATGGTGGAGTAGTATACTCATATCTGAAATGAGTATACTACTTATGGTAAGAAAGAAATTGGTTAAAGAATTGTGGAAGAAGTGTTCATGAACTCTCTAATATCATGTGTGAAACTGTCAGAACGAAACTCGTGTCTTTGAGAGTGAAAAAGAGAAGTGCAGTGCTAGAAATTGAAAACATATGGAATGTGAGATTTGAGGAGGTAGGGAGATGATTGAATGGCTTCATGGATGTTTGAGGTGACTTGCAATATGCTGTACAAGTATATGCAGTGCTGAATAATTTGCTCTGTTGTCTAAAGGGGTGTTTGGACATGGGAGTAACAGGCAGATGGACATGGGTGTCATGATGTAATCTGCTACTTTGTATAAGGTTTTAACCTTACATCAGTATGTATGATAATACTGATTCTAACAAGCTCATCATCATCATCATCAAGATGGCCTTGTAACTTGATCTCATGTCATCGATTCAAAGACTGTGATGGTAGTTGATTGATAGATTGGCCATGGCTGCGATCTGTTCTGACTATCCAGCAGAGCTCTTTAGTTGACTGATATGTGGATCATAAAGTAGGTTCCCTTGATGAGAAGGGTAGATGAGCTTGGTGCGGTGGTGCAAGATGCTAGGAATAGAGAGTCATGCAAGATGGGGCGATCATTGGGAGGATAGGTTGGATTATTTCAGCAAGGGTGTGTGTTCCTTGGCTGATGATGCCTGATCCTCTATACTTACTAAGTTGTGTGTAGTGAGGATGTGGCTGCTATGTATAGTTTAAGGGTAATATGATCAGGAAATGTAATCAGCTGAGTATAGCCCCTTACTGGAATGTCAGGGTGCTATAGTCTTCATGATGAGGCCTGGTAAGGATGCCATATGTTGTTGCGGATGATGGCTGAATGACATGTGGTTATTCTTATCCAGGAAATGTAGTCATGGGACTATCGTAGGTGATTCAAAGGTGAGCTTGGAAAGCACAGATGAAAGCTATGGAATGCAGCAATGGATTCTTAGTACTATCTGATGTATGTTCTTGTTTATCAGAGATATGAATATGTTGCACCCGATATGGGATAGATGTTCTTTTGCTTTCTAGTGTGTTAGCAGTTGTATAAATGGTGTGGGCATGTCCAAACCATATTTCTTATTATTGTTGTATATGTTGTTTGGTTAATATAAGTTCACCTTTTCACCAAAAAAAACACCCACTTAATATCTTATTTTGGCTACTTTTGAATACCAATTAACCATTTTTCTCTCTCTCGTGTTGTTACAATAGGTGTGGAGTGTTTTCTGTAGACATTTGGGTGGGCATACATGAACAATCGACACAAATACATGGGAGCAATTTTATGTTTACTGTATTTTTCCATTTGCAGGAGTGATATCAGAAGCTGGGACCTTCAAACAATAAATTCACCCAAAATCAGCCCTTACTGGGAAAGTAATTATGACCTTTGTATCCCTAGTACCATATAACTAGTCAATAACATGATTGTGAAAGAAATTGCATTGCTATCTTTAATGTAACTCTATATTCAAATATCAATATCCACCAAAATTTGTCATAGTAGGTTGCATAATAAATCAAAATCGATGTGGTGACAGGATTTTATATAAGATACGAAAATAAAACTTGAATTAGAAAGCAGAATCACAAACCAACACCAGCAAACGATGCAATGAATTGAAAGCTATGAATACCGTAAGCTGATTTCAAATCATAGAGGTCATGCGAAGTCTTCAACACGGGTTTGTATTGAAATATCTTTGTAGAATCTTCAATAACTATAAATGAATCCTCTTCCCTTTCTCCCAAAACAATACTTAAAACATACGGATATGTCCATGACCTTTTCAGACATGAAACATTGTCATTAAGATTCACGCAATACTTCAGCAACCATTCAGAATACCCTTTCCTCATCTCGTAAACATCCATAAGCCGGGGACAACCATACTTCCTACAAAGAAGAAGCAAACAACCACAAGTCTTGAACAGCTTGCAAAACCACGAAACCTTACCATCCAAGGTTATTGGGATTTCTATGGTCGTTATTGCTTGATGCTCTACATTAGTATCTAACTTGAAAAGCAAATGGTAATTGTCCCTGTTTATCCAATAAAGTGCATCATTCCAGCATATTCCAGCAAAATTCAACCCGCCTACAAATCCAAACTCATACACCAAAATTAAAAATCGTAAACACACACCTTCCACCCACCAATGAAAACCTCTATATATATTTGGCAACCACAACGACCGGCCGTCGACAACCACGACAGGCGCATCACCACCACCTCGACGGATCTGGCGGACGACTGCCACGACCGGATTGTGGTTGGCAGGTGGTGCGTGTATTTTTATTTTTATGTAGAAGATGACTAGAATCTTTAGTTAATTCTAAATTAATGATATTATAATTTTAGGTGACGGTAGATTTTGTTACTTTTATATAATGTGGTTGTGTGTTGGATCGATGATATGGTTGTGATGTTTTTGGTTTTGATGATAAAGATGGTTCTAAAAGGGTTGTAATTTGTGTTTGAGAAAGAGGGGTTCTTATAAGGGTTTTAATTTGTGTTTGATTGGAACAAAGATGGTGTTTTTATGTGTTTAGATTTGATGATGACGATGGTTGAATTGTCTTTGAAGAAGATGTTGTCTTGAAGGAGATAATGAAATGTTGGATTAGGTTTTGGTATTAGTTGGAGAAGATGAAGATATGTAGTTAATAGATTTTGTAAATAATAATAATAATAATAATAATAATAATAATAATAATAAAGATGTTCATTAGTTGGGAATATAAAAAAAGTCTAGAATAACATGATAAAATGTAAAATAAAAGCATAAATTATTTTAAAACACAATGAATTGCTATACCACGTAACTCATCTATATTTATATTATCTATAAAGTTTTTGCACCATTTTTCTTCATCCTTAAACTTGAAAACTTAAAACTATCTTAAGAAACAATTTAATCCTTAAACTTGAAAACTTAAAACTATCATATGAAACAATAGCATACACACGGTTTGAAATTCTTGAAAACTTTTAGTAACTATTATAGGAAATAATATGATACACACGTTCTGAAATTCTTGAAAACGTTTAGTAATATTGGTGTGATTATTGTGTGAACTATATTATTGTGTAAACTATATTATTTGTAATTATATACTGTAATAATTGTCATATTATATTTATTAATTTTATTGTTTTTGATCATTTATATTCATTTTCTTTCGTATTTACATATTCATCCAATTCTTGCTCCCAATCCAGATTCGCATTTCAATCCAAATTCTACAATTATAAATGTTTGCCACTATAAGATCCTATTGTTATGCATGGGTTCTCGTCTATTATATATAAAAACATAGAAATAAATCTTCTTTTACTTTTACTTATTTGTTTAAGATTGAGAATAAAAATGCATCCTTTTTAATAATGCAACTGCTTCCTAATGAATTATTAATTCATTTTCTACTTTTGTTTAGCAAAACAAATTACAGTAACATGCATTTGGTGTTACATATCTCAGAGGGACAAGTTATCCACACCCTCACATAGGGAGGGTATTCAATCATTGAGTGCATCACCGGCTTGTACGGTGTGCATCACGGGTTGTACGGTTTGACCAAAACCTATTGATGTGACAATATAGAGAGGGTTCCTATATCACATCCCATCTCAGAAACCATATTATGTATACTACAATTTGACAGAAAAAGAACACATTGATTGAACCACTTCTTTGAGACTCCTACTAATTAAGTACTTCTTTGACTTTCACAGCACCGATGGGAGGGTCCGTATCATAGTAAGTTTGATTACTTTTTACTGTATTATTCCAACATATACCTTTTTGTATTTTCTTTTTAGTCACCTCATCAGTAACCAGTAGTTACGCAAATATCATGAAGAGGAATTTCCTGGAGCTCTTTCTTTCCATTTTTTTTTCAAAAAGAAAACTCCAAGATACTGGTATTTTTTTATTTTTTATTTTTTTGGTTGGAACATAATTAATTTTGAATTAGGGGTGATGGGTGTGAAAAAGTATTAACAGTTTCTTGCGATATCATATAAACCAAACTTAATGTGGGCTTTAGTATAGTTTATAATGCCTATATAAGGTTTTAAAGTACATAACTTTATAATGCCAAACGATTGACCTTACGAACCTATCAAATTTTTAATAAGCTTATAAGCTCATTAACAGTAGTTGGAAAGGAGCCAAACCAAGATCAAATTTTCAATGAGCTTATAAATCCGTTAAAAAGTAGCTGGAAAGGAAGCAGATCAAGAAATTTCCGTTGAAAGTTCTGCGGGTTAGTTCTTTTGAAAACCTTTTTTTTTCCTACGTTTGCGTGTATACAATATAACATTCTGAATGTGGGTCAGGAAACCATCAGGTTTTTAAGATATGCAGCAGATGGGGGCTGAAATGGGTTGGGGGTTTAAGTAGGTGGTAAAATGGGTACGTTTGGGTATTCAAATAGGTGCTGAAGTGAATGCGTTTGGGGTTTTTAAGCTTATACAGTTTATGTTGTTTGCATGTTTTAAGAAAGAAGTTGCCGCACAGTCGCTTAGAAGAAATGAAAACAAAACTCAATGACGTCTAGATTACTTGACAAATCGACAAACTAATTCTGATATTAAGGTAACGTTACGGTCGTAATTGTTTGTGACATGAAATTCTTGAAAGAACGATAAAGATTTCCGTATGCAGGTCTTTATAGTTATATCTCTGATTCTGGGAGACGGGCTATACAATTTGGTGAAAATAATAGCAATCTCAGTTAAGGCAGTGTGAAGCAGTAGTACTAAAGAAGACATACTTCTAATAAAAGATATAGTAGGTAAGATATAACTTTTACCTGTCTACTTATGATTTAGGCAACAGACGCAAATGGATTTGTTATGGGATTTAGTTACTTCATATACAAATATGACGCCATGACGGTACGTGTTAAAATATAAAACGATGGTTATACTTGCTACTGTAATGTTATCTGTTTAGCTCATGGCATGATGCATATATCTATTATAATTTTTTTCTCATTATTCTTACATGCATAAACTGTTACATGTTATCTGAAACCCTTACAATTTGGCCATTTAATATATTATACAAAATTATTACCTACTTATACACAAGTACCTCGAGATCTTGGTACATCTTTGTTTTATCAAATTAGTTTAGGATAGCTAAAGTAGGAGTCTTATATGTATAACAAAAGCATACAATATAACCCTTATGCCCAACACCTTAACATGCGCAATTTAATGTGATTGCTAAAAATAACAAAAGGATGTCGTAGCAATGATTAAGATATCTCACTAGCATGTACAAAAGTAACATAATATTTAAAGGGTGTTTGGGAATCTATTTGGGAGCTGTTACCTCATTTACCTCAGTTTCGGTCGGTTTTGAAACACATAACTGAACTATGCTTGCACTCTTACAATTATGGCGTCAAATTATGAGATGTTTGGATTAGGGGTTGTTTGAATTAGGGGTGTACTTTTCCCTGTTTTGAGACACATGACTAAAATGTGTTTGCATTGCTTAAACCTCTAGCATCAAATTAAGAGGGATTAGGTAACTGATATATACTCTTTTGTTATAGAATCATGCAATCTCATATTATAACTTTTTATATGATATGGTTTTAGCAAAAAAAAATTTAAAAATATATGTAAAAATTGCAGAAAATGTATGCAAAAACCTCTAGCATAAAATGTATGTAATCATTAAGGGGACCGCCCCCTAATTAAGGGGACCGGCACGCTCCAGAACAGTATTTTCTGGCCCTATAAATATTGGATCATTTCACATATTTTTCTCACCTTTTGGCACTATAAACTTTCTAATCCAACCTCCATTTCTAGATCTAAAATCCTTTGATCATATAATTCATAAGTCTTTGTTTCCAAGTGATCCAAAGCTTCATCCACTCAAGTGCAAGAAGAAGAACACTCCTCTACATCCATATAATTGTAGTAGTGTTGTGATTAGCTAGTTTCATATTGTAGTAGTGTTAGATATTTGTAAAAGTGTTGTGTGAATTTGTTGATTGTAGAAACTAGGTGTGTTGTAAAGTAGTTTAGTAGTTGTGACTTAGTTGTGCATAGAAGAATGTGTGAAGTTGACAAAGTGTGAAGAAGGTGTGAAGTCTTGAAGAAGTTGTGAAGGTGTGAAGAAGGTGTGAAGCCTTGAAGAAGTTGTGAGATTGGTTCTAGCTACGATTAGAACTCGACATTTAGCTTAGTGTCGTTAACTCGTGTAAGCCAAGGTGTGTAAGGTTTCTCCACCATAAGGAGTTTGTTGACATAGTGAAGAAAACTCTCGAGTGTGGTACTCGGGGAGTGGAGTAGGGCAAGGAAGGTGTCCTTGTAGCCGAACCACTATAAATCCGCGTGTTGTGATTTGATCTTTCTAACTCTATCTTTTCTTCATTACATTTCAATACTTTCATTATTAGATTAGAATTGCTTATATTGGTTCTCACTTGAATTCACTTGAGATCGAATCGAAAGTTTTTAATAAGCTACAAAATATTTTGGTAATAAATTTAAAAAGGACGTAAAACTATTCAACCTCCCCTTCTAGTTTTCCACAATTGGTATCAGGAGCCACGTCTAGCAAGATCTTTAAAATATATTGTATTTTAAAACTTGTAACGATCTATGGAATCTGAAAAATATTTAGAAGGGCAATCTATGCAAAGACCACCACTATTTGAAAGTGATGGATTTTTATATTGGAAAAATCGATTCGAAACTTATGTGAAGTCAAAAGATCTAGATCTTTGGCATGTTATTACTAATGGTGACTTTTTACCTATTCAAAATAACCCCGAAACAAAGAAAGATGAAATCGTACCTTTTGAAAAACAAAATGATGATTTAAAAAGAAAACTTGCTAAAAATAATGAAGCAAAAATGGTTATTTATAATGCGCTACAACGTAAAGAATACGAAAGGATCTTTATGTGTGAAACCGCAAAAGAAATTTGGAACTCTTTACTAATAACTCACCAAGGTAATAGTCAAGTCAAAGATAATAAGATAGATCTACTTGTTCAACAATATGAGCAATTCACGATTCCGGAAGAGGAATCAATTGATAATGCTTTTGCTAGATTTAACACTATCATCACAAGTTTAAAAGCACTTGATGAGAATTTTTCTAGTAAGAATTTTGTTAGGAAGTTTCTTAGGGCTCTTCATCCAAAATGGCGAGCTAAATTGACGGCTATTGAAGAATCAAAGAATTTGTCAACATTGCAACTTGATGAATTAATTGGAAATCTAAAAGTTTACGAAGTTATTATTAAGAAGGATTCCGAAATGGTCAAAGAAAAACGAGAGCAAAGCAAGTCAATCGCCTTGAAAGCTAGAAAGGAATCTAGTATCGAAGATAGCTCATCTTCCGAAAGTGATGACGAAGAATACGCCATGGCCGTAAGAGATTTCAAGAAATTCTTCAAAAGGCGAGGAAGATTCGTAAGACAACCGCATGATGAAAAGAAAACATTTCGAAAGAGTAAGGATGACAAGAACAACAAGAATGAAAGGAAATGTTTCAAGTGTGGTGATCTGTAGGACCTTAAATATACCAACTTTATCACAAATATAGAAGATTAGAAGAAGAAAGATGGTGACTTGGTGACTTATATGTAATTCGTGTATATAGAGAGAGAGATGAAATATGAGAGCTTTTATTCAAGAGAAAACACACACAAATACACACATAAGCACACACCTCAAATGACTCATTTGAGGTGTTTATATAGTTAGACATATAACACCCTAATGGGCTTGGATGGGCTTGGTCATGGATTGGACTTTTACATTAAGTATGGACTAGTTGTAATACATAACTTATAACCTATTAGATTAGTCCAAACCATAAGCCCATTGACTATTCTATTGTAATCTACGACACATTACAAAGTTACATGTATGAGAATGACCATCACTTCTAAATACATATTTTTAATGCTAACAATCTCCCCCTAAGGGTTGGTCATTCGAATGATGCTCCACGTGAGTGGGTCTTCCGTGTTCTTTGTCTTTAACTTTGTGTGTCATTGTAGGATAGTCTTTAGTCTTCGTTCCTTCATGCTTTGTGATCTTTGATAACTGATTTTTCATCGTTCTTTGTTCCTTTGTGATGTGGAGTTATCTGCCATTCGTCACTTCTGCGTCTGTGGTGGTTGTTTGCCATTCCAACATGCTCATACATCTTTGGACTTTGATATTCATATGCACGTAGTTCCCTTTATTCCACTTTGATCTTTAGTCTTTATACTTTGTAGATTCTTCTTTTTGGCGTAGAATCTTTCTTTGAACTTTGTGTTGTATAGATCTTTGAGGGAGCTTTCTTTAATTTCCAGATGTATGCATGAGCACGTGGAATCTGTCGCCATGGAGATGAAGTGTCCCTATATATAAACAGTTAGCAATAAAACATCCGGTACTTACAGATAAGAATTAGAGATCGTCAACAGCATAGTGTGAAGACTCCTTCTAACCCTTACCATGGCCGTTCCCATGTCAGATACTCTCGAGAGAGCTTACGAGACCTACTAAGTAGCTCAATGACTGGGTGAGTCGCTGGGGATCACTCCACGACTGTAGACCGTTTGAAACCACCGAGAACACTAAGCATAACCCATAAAGAATTACCGAAGTGACCTGCTGTCAGGGCTGTTTGATGTTGACCCTGGCAGGAATTTCCATTCAATCATTGAGAATCACAAAAGTGAATCCTCTCATAAATGTTCTGGCAGATTGCTAAGATCTGCGTAGGACTCTAAAGTTTACATCTGGCGTCCTTAATGATGAACAACCAGTGTAGAAATATCATGTGTTCCTATGAGATCTTTTGATGAAATCTCGAGGCTCTTGACTCGATAAGTGCACATTTGGTTTCCTATGCGGAGATTAGGGAGAGGTCTCCTGCTTCAATATCAACCATCTCTAAGAGACAGGTCGATAGATTACACCGGTTCCCCGTGAGAATGAAACAAGCTCTTTTAAGAGAACTTGAGTGGTTAAGAAGGTTTAGTGCAGTGCGTCACTGGGTCCATGACGTCTTTGTCTTCAATACCGGTGTCACCTTAGTAACAACCAGTAGCATATGAATTGTACCCGGTGTCTGCCCTAAGGTTGAACATTTGGAGGGCTATTTCTTTTCACCCTTTTTCATAACTTTTCTTTTTAATTCTTCAACCCCTTCTTTCTCCTTTCTCATTTTCTTCTTTTTTCAATCATACCTAAGGACTTCTAATTCTAATCTATTGGAATTGTCCTTGGGTAGATCCCTCCGGCTCTGGCGGATCATAGGACGGTTTTTCCTAACCTTAGTCACCTTATAACTCCATGACTATCCTATACTTGATCACGTGCCATAAAACCTTTTTGTGAAAAATCTCTCAAAGTGTTTATGATAATAAAACACATTGTTGTTACCACTTTGAGAGTTTTGTAATTTTGAAGGACTCCCCCTTCACATGTGCTCATGAATATTTAAGAAATTTGCACATGCGAGAGGAGTTTGCACTTTTGAATTGATCCACTTTCAGCGAACATGACCGATTCGAGACACGCTTACATCACTAGTTAGACTAGCTTGAAGTTATTACCCGTCCTGGTCAAGTCCAAAGAAAGTCTCTCGATATGGTACACTCTACTCAGACAAGTCCTATTCGAGACACGCTTACATCACTAGTTAGACTAGCTTGAAATTATTACCCGTCCAGGACAAGTCTTTTCAATTACTGACATTTTAAGCTTCGTCAATTCATTGGTTATATCTGAGTCGAGCTCTTTTGAGATTCAGTCACAAACTTTAAACATCTTTGATCACATTTTAATCATGTCTTCTCCCCCTCAAAAATAGCATATCGTGATATTTTTGATATCAACTGATTAAGAAAAAGCTTTTGGAGAGAAAGACAGATTTCATTTTGCATGAAATTGGAACATTTTTGTTTTTGAAATACTCCCCCTTAAAACTCGCATATGTTTTTGAGAATGTTAAACTTTTTAAAGTTTAGAGGGAAGGAGTCTTCTCGAAGCAAAATTCTGAAAGAGAAAGAAGTTTCAGACTTGTTGAATTTTGCATCAAGGTTTTTCAAAAAACAAAGACTTCTCTTTGTTTGAATAGGAATGTCGCACTGAGGCGTACAACAGTGTCCATTTTTAGGATAAGTGCGCTTTGTTGATGAAAATCATTTTTGCAAAGCACTTTCCTTTCTTTGAAAAGTTGAGTTGTGCACTGTAAGATGTACACAAGTCATCTTGATGATGAGCGCCGATTTAGATAGATTTTGAAAATCTTTTTGAAAAATCTTGAAAAGATGGTGCTCAAAATGTAAGAGAATTTTTTTTTAAATCTAGTTTATCATTAGATCAACAATCATGGTCTTGAGCTGAAAGATTTTGAAAGTTTTTCTAAAGAAAACTCAAGCCAGATAAGTGTTTGGTTCTTGTTTTAGGATAAGTGCTCGAAAAATATTTGAAATCTTTGTTTTGATTAAGCACTTTCCTTTCTTTGATGCACGGGTCCTGAACTGATATATCCAGAAGCCATCAATTAAGTTCGGGTTTCGTACTGAAGTATACGAAAGCCATAGTGAAGAAAATTTTGAGAAACGACATGTTTTAGAAAAACATTAAAAAAAAGAACTCCCGCTCAAGCATCTGTACATGTCCGTATCATTGTTGAATGACATTTCTAGAAACGTACAGAATATTGATTTATACGAGAGACATGTCGTGAGAAGAATATTTTTGGATTTTTGATTTTATATTGTTTTTGTATTTTTTGAAAGATTTTATATTTTTGTATTTTGTTTTTGTTGGTTTTTCAAATTTTGTATTTTGTTTTTCAAAAATATTTACAGCGAAGCGGTTTTGAAAACATTTTTCAAGAAGATTCGAGAAGACGTTCTAGCTCCTCAGGAGTTAGGCTTCGCATGCCAATTCGTCGAACTAAATAGTCAAACCATTCTTTTGGAAGGGCTTTAGTAAAAAGATCGGCGAGTTGGTAGTCAGTCTTAACGAAAAATAATTCAACAGTACCCTCTTCCACGTGTTCTTTGATGAAATGGTAGCGGACTTTGATATGCTTCGTCTTAGAGTGATGTACGGGATTGCACGAGATGGCTATGGCACTTTTTGAGTCACAATACATAGGTATTCTGTCAAAAGTAAAGCCATAATCTGTGAGCTGTGTCCGCATCTAATGAACTTGGGCACAACACGCAGATAGAGACACATACTCGGCTTCGGCGGTTGATAGTGCAGTACAATCCTATTTCTTTGAAGACCAGCTTACAAGCTTTTCACCCAAAAATTGTGCTCCACCTGATGTACTCTTTGCTGTAACTTGATCACCAGCATGGTCTGCATCTGAAAATGCTGTTAGATTAAACCCCGAATCCTTCGGATACCAAAGTCCCATGTTAATGGTTCTTCGTAGGTACCGAAAGATCCTTTTAACCTCTTTGAGGTGAAGTTCGGTAGGCTTTGCCTGAAACCGTGCTAATAAACATACAGTAAATTGAATATCGGGTCGACTAGCAGTCAGGTACATGAGAGAACCGATCATGCTCCGATATTTTTTCGGATCGATTGGTTTCCCAAACAAATCAGCACCTATTTTTGGTGAAGTGACCATTGGTGTACCAACAGAATCACAATTTTCCATTCCATGTTTTTTCAAAATCTCTATTGTATATTTAACTTGATTGATAAAAATACCACGAGGGGATTGATGTATTTGTAAACCAAGAAAGAATTTTAGTTCCCCCATCATGGACATTTCAAATTTGCTTTTCATGAGATTTTCAAAATGTTTTGAATGGTTAGGATTGGTTGATCCAAAAATAATGTCGTCCACGTAAATTTGAACGATCAAAATGTCATCTTTGAACTTTTTGATAAACAAGGTGTCATCAACCGTTCCTTTTGTGAAATTGTTTTTGAGCAAGAAAGATGATAGTTCGTCATACCACGCTCTTGGAGCTTGTTTTAGACCATAAATGGCTTTCTTAAGCTTGTAGACGTAGTCAGGATGATCTCTGTCGACAAATCCCTCTGGCTGACTCACATACACTTCTTCTTTCAGAGTTCCATTCAAGAAAGCTGTCTTAATGTCCATCTGATAGACTGTGATGTTTTTGTGAGCTGCATAGGCTAAGAAAATCCGGACTGCTTCAAGTCTAGCTACAGGCGCGAATGATTCTTCGAAGTCTATCCCTTCTTCTTGTGGATATCCTTTAGCCACGAGACGAGCTTTGTTATGAATTATAGTCATTTCCTCATCCAGTTTGTTCTTCCACAACCACTTGAGATCAAGAACACGTTTATCAAGTGGTCGTTCAACAAGTTCCCAACTATCATGTAACAGGTATTGAAGAAATTCCTCCTGCATCGCTTCAATCCAAGGGTTTTCTGCCATTGCTTCCCGAATGTTCTTAGGTTCTTTGAGGCTGATTGAGCAAACGTAAATGCATAATTCGAGATCGGTGGCAAGTTGTTTCCTTGTCTGAACTGGCTTTGAAGGTTCACCAATAATATGTTCTATTGGATGGTCTTTTGTCCATTGAAACGTAGAAGGGTACCTTGGGTGTAACGAATGTGTGTTAGATGGTTCTTGTAGCCTTGAAGAAGATTCAACAGAGTCTGTTGCAAATGGGTTTTCAAATGTTTCTTCTTCTTCTAACGCAACATCGTTTGAATTATTTGTTGGTTCTTCTTGAAAATTTGTGTTTTGGTTTTGCTCATCAACGCTTGGTAGAACAGTTTCAAGTACTGGAGTTACTTGAGTAGATGTAGATGATGTTGATGTAGTTGGTGCTTCAGCTTCGATTGTTGTGGATGCATCTTGTGGTGGTGGTGGTTGTAGATGGTTTTGAGCGGGTGCAGCGGAATGTTGTTGAGATGCATTTGTCGAAGTTCCACCATAATATTCATCAAACATTAACTTGAAGAACTTTTCCAGTTCTTGTTCTGAAGGTTTATCCGTGTTTGTTGATTGAGCTCCTTGAGGTACGAGTCCTGAACTGATGTGTCCAGAAGTCTGCTGGTTTGGTGCGGGTCCTAATCCGTTTTGATTAGAAGCCATCGGATTAAGCGCGGGTTCTAGAGCGTATCTCTCAGAAGCCATCTGTGAAATCTCGTCAAACTTCACATTCATCGTCTCCATTATCTTTTTCGTTCTTCTATTATACACCCTGAATGCCCTTGAGTTTTTTGAATATCCAATGAAGATTCCAATATCACCCTTAGCTTTTAACTTCCCTAGATCTTCTCTGTCATTCGTCGGATAGCACAAAGCGCCAAACACGTGAAGGTAAGAGATGTCAGGTTTACGATTGTTCACTAGCTCATATGGGGTTTTATTGAATCTCGGATGGACTAGGGATCGGTTTTGAGTAAAACAAGCAGTGGCTACAGCATCAGCCCATAAGAATAGTGGTGCACTAGAAAAAATCAGCATTGTGCGAGCAGCTTCCACAAGAGTTCGGTTTCTTCTTTCAACTACCCCATTCTGCTGTGGAGTTCTAACAACTGATGTTTGGTGTGTGATTCCAACATCTTCAAGGTAAGTTCTTAACTCCTGGTTTGTAAATTCTGTGCCATTGTCTGTTCTTATAATTCTTACTGGAGCTTGAAGTAGAACTTGAATACGCTTCAGAAAGGTGATGATGATGCCTGGCGCTTCGTCTTTTGATCTCAAAAACTTTACCCAAGAATATCTTGAATAATCATCAACAATAACAAGAATATACTTCTTCCCATTAATGCTTTCAACTCTCATTGGGCCACATAAGTCCATGTGCAACATATGTAACGTTGCTTCCGAACTAGGTACGGTTTTGGGTTTATATGATGCTCTTTTACTTTTTCCTTGTTCGCATGATGGACATAGGTGTTCCTTGGTGTATTTGAACTTAGGAAGTCCGGTGACGATGTTGTCTTTGGCTAACTTGTTGATGGTGTCGAAATTGAGATGGGATAAACGTCTATGCCACAGCCAGGACTTAGTTTCGGTTGCCCTTGTCATAAGACAAATTGGTGATGTAGAAGCCATTTGGTTGATGTCGATAGCATACAAATTTGTACCACGATTACCAGTTAAGAGATCATCACCAACCAAATTTCTTATAAAAACCGTGTTTCTCCTGAATGCAACTTCTAAATCTGCATCACAAAACTGCCCGACTGAAAACAAGTTGTGTCCCAACCCTTCGACGTAGTAAACTCGAGTGATTAAAAAATTCTCAAACCGAAGATCTCCATAACCCTGAATAGCTGCTACATGATCATTTCCAAAGCGTACAGTTCCCATGAATTTCCAGACAAAATTGATCAGCAGCTTTAAATTCCCGGTCATGTGCTTGGAGCAACCCGAGTCGACGATCCAAAGACATATTTCGATAACCTGCCAAGAACAGAAGAGTTTGTATTTGGAAACCGTGTTGAATTTGGTTCCATGGGGTTAGGAGTAAAAGCAGAATCACACTCATAGATAGTTGCTACTTGTTTAGCTTGAGTTATTTCTAATTTGCCGTCCTTAAGAGTGAACTCTCTACCCGTCGGAATCCACATACAAAACTTAAGGTAGTTCCTAGGCATTCGACTACTAGTGGTAGACCTAAAGCGTGCAACTAATCTTTCTATAGATCTAGATCTGGCACTAGTTCCCTTTGGAACATACTTCTGTTTAGGCGTAACATTCACATTCTTAGAAACACATTCATCATGAACATCATTAATTAAACATTTCTTGCATATTAAACAAACAGAGTCATTACATGCATTAGAACCAGTACTTTCGACATTACATTCAGATGAATCATGTTTCTTATTACAAAGCGATAAATTCCTAGGGTGTTCTTCTACTTCTTCAACTTTATTCTTGCTACTACTCTTAGAGACAGGCGAGACTCTATTGTTCCTTGTATTGCTCTTAGGCTTTAGTCTGCTGCTCCTAGAGGTGCTTTCTAATCCTGTAGAAGGTAAGGCACACACATTAGGATTTATATTGTTGTCCTTTTTAGCATCACTAGACTTTTTAGAAGTATCCTTTTTGCACTCATTTGTCTTAGAAGTGGAGGCAGACGCATTAGTGGGACTAATCCTAAAAAGGCCAGGTGCTAACACTTTAGGTGTTTCGACAACCGCTTTTCCTTTATCAACAATCTTATCATTTTCACTTTGCTTGGGCAAGGGTGTTGGAGTGACTGGTTTTGTCAAATTCTTTTTCTCATCGACTTTTGGAGCAAACCTTGAAATTGACATCTTTGGTTTTTGAACCGTATTTGAAACATTTGGTTTCTCCGAAGTCGACGGTTTTGCAAACTTAGTTTCCTCACCCTTTCCTTTGTGACTTTCAAGCTGGGCCCTCAAAAGATCATTTTGCTCTTTCATGTTCTTTAAGGCACGCTCATACGACAATTTGTCATACTTGCATTCTTCCTTTTTTCGATCAAGTTGTTTAAAATATGACACATTTTCTTTTTCAAGCTTTATAAGAGCATTTTCATATTTTGAAACAATTTCGGAGGTCTCAGCTCTCAGTCTTTCATCATCTTGAACAGAATATGTTTGTAAAATGATGGACATAATGTCAGTGGTCATAACAGCTTCGAAGAGAGAATCATTTAGGTTTTCCAAAACAATCATGTTTTCACGAGCATCATTAGCTTCGGTTACCAGGGATTTGTGGTCCTTGACAAAGTCGGCCGTTTCTTTTAAGAAAACAAGTTCAAAATTTTTTACACTTGCGCTGATGTTATTCAGTGGAATAGTAATTTCTTTTTGAAACACCTTTTTCTGTTCGATGTGAAAACTAGAATGCCAGTTGTTAATATCGATGGAAGTTTTAGATTTAACTATGTTTTGAAGTTCTTGAATTCTCATTTTAATGTCATCGAGAATGTTTCTAGCCTCACTTGTTTTAAAAGTGTTGTTAGAGGACATTTGTTCTAATTTTGAAAGAGATTTGGAAACAACTTTCTTTTTAGACAAGAATTTCGCAAATGGTCGTTTAATGGAAAACGCAGGTGGTTCTGTTTGTGGAACAAAAGTGATTCCCGAAAGTTTGTTCAATTTGTTGTAATCAATGGGTTTCAAATCCTTTTGTTTCATTTTATTAATGCTCTCTTCGACATGTTCAATCGTTAGCACAGAATCCCGAACGATGGGAGGATCATGTTTGGTATAAATCACATTACCATTGTACAAAACATTCTGTTCTTGCTGAGCTTTCTTGAGATTACAAGGGGTGTTGTTACCAAGAGCCATTTTATGTTTCGTATGGTAAATCGGATGAATTTGATTTGAAATCATTTTCATTGTTTGACTCGACTGACCCGACTTAACCACTAACTCCTCTAAATGAGCAATCATGTGTTCTGACTCTACGATTTCTTCCAAAAGTTTGTCTTCTTTCTTTGCAAAATCCTTTTTCAACTCATCCATTTCTTTTTCAAGATTGGAAGGATCATGTTTGGTATAAATCACATTACCATTGTACAAAACATTCTGTTCTTGCTGAGCTTTCTTGAGATTACAAGGGGTGTTGTTACCAAGAGCCATTTTATGTTTCGTATGGTAAATCGGATGAATTTGATTTGAAATCATTTTCATTGTTTGACTCGACTGACCCGACTTAACCACTAACTCCTCTAAATGAGCAATCATGTGTTCTGACTCTACGATTTCTTCCAAAAGTTTGTCTTCTTTCTTTGCAAAATCCTTTTTCAACTCATCCATTTCTTTTTCAAGATTGGAATAAGCTGTTTTTTGTTTAGAAAGTTGGTTTTGTAAATCAGAAATTTCCGTGTTTAAAGATTTTATCTTTTTGAAAGAATTAACATCAAGTGTGTCAAACTTGAGTTGCAATTTTTGTTTCTCTGAAACGGAATTTTGATAACCAGTTTCTAATTCAGACAATCTTTTGTTATGAAATTCAAAAGCTTTGACGGTGGATTTGTAACTCTCAAGCTCAGCGGTCAATTTAACATTCGCGGCCTTAACATCGCGATTGACCTTTTGCACATTCTCAATTTCAATACGACAATTATTCAATAATGATTCAAACAAAGCACGTGTTTCCTCATCATTCTCAGCATGCTGTGAAACGAAGCCTCCATTATGATTCACATCTGGAGTTGCGGAAGGAGTATTGCTACTACTTGGCGTGTCCAGGTATGTATCATAAGTGGTTGCTTGCTTCTCAAAATGTTGTTCCTCATGAGGAGACATATCAAATATATCATTATTGTGACATGTGTTGAAGTTAGATACCTCAGATGGTGCATTGGTGTCATAAACAGGAAGTGTGTCAGAATCTGTGTCATACTTAGCTTCCTGAAGATTCGCCATGAATATGCAGTTCGCATCGATATCTTCTCTATCTTCCATGTCATCCATAAGAGCCATAAAGTCATTCTCCTCTGCATTCAACTGAAACCCTGCCTCAGCCTTTTGTGCCAACATCACTGCTTTCTGCAAGTACGCTAGATCTTTCTTGTTTGGCTTAGTAGGACAGTTCCTTGCCATATGACCTACACCCTGGCAGTTGAAACACTTTACCGGATTACCCTGATTCACATTTCCCAAATTCTCAACTACTGGAGCTGCAACATTTCTATTCTGATTACCCATTGCCTGATTACCAACATTCTGACCCCTCTGATTTCCAACAATCTGACCCAACTGATTCCCTGCATTCTGACCATACTGATTCCCTGCATACTGACCTGCATTCTGCATATTCTGATTGCCCATATTAAATCCCGTAGCATATCCTTGCTGATTCCCATAAACTCCAACCATTTGGCCTCCGTTGCCCATATTGAAACTCGGCTGAGCGATCTGCCTGTTACGAGGATTCGATGAAATCCTTTGGTTGTTGTTTGCTGGTGTAGAATAGCGTCCTTGGAATGCCTTTGTCAGAAAAGCAAACGCTTGAGTCAATGCTGCAGCAGCTTCATCATTGTCAGTGAATTCTGGTTCTTGGAATTGTGGGTATGTCTGTTGTGGAATAACTTCTTGTTGTTGTGGGTAGAATTGTTGTTGGTAGACCGGTGATGGTTGTTGAATGTATGATGGTTGCATGTAGTTGTGAGTGGATGATGATGGTTGTTGAGTGTTCACTTGTAATGGTGTTGATGTATTAGCAATTAGTGCGAGAGGATCATGATTCTTTGCCAATCTTTCTTTCCTAACTTCATTAGCCTCAGCTTGGTTTTGCTTCAGAAAGTCATAGAGTTGATCATAATTCACCTGATGTAAGTCCTTTGTCTGATTAACAATTGTAACATAACGACCCCATTCTTCTGGAAGGTTATTAACGAATTTGATGTTTGTTGCAATTGTTCGAGGTGTCAACTTGTTTCTGATTAACTCATTCATCAACGTGCAAAACCTTGTGTAGTATGACTCAATCTGTTCACCTTTAGTGGATGTGAAGTTCTCCCATTCAGTAAGAAGTTTGTTCTCAACGTCTTGTTGTCCAATCTCTGTTCCATGACAAATCCTTCTTACACGTTCCCACATAGCATGAGCAGTTTCACAACTGTCGACCGCAGCAAAGATCTCCCGAGGTAATCCAAGTTGGATTAGATGCATTGCCATATCATCAGCTTTGATCTGCGCCTTGTCTTCATCAGTGTAATCTTCTTCTGTTTGTAAACGCATGTATGGTTCAGTAGGATTTGTTGAATTTGGATCACCGGCAACTTGAACTTGTCTTGGCTGAAATGGACCATTCTTAATGGAGTTGAGCATGAGGTTACCATCAGTCTTAGTTTTGATGTAACGAAGCATGCGGCTTGTCTATGGGAGATATCCACCTTTTTCAAGCATAGGAGGTCGGTTTTCCGCACCTGCTGCATGAATATCTTGCTGAGATGCCATTGATGAAGTGTAGATGGATAAAGTTGATTCTTGGATCGTTCCAACGAAATAGGAGTAGAGTTTAGAGTGAGTTGGATGCAAGTTTTTATGGTGAAAATTTTGACTGAAAACCTTAAAACCTCAATAACTTCTTCTCGGAGCGTTTTTAGACCTCGAAACTTCGCATAAATCGATAAATCATATAGCGTGTCGTTCTCCTCTGTCTGACGGTCGTTTTGACAGCTGATTCGTCGAAAACGGAGTTACGGTTCAAAAGTTATGGCCGTTTGAAGTTTGGTCGTCAAAAACCTCACTTTTGTCAAAATTCTTGAAACTTTGCTGTGTTCTCGATAATTTACCCAAGTTCTCGAAAAAATTATCCAAGTTTCTCGATAAATACAGGTTCTCGAAAAATTTTCCAAGTTTGCGAAAAATTTTCAAGTTCTCGAAATTTTCCAAGTTTGCGAAAATTATCAAGTTTCTCGAAAATTTTTCAAGTTTGCGAAAGTTATCAAGTTTCTCGAAAAATTTTCAAGATCTCGAAAATTTTCACTTATCGAGAAAGTCCAAACTTATCTAAATTATACAATTTAGAAAAGTATCCCAAGTCGAAGTGTTTTTTTCTAACTTATACAAGGAAGAAAAACACCGAGTAAACCACGGAATCGTCTGAAGATACTTGTTGAAAAATTCTCGATAAAAGGTGTTTTAAACTTCTCGATATATGGCACAAAATTCGTGTAACAAAAAGCACTCCAAAATCAAGTTTGTGTTCCAAGATACTTGTACTTCTATGCATAAAATCACCAAAACTTGAAGAAAGTTCCAAACTTGATGATTTTTATCAAACTTTTTGAGATCTCGAAAACAAGTACAAAACCAAAGTCGAATTTTTTAAGCTAGAAATTTTCAAAAATATTAAAACTTTCTTGTTAGATAAGGTTTATAACACTAGTTTGTAATCAAAAAAGTGTTAAAAACCAAGAAAAAACAAGAAAAGTAGGAATTTTTATGAAAAATAACGTGTAGAAAGCTTAAAAAATACGAAAAACACAAACACCCAACACTCCTAAATCATTGTTAGGCGATTGATACCACTTGTAGGACCTTAAATATACCAACTTTATCACAAATATAGAAGATTAGAAGAAGAAAGATGGTGACTTGGTGACTTATATGTAATTCGTGTATATATAGAGAGAGATGAAATATGAGAGCTTTTATTCAAGAGAAAACACACACAAATACACACACAAGCACACACCTCAAATGACTCATTTGAGGTGTTTATATAGTTAGACATATAACACCCTAATGGGCTTGGATGGGCTTGGTCATGGATTGGACTTTTACATTAAGTATGGACTAGTTGTAATACATAACTTATAACCTATTAGATTAGTCCAAACCATAAGCCCATTGACTATTCTATTGTAATCTACGACACATTACAAAGTTACATGTATGAGAATGACCATCACTTCTAAATACATATTTTTAATGCTAACATAATCTAAATCACCTCATTGGAAAATGTCCAATGATGACAAGAGATCAAAATCAAAGAGCTTTTGTTGGAGGAGCTTGGAGTGATAGTGATGAAGATGAGAAAGAAACGACAAAAGAAGAGAAGTGTCTTATGGCGAATACATCAAATGAGGTACGTTCCGAAACTGAATATTTTAGTGATGAAAGCTTATCATTAGATGAAAAAGACCTAGATAATGAATATAATAGGCTATGCAAATTAGGAAAACTAGTAATGGCCAAAAACAAATCACTAAAATACATAAACAATCAATTGGAAAATGAAGTACTAGAACTAAAAATTAAAATACATCAACTTGAAAAAGGTAAAGAAATTTTTGAAGAATGTAAATCATGTCAAGAGCTTAAAGGTGAAAACGAAATACTTAGGGAAGAAATTCGCAAACTTGATAAATTTGAAAATAGTAGTCACTCACTTAGTAAAATAATAAGTATTCAAAGAACATCCGGAGATAAAACCGGTTTAGGATTTAATTCAAATGAAGCTTCAACAAGTGAGATTAAAAATGTCAAATTCGAAAATGAACCTAATGAACAAAAACCTCTAAAATCTAATCCTAAGTATATACTTATTAATGATAGAAAAATACCTCTTGCCAACAATGAAGAAGTAAAAGCTTTTTATAAACCGTCTTTAAAAAACGAGGTAGGATCTTCTAAACCTAAGACAAGATCTAAAACACCACCACCTAGAAAACCAAATAATCCTAATCCTAGGTCTAAAACACCTCAACTAAGAAGAAACCAAAATAGGCAAAACTATAATAACAATAGTAATCAAATGTGGAACTACCAACAAAGCTACAATCCTTGGGGTATACTACCACCTTTCATGCATCCTAGTCAAATGTTAAACATGTTTGGACCAAAGAGACAATGGGGACCGAATAGCTAGATGAACATTCCTTGAGGCAATTTTGAAGTTTCTCTCAACATAGACTTTTTCAAAGTCTATATGTCATCTTGATGATTTTGAAGATTTTTTTGAAGACCACCGGGTACGCCATTCTTTCACAACTCATTGCCATGCTTAGATAAATATGCTTTATTTGATTACGTTGTTTGCATAGATATAGCTTGCTATTTTCCTCCTTTTGTTCGATCATATATATATATATATATATATATATATATATATATATATATATATATATATATATATATATATATATATATATATATATATAGAGTGAGGATCACGTGCGGATATTTTGTTTTAGTGCGGACGTGCGGATAGATCTAGGCCGTCCAATCCAGATCTGATCTTGACTTTTTGTAAAAAAGTCAAGATCTACGCAACTATCACAGTACCAAATCACCATTCAAACGATTTTTTTAATTTTTTTCCTTTTGAGCGATCCTTAATATTGTTATCTTCTTTCATTTTTTTATTTTTTCAGATTTTTCTGACAACTTTTTGTTTTTTTGATTATGAGTGCTACCGTGATATTAACCATATTATGAGTTCTACCGTGATATTAACAATATTATGAGCCGTGATATTAAAAACCCATGATAGCTACGATGATATTGTAAAACCAACGTGATATTAAACTTTTTTACATGTAAAAATGAACCGTGATATTAGTGAAAAGCTTAATATAATTGTTTTTTTATTACGATATTAAAAAAACTTACGGTGATATTAAAAAAAGTGAAAAAGAATGTATGAATATTAGAGTGATATTAAGAAAACATGATAGTTACGGCGATATTAACAATTTTTATTAAGAAAAAGTTTTTATAGTATTAAAAAAGTTATTGTGATATTAAAATTTTTATTAAAAAAAAAAGTTTCAGAATCTGATTTTGACTTTTTTACGAAAGTCAAGATCTGATCTTGACAAAGTCAAGATCTGATCTTGACAAAGTCAAGATCAGATCTTGACTTTTGTAAAAAAGTCAAAATCATACGCTAATATCACAATACATTTAACGATGAAAACGATTTTTTTTTTGAAATTTTTTTCAACGATTCTTAATTATTTGTTGTCGTCTTTATTTTTTTAATTTTTTCAGATTTTTTTGAATTTTTTTCAGAAAAAAAAGCTAATACGATAGTAACGTTTTTGAAAAAAGACGGGATATTTACGATATTGCCACCGCGTTTTTTTTATCAGAATCTGAGATGGACGGATGATCGTGTGGTCCACATTCATCCGTACCATCCGCACTAAAAAGGAAAAATGCACCCGATCCCTTCCCTATATATATATATATATATTATATATATATATATATATATATATATATATATATATATATATATATATATATATATATATATATATATATATATATACTTATTATATTAGATATATATACATACTTACACATAACCTAGATACGTCATTAGTTGACTTTCTAGAACTCCGGGAAATCGTTCGTTATCGAACCCTTTCCTTCCCCCTCGCGAAATTCTATTATGTCTACTTTTAGAAGACTCATGATGATGAAGAGATATGAGTCAAGTGGACTATTATCATGCAAGACCGCTTTCGAAGGTGAACACTATGGATGAAACAAACTCCTTTCGCTGAATATTCTCTATCTCCGTTATCATCTTTCAAACCTCATTCATCAACCCATCATTCACTCACATTTATACTTATATATATATATATATATATATATATATATATATATATATATATATATATATATATATATATATATATATATATATATATATATATATATATATATATATATATATATATACGCATATTCACATATTCCTGAACACACCTCAAACCATTCATCAACTTAACACTTTGATAATTTTATCCAAAATTGTCAAAGGTACACTTTAATTATCGAAACGGTAATTAAAAATCGTTAAGTATTTCATCATCGTGCTAATTAACGCTTACGTATCTTTGATATATTATGAATCTAATTATATACGTATTAATATGTTTGTTCCAGAAACTTGAAACCGCGAAATCTCAAAATTTAATGGGCGGCCCCCTTAATGATTAAGGGGACCGGCTTGTTATCGGGGGCGGTCCCCTTAATGTTTAAGGGGACCGGCCATCTGACACTCCCAAATCCGTTTTCCACCTTATATCCATTCCCAAACACTCCATTTGTTCATATATTTCTCCCTCACCACTGCTGAGTACGAACCAAAACACCCAAAACCATCAAAATCCTCCACCATATCACCAATCCGGGGTTGTTTCGCAAGGGGCAAACGTTAACCAAACATATAACAACATCTTTTGTAAGTTTTCCAACATACATTTCATCACATTTCATTCAATTTGGTGTCTAATCAATAATTAGGCATTTTATTAAAATTTATTTTAATTCGAATTTTTGTAAAATAGAAGCTAGGAATTGAACTACCAAATGCTTCCCATAGGAATAGGATGATGTATTGCAACTCAAATTTAGTATAACTTATCATTTTGTCAAAATCATTAATCGCCCATAAACCCTTGTTGAATTTCATTTTTCAAAAGGCACATTGTTGATATAACTCTTAAAAACTAGTTAAAACTTACTACATTACATTGTTTCAATGTTATAAACAATCAAAACATACTTTTCAATTCGTTATAAAATGGTTCATGAAGACAACATGGGCGTTTGGTTCATGAACAAACTATAACTATATGTAGT
This sequence comes from Artemisia argyi, assembly GCA_030686995.1. Taxonomy (NCBI): domain Eukaryota; kingdom Viridiplantae; phylum Streptophyta; class Magnoliopsida; order Asterales; family Asteraceae; genus Artemisia; species Artemisia argyi. The sequence goes on from CM060684.1 coordinate 27,686,895, forward strand.
TATTTGAAACTTAAAACTTGCTCATAAAATTTGTTAATACTACTAGAATCAATAGATGTCATCAAGATATATAATCAATATATATATATATATATATATATATATATATATATATATATATATATATATATATATATATATATATATATATATATATATATATTGATATTTTAGGATATTTTTATCTAGTTAAGGGAGCGTTTGGTTTATCTCGAAAAAGATATTTTGAAAACGAAAATTCGCATTTTAACCTTTTAAACATGCTTATGTTGTGTCAAACTCTTATGAAAAAGCAAGATATATAATCTAATATATATCTAGCCTTACTTCAAAATGAATTATGATATCATACTCTTTGATATCATATATTCTAAATGAGTTTAAAATCAAAATAAAAGGAACATTGTGAAACTACTTCATTGAACATTTTTTTTGTCGAAGTAGAATTTCGTTCCACATATATTGCATATAATTATATATATAAATATATAACATATGCATGATAGTTGTTTTTATCTTAATGTTATTTTTGTTGTTATATTGTTTAGGTAAAAATGCCTAAGACCACGGTTGGTGATGTCTCCAAAACCAAACAATACATTCCAAATGTTTCCTCTACTCCCGGCATGTCTCCTTCGGTTGCATGTTTCTATCGTCCTATTGAAAATAGAAACATTCACGAAGGAAGAATTGTCGATCCATCCTTCTATGAATCTGATCAAACCGAACGAATGTTTTCCAATATTCGTTTTGAATGTCTTTACCAAATCAACGAACCAATCATTCCTCGTTTTATCCTCGACTTCTATAGCCAAGTGACGGTGCAAACAGATCCTTATGGTCATCTCCTTATTTCCTTCATGATTCAAAATCAATTCATCACTCTTACTCTTGCTCAATTTGGACAAATTCTTAGAATCCCATACAACAGCCAAGCCGTATTCTCAAATGAATGGGATCTTTCCTCTCTTGAAAGAAATCGTCCTCAGGATGGCCCCTACTATTCTGAGATTCCTAGTCCTGAAGACATTCGTCGAATGCTTGAACTAGAACGTCGTACGACTAGTCGAGTAATCAAGTCGAAGAATGTCGATATTCATGCAAATCAAATCATCCTCAAAGAGCTAAGCCGAGATATGAAAAAGTGGGAAGAACTCATTCGCGAGAATGCGTTTGGTACTGGTGGTTACCGTGATCATGTCACGGCGAGCATTGCCCACATGTTATATTGTGTAGTTGCTGAAGAGCAATACAATTTGGCTTATCTTTTTATTCATCGAATCATGTCGGCCAAAAATACCCCGAATGCCAATCTTCCTTATGGTATGTTCCTCACACGACTTTATCGTTATGTCATGGAACATTACCCACATCTTCAAAGAGATTACTACGTTCATATCCTTCCTACTTTGAACCAACTCACTCTTGTTCGTACTCGTCGTTCTCGAAGTGACAAAGGAAAATCTCGTGTTCCTTTGTACTCTAGGCCTCGTGGGTCTACATCTCATCGTGAGGATGATGATGATGAGGAGGAAAACACCTCGCGTGTTAGTACTCCATCCCCCACGACCTTTGTTGAAAATCTTTCCGATATTGACGATACCGAGTATCAAGTTCCTCTTCCTCATGAACGTACCGATGAGCTTCTCTTCACTCGTCAAACGTCCATTATCAACCGTCAACAACACATACATGAAGAACTTCGACGAGGATTCAAATCCGTTGGAAAGATGTTTAGGAAGATGATTGGGAAGAAGAAGAAGTAGAAGATATTGATGTATTGCTACTTGTTATTATTTGTTTCTATTAGACATTTGTATGGTTTGTTATTTGTCCGATTTATTCGGAAATACTTGTGTTATTTCTTGTTTATCTCTTGGATGATGTTTAGACTTTAATTATTATCATGCTACTATCTTAATGTTATGCTATGTTTCTTTTCAATGTGGATTATAATATGTTAATTTGCATGCAAAATTTGGTTATATATATATATATATATATATATATATATATATATATATATATATATATATATATATATATATATATATATATATATCATCATTCCTAGAGTATATACTTCTAATAGAGCTTGCTGAAAAAAAAAAAAAAAAAAAAAAAAAATCACCAAATTCTGCAAATTTTGGGTTTCTGGTCGTCTTGGAAAACACCAGATGGGCGGCCCCCTTAATTCCCTAGGCGGCCCCCTTAATCATTAAGGGGGCCGGCATACAATTAAGGGGACCGGCCATCTGGAACTGGGTTCACTGTTTTCTTTTGCATCTTGTGAACCCTTTCTCTAGTATCAGCTACCATTTACCATTTTAACCCAACTGATTTTAGACTCTCATTCAACCATTTCAAATACATACCTAAATCAACCATTTCCATACTATAAATTCCCTCCATAATCACCATTCTTCATCTCATCATTCATCATCTAAATCATCATGACTCCACCAAGCACCTTACACTCCAAAGCCTCCAAGAAACAAAAGCTTGTGATCATCCCCCCAAAACAACTCTTCATTGACTTAACAAATGAAGACAACAAAACCCCATCGCCTCCACCCAAATGCTCATCCCCAAGTGCACCTAATGCACCATCTAAAACACCTTCCACTCATGGAACTTCCTCATCCTCCATACCCTCAACCTCATCAATCAATGACTATATCAACTCACACTTGTCACCACAAGTATCATCACCACTTCCTACACAAGAACCTATCTCCACCCATCTTACCATCTCACTTTCACCAATAACACCTCTTGATGCTCATCTTTCATTTCCACCAATTACACCACCATTCTTTGTCAATCCCGTGCCTTGGAGGCTACTTGAATCCCATAGGGATACTTGCCTTTGTTGCATCCACAACCGCACCGTCATCTTTGGTCTTAGAGATGAAATTCAATATATGTTTTCATATATTGAACATTTGCTTACCAACCCACCACCACCACCAACTCCACCATCCTCTCCAATCATTCCTCCACCACAATTCTCACCCATTCCTCCACCATCACCATCATGCTCTCCAAATTAAGCAAATGATATGCTTAATAAATAAAGGCCCTATCACCCTTTTGCTTGCAAGCTCTATGAAGACCATGTACTCTTTGCATGATGATGTATTTTACTAGTTGTTAGTTTATGTACTAGCTTTTCTACTTGTAATCCTTATTGCTACTTGTATGTTGTGTCTTGACACAACCATTTCTTTAATATGAATGCTTTCTTTCAAACATGCTTAATTATTTTCTTATCACCTTATATATGTTTGCATGTATATACTTGTGCTTCTAATATTTTTGTTTTGCAAAGTGATACGTGGGAATCGCACCAGGCTTTACCTCTCAAGGGATCTTGAGAAGCTTACAACCCCCACCAGGCAGTGTACCTGATCGTTGTAGTATAGTATAGTGACAAGTACCGGGGGATTGATCGTTCAGCTAGGAATAGTGTCGCTAGGATTAGAAAACCTAAATACTAGTTCTAAAGATGAGGGATGATTATTTTTGTATTTTTATATTTTATGAAAAGCAAGTAAAAATCTCGGGGTTTGAAGGATTTGGGCGGAATTAGTTGATAGTCAACTAACCCAATGTTAAAGATGCAATCAAAATAAAATATTAAAAATGAAAATAAACTAAATTAACTAAGGTTGTGAGCAATAAGTGGAGAAATTGTGTTTACTTAGATTTCACTACTCCCTAGATATCTTTTACACGTTAATTACTTGTTATAGTTGCGTGGATGACGGATTGTATTCCTTAATACCATTCATGGGGTGGCGCACTTAATTCCCCAATCCTATGAGTGCCTACTTCACTCCTATGTCGAGCCAATTAAGAAGCTCCTAACATGGGATCATTAGAATTTACTCATGCATTAAATACAACCAATAAAACATAGTGCACGTCAGTTCATGTTTCCTAAGACGTTTAAGCATGTTACCAATTGGAGATCTGCCAGTTTTCTTAAGCCTAACATCGAAATCATTCATCCAATACAACCATAAACAAGTAATCAACACATAATTAACATCTAGGTTTCATTAGATCCAAGCAAACACAAGATAGATCTAGCCTAACATGATGGAATTAAGACAAGAACAAGATATAGACAACCAACACATAGACATATTGATTGAATTAAAAGAATACTTATCTCAATTACACATGAAAGGGATCAAGGGCTGAGAACCCTTGAAAAACCTGTAAAATTCGTACTAAGTTCGGACTTAGGGTTTCTCCAAAACTTCTCTCTCTTTAGTGTAAAAATTAGAAAACTATATATAGGAAATAGGGTCTGACGGCATCAAGAACAAATTTGTGACGCCGTCATCTCGCCGCCAAAATAAATCTCGGACTGCCTTGATCCAGATCTGACGTCGTCAAGTGTTATGTGTTTCCAAGCCGTCATGCATTTTACTCTTGACGCCCTACATCATGACGCCTTCAATTCTGTACTGGATCGTCATGGAAATTACTCTTGACGCCGTCAAGATTTTCTTCTTGACGTCGTCACCTACTGTTCCCAGCAAGGAAAATTAAGACTTTGGCGTTTTCTTCACTTTTATGCTCTAAAAACATCCGAATTGCTTCCTTTTCCAGATTTCACTCCCAAAGTACGTAAAATCACAAAAGGAACGATTTAGGGCAATATTTGATCAAATAAATTCAATTCCGGGCTTAAATGACCCCCTAAAAGTGGTTCATTTTTCGCCTCATCATATACCCTTACACTTGAGATTTGCTTGTCCTCAAGCAAATGCGCTTTTATTCTAGTCAAAATACAAGTTAGGGGTCATTTAACACTAATATAAAAGTAATTACAACAAATAATCGTTCCACTAAAGACCAATAGACAAGCACGGAGGTCATACACTAGCACCTCACAAATAGTGTTTAGATACTCACATCTCTCGGGTGTAATAAAGTATAAATTACAATATGGAAACGGAAGATATCTCTCACTACCTGTCATAGCAAAATAGATTACCATAGGCTTGGGAAAGGATCAAACCTCCACCACATGGCATAAGCACCTAGGATAAACTATCAAAGAGGTCTTTTAAAGGGTTGTAACGTTAGGTGTAGAGATATGAAATACACGGTTTTGTTGGATAAAGGAAGTTTTTACTGGTGGCGAGTTAACAATCTTAGTTAATTACATGTACAATATGGCGTTGCTAAGCCAAGACTAGACTCGACTTAAGCTAAGAAATGAAAAATAACAAAAACATAAAATGAACATAGAATGAAAAAGGATGGTAGTCCGTATGTTTTTTTCTTTTTTTTTTTCGCATGCACTCTTACCCTACCATCCAAAATAATACATCATAGGGAATGAGAATTCCCCTTACACTTGAATTTTTACATACTTTACAATAAACTAATCTAATGACTCGAATTAAGAAAATCAAAACAGTTGGAGTACTTTTAAGATTAACGTACATACGGGGGTAGTATATGATGTTCTTCCCCATTACTCCATAAAATAAGTACTTTACCCATGAGTCCCAATCGTCCCAAAACAATATGTACAAGGATATGACTCGACTTAGCAACCATGTAATCAATTAGATAGTTAACTTAGGGTTTAACAAATAACAATAATGCACTAAAAATGAGCGCATACACGGAAGGCTAAGGCAATTTGGTTGTACATTTAAGTGGGGTGTAACAAATTCTTCCTTTAAGTAAGATGCTTAAAGTTAGAAACGAAAAGATAGGCTCGGAGGGGTGTACTAGGGGTTTCGTGTACTAGAAATGAGTACAACGCTAATAGTGTGGGAAAAATTAGTTGACTTAACTAGCCAAGTAATATGACTTAAATGGTCAAGTAATTATGATACAGGTTTAACACAAGGGTGATCCTAATGCCTCTTATCATGTAGTAAATCCTACTACACGAATGTAGTCTCACTAGCGGTCTCGGGATGCATCACTAACGCAAGTTCTAGAATCTAAATGCTACCGGTACACTCATAAGCACTAATAGTAAATGCTTTTCCTATCAAATCTAAAGGCGAACCTCACATATTTGGGTGGAAAATTTTTCTGAAAGTACGGTTATGTGCTAGTCATACAATCTCCTATCCATGAGACGCTTTCTATGGCTAAAGTTTCACTCCTAAATGTTGTAAAAAAATTTAAATTTGGCGCTAAAATTGCACTAACAAGTGTTTCTCATAGTTTTATTACACATCTACTATCAAACAAAACAAACTCAAGCGAAAGTGCATATGTAAGGTATCATCATTTTACCCTCCCCTTACACTTAGGATGAACATTGTCCCAAATGTTCAAGTAAAGAATGTAAAAGTGAAAAAGTAAAAAGAATGAAATCAAATACTCCCCTGATTCGCTCGGTATGGATAATAAGGTGGCCAGGTTAGATCTTCCTCCAAGAAAATGAACAATCAAAGCTTCCCTTCCAGAATATAAATCATCTTCTTGTCATACATAACCTGTGAATCCTGAGAAAATAGACAAGACAACCTCGCATAAAATCGGCGGCATCCTATATAAGTTACTAAATCCAAGTAAACAAAATAAGATATAATGCTTGTGGAATGAAGTTTGCAGATTTCCTGGAGATTATAAAACTTAATAATTCACAAAAACCATAAGACTCCGTTAGAAAAACAAAACCGGTAAAATTTCCAGATTTTTACACGTGACGCCGTCAAGAATTAATTCTTGACGCCGTCAGAAGTGACCTGCAGAAATTCTTATGTGAAGTTTCCGGAAAATTTCTGGAAAAACTTGGTCCTACTTCCTGGAAAATCCTGCAAAACTTCATTATGACTCAATACAAGCATTTGACTCTAACAAATACGAATATACATGTTCATTTAATATTGTGGAGAATCATGATCGGTTTGTTTCTTGAAAACATCTTTTGCAAAAATACTTTTAGGTGGAGTTAAGACTAGGCCAAAACAACAAAGTAAAGTATTTCCACTTTTTAGTTTAGAAACATGATCTACCAACAATAAAAATAAAGCATGCATACGGAAGCAAATAACAAACAAAAATAAAATCACACAAAATGAAGAATGTCACCATGAGCACCATCAATTATTTCAAACAATCATAAACATAAAAACAAATTGTTCAAGGCCAACAGAGGCCGCATCCTAAGCTATTACAATACCAAATGTTTCAAATTACACAACCATTAATAAATTGTTCAGAAATAACAGATATCAAGAGGAATCACTGGGGAGGAGGACCAAAATGGTAGTCATAGCCAGGAGGGAGGTGTCCGGTGTACCCGTAGGGAGGGTAGTCAGTCTCACGGCCGGGGAATGGCTCAATCTGCAGATGAGGCTCAAGCTAATCACGGGTGGAGAGGTGCTGCATCTGGCGGACGGTGTGATCATACATCCAATCAAAGCGCTGGTCAGTGGTGGTCTGCCATGCGTCCACCTGACCCATCCAGGCACCCTGGTGTGCCTGCCAGTCCCCCCGACTCATGTGTCGGTAGTAGTCAGCTGTCCACTCCTCATAACCCTGGAACTGATGCTGCTGGGGCCCTACCTCATCATCATCCTCATCCTCATCAGCAGGCCCCCTGCCTCATACCAGTTATAGGTCCCATTCCTCTCTAGCATCACGATGCTCATCTGCCTGAGGGATTTAGCCCTCACTACCCTGCAAGCCCCACAGTCGCTCAAGTATCCCATGATCGGAGGAGTAAGAAGATCATAGGAACGAACCAACCGGGTCACGAACATCCCCCCGTACACCTTATCGATATCCCTCTCACCCACACTGGTCCTCAAATAACTAGCTACCCAAAATGGGATGTTGCAGTAGGCATCCGCTGAAAAGATGGTGTACAGGTAGAAAAGATCTGAAGCAGTGACACGGTGAGTGGTGCCATGGCGTCCTGACAGGCTGTATGTGATGCATCTGTGGACCAACCTAACTATGGGGTCCCTGATGGATGCTGCCCCAGTAGTCGAGGTATAAACCCCGTCCCCGATGGTCGGCCAAAAAGTGACACACCTCAAATCACTCCTCTGAGTCTCCCCATTCAACAACCTCTGCATAAAACCTCCATCAACCGCCTCCTCCCTAGTATACAACCCAATCCTCCAACCAAACTCAGTGACCGAGCATGACCGCACTTCCCCTCCTAGCCTAAAATAGATAGTAGTGCCCCCCATATCCGTCCTAGCCTCAGCCTAATCAAAATGGAAGGTCGCAAAGAACTCCCTCACCAACTCACTATACACCGTCTCCCTAATCCTAAACAACCTCTCCCATTGAGGACCCGCAAACCCATCAGTGTGGATCCTCTCCAAAAATGCAGCTTCCAACCCTTGGGACCTAAGAAACTCCCAATCAACCACAACCCCAGCATCAATGTGGTGGTTACAAAGTTCCGCATACTTGGTGGTGGTGCCAACAGTGTCAAACTCGCTCCAACTATGGACCAATTCTCCATAGATAACTCTTTGTGACCTAGAAGAGTTGTCACGATGTTGGCGAGATCGCTTGCTCATTTTCCTGGAAAAAGATAGAGCGAATGGAAACAATTAGAACAAGAATTTTACTGATCCTTGCTGTCAGACACATCTGACGCCGTCAGGAAGAAGGTCCTGACGCCGTCAGACCCAGCAGAATCCGAATCATGCAATTGCGAGGGAAAAATCAATTTTCAAACTCTTAACCCATTACCCAAATGCTCCTTTAATCAGAAAACATGGGTGGGGGGTCAAAAAATCCGTGGCATGAGTGGCTTTTCCTAAACTAATGCATGATTCGAGTGGGATAACATCATCAAAGGGTAACCCCATGTTTACAAATCACCAAATGAATCGCATTACGATTTGTCAATGATGGGTCGAGAATGGGGTTTCGGGAGAAAGGGGTTTTCCAAATTGATTTATCCTAAGGACAATTGATCGAAAAAGAGTGAAGAAAAATTACTTACCAAGTGAAGATTGGTTGCGGAAGACATCGAATTGAAGGGTGGAGATTCGGAGTAGTAGCAGCACTTTGGGTGAGAATTGTGGGGTATGGGTTGAAAGTGATTGGATTTGGGTTAATATTGCTGATTTAGCGAGGTGACGGCATCAAGAGTTAATATCTGACGCCGTCAGATGTCCGTGTGAGGTGAGAAATGGAGTAATTCCACATTTAGTCCCTACACTTTGTGTGAATAGCTAAACATAAGTAAAACCATGAGTAGCTATTCCGTTAGTGAGGTCCACCAGGGTCGAACATTTCATTACTATCACGGAAAGAGGTGAGGTTGTAGAAGGGATTGGGTGATGTTTTAGCTAAGTTGTAACCTTTGCACGGGTCACCGGTGTGTACAAAGAGATGTTGTTCCATAGATGGTTTCAAATCAGTGGTGTTTTTGAGGTACAACCTCTTCACACCGGGTTTAAAACCAAAAGAACGTCTCTTGCATAAGTTTGGGAGTGTGGTTCGCAAGCATCCAACGAAAATGTTATGGAATTGCGAATTTTTCTCTTCCTGGGGATGCTCACAAGAACGGGAGGTAGTTAACGGTGAAGCACTTGGGGAAAATTTCTCGCTATCCTCTTGGTCAAACGCCAAAGGAGTTGAAACCTCGAAGATTTTTTCGATTTTTCTAGGTACGGAATTTTCTTTGATCTTTTCTTTGACCCTTGATATTAATTGGTCTGCTAAATTCATAAAAGCTTTGTGAGCGCTTTCCATGCGTGCTTCTAGGTGCTGGATTTGTTTTTCCTGATTATCCATGAAGGTCACCATTATCCCTTCGAATTCCTCTTGTCGTGAACGTTCAGGAAAATTGTGGTCGATAACCGCATTCCTACGTAAATTAGGATTCCACATGGTTTCAGCAGCAGGTTTCTCAATACTCATTAATTCTTTTACCTGCTTCTCGATGCTTCCTAATAACTGTTCTTGGGTGGCGTGTACGTAGTCAAGTTTTCCCTTGCTTGGAAACATCGGGTCCTCCCATCCTTCTTCTTCGTATTGTGCCAACCCCTCAAGAACTTTCCAGCATTCGTCAATGCTAAGTCTGTTTAGCCTGCCCTTGGCTGCGTAATCAATGGCTCTCCTTGTTTGATAGTCAACTTTATCGTAAAAGATTTGAATCTGGAGCCATGGTTCGATGCCATGATGAGGGACTTTTTGGAGCAGGTCTTTATATCGAGTCCATGCTTCATAAAAGGATTCATTTTGACGTTGTTGGAACATCAAGATGTCATTTCTAAGCTTAGTAGTTCTCCCCGGTGGGAAAATTTGAGCAAGAAAACGAGTGGTGAGATCATCCCATGTGGTGCTGGATCCCGCGGGTAAACGCTCAAGCCATTGACTAGCTTGATCCCGTAGAGAGAATTGGAATAGGCGTATGATGAGGCGAAAAATGAACCACTTTTAGGGGGTCATTTAAGCCCGGAATTGAATTTATTTGATCAAATATTGCCCTAAATCGTTCCTTTTGTGATTTTAGGTACTTTGGGAGAGAAATCTGGAAAAGGAAGCAATTCGGACATTTTTGGAGCATAAAAGTGAAGAAAATGCCAAAGTCTTAATTTTCCTTGCTGGAAACAGTAGGTGACGGCGTCAAGAAGAAAATCTTGACGGCGTCAAGAGTAATTTCCATGACGATCCAGTACAGATTTGAAGGCGTCACGAAGTAGGGCGTCAAGAGGAAAGTGCATGACGGCCTGGAAACATATAACACTTGACGGCGTCAGATTTGGATCAAGGCAGTCCGAGAATTATTTTGGTGGCGAGATGACGACATCACAAAATTTGTCTTGACGCCGTCAGACCCTATTTCCTAGATATAGTTTTCTAATTTTCACATTAAAAAGAGAGAAGTTTTGGAGAAACCCTAAGTACGAACTTGGTACGAATTTTACAGGTTTTTCAAGGGTTCTAAGCCCTTGATACCTTTCATGTGTAATTGAGATAAGTATTCTTTTAATTCAATCAATATGTCTATGTGTTGGTTGTCTATATCTTGTTCTTGTCTTAATTCCATCATGCTAGGCTAGATCTATCTTGTGTTTGCTTGGATCTAATGAAACCTAGATGTTAATTATGTGTTGATTACTTGTTTATAGTTGTATTGGATGAATGAATTCGATGTTAGGCTTAAGAAAACTGGCAGATCTTCAAATGGTAACATGCTTGAACATCTTAGGAAACATGAACTGACGTGCACTAGGTTTTATTGGTTGTATTTAATGCATGAGTAAATTCTAATGATCCCATGTTAGGAGCTTCTTAGCCGGCTCGACATAGGAGTGAAGTAGGCACTCATAGGATTGGGGAATTAAGTGCGCCACCCCATGAATGGTATTAAGGAATACAATCCATCATCCACGCAATTATAACAAGTAATTAACGTGTAAAAGATATCTAGGGAGTAGTGAAATCTAAGTAAACACATTTTCTCCACTTATTGCTCACAACCTTAGTTTAATTTAGTTTATTTTCATTTCTAGTATTTTATTTTGATTGCATCTTTAGTATTGGGTTAGTTGACTAGCAACTAATTCCGCCCAAATCCTTAAAACCCGAGATTTTTACTTGCTTTCTAAAAAATATAAAAATACAAAAATAATCATCCCTCATCTTTAGAACTAGTATTTAGGTTTTCTAATCCTAGCGACACTATTCTTAGCTGAACGATCAATCCCCCGGTACTTGTCACTATACTATACTACAATGATCAGGTACACTGCCTGGTGGGGGTTGTAAGCTTCTCAAGATCCCTTGAGAGGTAAAGCCTGGTGCGAATCCCTACGCATCAAGTTTTTGGCGCCGTTGCCGGGGAATAGTTATTGTCTAGGTTAGAATCTCTTTTTATTAGGTCTACTTGCTAGATTCCTTTCTAGTGAGATTTTATTTTTATTTTTAGGTTTTCTTTAGTCTATCTTATTTCTTTGTGTTTTTGTTCGTAACTCTTCACCACCCGAAATCATGGACGATGGGAACATCCTTGAACCCGTCTTCCCACCACAACAAAACCCACCACTAGAACCTCTTAGGCCCCGGACCTTAGGAGAGTATTCCCGACCTAGCCACCAAGGCTACCGAAACACCATTGAGCTCACCGGAGACAATGTGACCCCCTTGCGATCCGACACCATCCGGTTGGTGCAAGGCGGATGTGCATTCCATGGACTTCGTTCCAAAGATCCAAACCAACATCTTAAGGACTTCCTCAAAATCGTAGATTCCATAGACCTAGGTGTTGAAACTAGAGAGACAACCCGATTACGCCTATTCCAATTCTCTCTACGGGATCAAGCTAGTCAATGGCTTGAGCGTTTACCCGCGGGATCCATCACCACATGGGATGATCTCACCACTCATTTCCTTGCTCAATTTTTCCCACCGGGGAGAACTACTAAGCTTAGAAATGACATCTTGATGTTCCAACAACGTCAAAATGAATCTTTTTATGAAGCATGGACTCGTTTCAAGGACTTACTCCAAAAAGTCCCTCATCATGGCATAGATCTTTGGCTCCAGGTCCAAATCTTTTATGACCATATCGATCTCTCCACGAGGCGAGCCATTGACCAATCGGCCGGTAGTAAGCTACGTGATCTAAGTGTGGAACAATCATGGGAACTCATAGAAGATCTTGCTCTCTATGACAACGAAAGTTGGAATGATCCCCGTGATTTGAACAAAACAGTCAAGGCAATATCTTTACCTTCGAACAATTCTAGCACTCCCGACCGTAGGATCATGGAACTTGAGGACCAAGTCAAGTTTCTCATGAAATCTTACCAAGCTCCTAAACCTTCAAGCCAAGTGAACAAAATCACTTCTTCATGCGAATTATGTAGTGGTCCCCACGACACTCGTGATTGTGTGGAACTCCCCGGAACAGCTTTTGCGGACTACGTATCCACGCGTACCGACGAAGCGGGAGATAAGCCTGGTGTGAATCCCTACGCATCAGCATAATCAGGTTGTCTCTCTAGTTACAACATCTAGGTCTATGGAATCTACGATTTTAAGGAAGTCCTTAAGATGTTGGTTAGGATATTCGGAACGAAGTCCATGGAATGCACATCCGCTTTGCACCAACCGGATGGTGTCGGATCGCAAGGGGGTCACATTGGCTCCGGTGAGCTCAATGGTGTTTCGGTAGCCTTGGTGGCTAGGTCGGGAATACTCTCCTAAGGTTCGGGGCCTAAGAGGTTCTAGTGGTAGGTTTTGTTGTGGTGGGATGACGGGTTCAAAGATGTTCCCATCGTCCATGATGTCGGGTGGTGAAGAGTTACGAACAAAAACACAAAGAAATAAGATAGACTAAAGAAATCCAAAAAATAAAAATAAAATCTTACTAGAAAGGAATCTAGCAAGTAGACCTAATAAAAAGAGATTCTAACCTAGACAATAACTATTCCCCAGGCTGCGGCGCCAAAAACTTGATACGTGGGAATCGCACCAGGCTTTACCTCTCAAGGGATCTTGAGAAGCTTACAACCCCCACCAGGCAGTGTACCTGATCGTTGTAGTATAGTATAGTGACAAGTACCGAGGGATTGATCGTTCAGCTAGGAATAGTGTCGCTAGGATTAGAAAACCTAAATACTAGTTCTAAAGATGAGGGATGATTATTTTTGTATTTTTATATTTTATGAAAAGCAAGTAAAAATCTCGGGGTTTGAAGGATTTGGGCGGAATTAGTTGCTAGTCAACTAACCCAATGCTAAAGATGCAATCAAAATAAAATATTAAAAATGAAAATAAACTAAATTAACTAAGGTTGTGAGCAATAAGTGGAGAAATTGTGTTTACTTAGATTTCACTACTCCCTAGATATCTTTTACATGTTAATTACTTGTTATAGTTGCGTGGATGACGGATTGTATTCCTTAATACCATTCATGGGGTGGCGCACTTAATTCCCCAATCCTATAAGTGCCTACTTCACTCCTATGTCGAGCCGATTAAGAAGCTCCTAACATGGGATCATTAGAATTTACTCATGCATTAAATACAACCAATAAAACCTAGTGCACGTCATTTCATGTTTCCTAAGACGTTCAAGCATGTTACCAATTGGAGATCTACCAGTTTTCTTAAGCCTAACATCGAAATCATTCATCCAATACAACCATAAACAAGTAATCAACACATAATTAACATCTAGGTTTCATTAGATCCAAGCAAACACAAGATAGATCTAGCCTAACATGATGGAATTAAGACAAGAACAAGATATAGACAACCAACACATAGACATATTGATTGAATTAAAAGAATACTTATCTCAATTACACATGAAAGGGATCAAGGGCTGAGAACCCTTGAAAAACCTGTAAAATTCGTACTAAGTTCGGACTTAGGGTTTCTCCAAAACTTCTCTCTCTTTAGTGTAAAAATTAGAAAACTATATATAGGAAATAGGGTCTGACGGCGTCAAGAACAAATTTGTGACGCCGTCATCTCGCCGCCAAAATAAATCTCGGACTGCAATGATCCAGATCTGACGCCGTCAAGTGTTATGTGTTTCCAGGCCGTCATGCATTTTACTCTTGACGCCCTACATCATGACGCCTTCAATTCTGTACTGGATCGTCATGGAAATTACTCTTGACGCCGTCACCTACTGTTCCCAGCAAGGAAAATTAAGACTTTGGCGTTTTCTTCACTTTTATGCTCTAAAAACGTCTGAATTGCTTCCTTTTCCAGATTTCACTCCCAAAGTACCTAAAATCACAAAAGGAACGATTTAGGGCAATATTTGATCAAATAAATTCAATTCCAGGCTTAAATGACCCCCTAAAAGTGGTTCATTTTTCGCCTCATCACAAAGCATTCCATAGCTCGTTCTCTTGGTACCCCCAAACGAGGGGGAGTACACATCAAGGGGGAGATATCTTCCCGTCAAATTTTCACGTTTGAAAATTGTCGGCATAACCTTTTTGATTTTACAAAAAGGGGGAGAAGTAAATATAAACTCACTAAAATACTTGTTTAAAAACTAATTTTTGAGTTAATGAGTTTAAGTTTTGTAATCATCAAAAAGGGGGAGATTGTTGATATAAATAATGTCTAAAAACGTTATTAATATTTCTCAATAAACCTATGTTTTGATAATCACAAAACTCAAATGAAATTAAGTCAAGATTAAGACGTAAACAAGTATTTAGTAACAAATATTTACCTCTACATCTAATATCACTTAAGGTATGCATAAACTAAGCATCTTATGCATTACATGATCAAAGGAAACCTTGTCTTAAGACATAACATTTTATAAAATGATACAAACATTTTATATATATTTGTCAATCATTTTTGGTATTGTTATATTAAACCACAAAGTTATGATTTCAAATTTCCAACCAAAAAGGGCAAATTTTATCCAGAAAAACTTTTCCAACATTCAGGAGGGCGGCCCCCTTAATTTTACTAGGCGGCCCCCTTAATCATTAAGGGGACCGCCCCCTAATTAAGGGGACCGGCATGCGCCAGAACAGTATTTTCTGGCCCTATAAATATTGGATCATTTCACATATTTTTCTCACCTTTTTGCACTATAAACTTTCTGATCCAACCTCCATTTCTAGATCTAAAATCCTTTGATCATATAATTCATAAGTCTTTGTTTCCAAGTGATCCAAAGCTTCATCCACTCAAGTGCAAGAAGAAGAACACTCCTCTACATCCATCTAATTGTAGTAGTGTTGTGATTAGCTAGTTTCATATTGTAGTAGTGTTAGATATTTGTAAAAGTGTTGTGTGAATTTGTTGATTATAGAAACTAGGTGTGTTGTAAAGTAGTTTAGTAGTTGTGACTTAGTTGTGCATAGAAGAAGGTGTGAAGTTGACAAGGTGTGAAGAAGGTGTGAAGTCTTGAAGAAGTTGTGAAGGTGTGAAGAAGGTGTGAAGCCTTGAAGAAGTTGTGAGATTGGTTCTAGCTACGATCAGAACTCGACATTTAGCTTAGTGTCGTTAACTCGTGTAAGCCAAGGTGTGTAAGGTTTCTCCACCATAAGGATTTTGTTGACATAGTGAAGAAAACTCTCGAGTGTGGTACTCGGGGAGTGGAGTAGGGCAAGGAAGGTGTCCTTGTAGCCAAACCACTATAAATCCGCGTGTTGTGGTTTGATCTTTCTAACTCTATCTTTTCTTCATTACATTTCAATACTTTCATTATTAGATTAGAATTGCTTATATTGGTTGTCACTTGAATTCACTTGAGATCGAATCGAAAGTTTTTAATAAGCTACGAAATATTTTGGTAATAAATTTAAAAAGGACGTAAAACTATTCAACCCCCCCCCCCCTTCTAGTTTTCCACAGCTTACCTTAGCCTATAGAATTCAATATCCATAAATTCTTCTTTTAGAATGTTTTCATTTCCATTGAAAAGGAAAAGCTTTGTCCCATTGTATCCATTTTGGACACCCATTTTGCCTATTATCGCAATTATCAATGGTTACAAATAATCAATGCTACATGAATGTATCAACTTAAGTAAAAATATATTGTTACCGTCCCAAATCTTCATCATGCACAACTGCAGGATTAAGAGGATTTTACCACGGTTCGGGCAAGTATCCACAAAATCACTAAACTCCTGTGCATAAGCACCCCACAAAGTGCACCTCAGTTCATTACCCCTGCAAATTTTTTGTAATATTACAAACAGTTTAAAATAAAAACATGAATTAGTTATAGTAAATCTAAAAGGGTACAACTTTAGTGTATATGATACGTACTCCTTATCAGCAAGTGTTAGGGGCTTTTTCTTCCCTGATCTCCCATTTTTATCGTAATTATCGAGATTGTCACAAGCAACCACATGTCTAATAACATCTACAAAAGCAAAATGGAGCCATAATATGATGCCTTATTTATACAGATGCATAACGTTTAAAAGGACTATGATTATGAATGTTTAAGATGCAGACGTAGAAAGCATTATATATATGAGCATAAAAATTTAAATGAGTAACCATTATACAGAAGTAAAAATTACTTACCAAACTGCCCATCTTCCTCCTGTTGAAGACCGGTTATTGTTTTGAAAGCTCTAAAATCAAAACCATAAACCGAACCGGTAAAATTAGCACACGGTTCAATCAGGGTATTGGACAAAAAACTCAGTCGAAGGGGTCTGTTGACCATGCGTTACTTTGGCTGAATTTCCCCAATACTATATCGAGAACGCATGACAGCACTGCCCTCTTGGAGCTTATGCTTAAACCCATTTACCAATGCCATACGCACAGTGGCCTGCATCTTAGAGCTCTGCAACAAATTAAATCTAACAAAAAAATCAAAAAATGTAACAGAATTGTTGGATTAACATTAACTTTGGGACATTAAACTTACTTGTTCATCCATAATAACTAATTCCATATTTTTAATGCCTGGTTTGCCATAGACATCCTGCATCCAACGCATCCAACTTCTTACTATTTGCACTCTCAGTTTTATGTTGTCCTTAACCGCCGACAAATCGTTGTTATAACCTGCAACATATGTAGCCATGGTTTTTGTGCTTATTGAAAGTGAATAGAGAAAAGGATGATGTGTGAAAGAAACGCATAACATAAACACATTATATAGATTGAAAGTTACTAACAATAAGCAAAATAATTTTTGAATTGTATAAAAGGAAAGTATTTTCCATATTTTTTTAATTTTTTAAAATAATCCAAACCATTTTACCCAATTGATAATATTAGGGTTTCATTCATAAAAAATGATAATCTAATTCGAATTATTAATCATTATAAGCAATTAAATCAAAATATGCAACAAAGAAATAGAGAACTTAATCATTAATCCTAACTTACAGATTAATGAAGAAGTACCAAACCAAAATTACATATTATACAGCTTGGTATATGAAGAAGTACCAAATCAAAAAAGTGAATAACTTACAGATTAATGAAGAAGTGCCAAATCAAAAAAGCCTGGCAAAAACACATCGCTATCAATGAGTTTACTAAAATAAGTGACACCGAAACGTAAGCTCCAAGTAATTGATCGATTTTCGTCCTCAAATCCGATTGCTTTGATTTATGGAAGGTGTTGTTAATATGATTTCTTAGAATAACAAATGTAGGGAGGAAGAATCGGGCCAAGAGAAACGCAAAATTGATGGAGGTGAGGTTTCATATTACAAAATATAGTGCATAGATAGGATTGTACACTTGGAGCTAAAAATGGTAATCCACATCAGAATATTAAAACGATTTTTAATGCTTTGCACTTAGGGGGACTTGTACAAAACTATCGTTTATTAGATAGTATATATATATATATATATATATATATATATATATATATATATATATATATATATATATATATATATATATATATATATATATTACATATACATATAAAAATATAAAAACATTTAACTTATACTTGATATTATAAAAAATATCCTCTCCACCAATTCAAGAGTTGCACGTTGATCATATTCGTCCACTGGTGGACGCAAAAATGTTGCAGCACCTCTCCATGTAGATTTATAATTTTGTAACAACATTGGCAAAACACTGCACACAAATTTATATAATTTCGTTAAAATCACTGTGGGTAAATCTACCCATGTCATTTGTGTGTAAAAGTCATGCGTGAGTATGACACATTTTTTTGTAGTATTTCATGGTTAAGCTAGTGACAAAATTACCAACAATTTTATAGTAATAATTTGTGGGTAAGTTCGTGATTAAATTACCAATAATTCTATAGGTAAATTGTGCCCTACATGTTTCCCTTTAATAAATGGATACTCATTGGAAAGATTTTTATAATCTATTCTTAAATTTTCAAATTACAACAAAATCAATTGAAATGCAAAATCCATACATCAAACTTCAAACCCAAAAATTCTCATAATTTAAAGTATACTATTATAAAAAGATCTTTCATACAAAGATTTTAAGTCTTCTAATATAAAAAATAGACAAATTTGAAGTATTAGTGCTGATACTAATAGGGTGTAAAATACAGACCAAATACTTTCATACTTCGATTGGAAAAACTGACCGAAATTGGTCCACTTTGAAAAAAAAAGAAAAAAAAAAAACCCTAAAGTGTACTTTCTGTGTGTACAAAGTAACTTTGTCCGCGATATATATATTTTTCCTAGTGGTGATATTCACCAAGTCGTAATAATATAATCAATGAAGCTTGTGAGTCGCATAAAAGTTCAAAAAAACAAAATTCGAGTAGCTAAGTTCAAATTCGAAAATGATATAAAAAATTCTACAAAAGATAAAGCTATAATGATTATACAGAAACTGTTTTCAACTAACATGTAAACCGTTTAGCTCGTTAACCTAAATTTTAAGATCAAACTCACTCAATAATCGGAAAGATGTACAGAGTATTTGTTTACAATATATTCACGTATATTTGTTTATCACATAATCATATATGATTCTAATATATTCTTATGTTCCCAAGCCTACCAAAGCCTAGCCGTAAGCTGTATATGTTTACAGGTTTACGATATTGTTTATAGATTTTTGAATATCGTATTATTGAATCAACATTATCAACAACAGTACATCTAACAAGTAATACTGAACTAAAATATAACTAAGCTTTGAAGTTTACCTCTTGCAGTCGAATTCTAAACTTGAATAAAAAACAGATCTTCCAATTGGGATTAGGTTTTGAACATATGACTAAGCTTTGAAGTTTACGCTCTTTTACAATCTATGCAGGTATATATACTTATGGGATCAGGTGTTAAACATGTTTTAAGAATGGAATGTTTAAAGCATTACATAATTATATAAGGCATGTTTATAGCCTTGTTATACACGCGTAATTGTTTACATGGTTGTTTATAGCACCGACTATAGCATTACATAATTGAAATTGGTTTTCTTTTGTTCCGCGTAATTGTTTACATGGTTGTTTATAGCACCGACTATAGCATTACATAATTGAAATTAGTTTTCTTTTGTTTGACTTTTAAGCGTTTACTATGATTTTGGTACACTGTTGTTAGTTTTCTTGTCGTTCTTCCTTCCGCAAGAGTCTGGCTCTGGAAGGTATGCTTGGTTTCTGTCTTTTGGTGACTGGAGGTTTTTCTAGTCAATGGACTTGTTTCTAATCGAGTTATCACTATGTCTATCCCTTGGAATTCCTGTAGCAGAAGTGTGAAATAATGTTGCAATTCAACATAGTTACATTTTGAAGTCATCATTAATGTTTCGATTCACGTTAATACCAACTTACCAAGTGACTTGACCATAATCTAAATCTTTTTTTTTTTTTTTTTTTTTTTTTTTTTTTTTTTTTTTTTTGTCATGAAATAATAATTAACTGCAAAGAGAACAAATTCATATTGTCAAGAATTTGACCATAAACAATGACAACTTAGAAAATATTGTTAGTATCAACATCTTACGTATTTAATGCTAAGGATATATTTAATCACTACGAAACTCCTTAGCAATTTCCATCGACATAGACATATTTAAAGTATTTAGGTCAATTTTCAGTTTTTACCAATTTAACTTATGACGTTGGATATCTTGATGGCTTCTGTTTCTTATAAATTGTTGTGTTCGAATCAAGAAAAATAACTCGAAAATGGCGTTGAAAGTTTTATCCGCGCTTGATGTTGCGAGGACACAATATTACCACTTTAAAGCGATCATAATCGCAGGTATGGGTTTATTTACTGATAGTTACGATTTATTTTGTATCCCTCCAATCATGAGAATGATCGGAAGGATATATTACCCTGAGATACATCGAGAAGTGGACCAGAAAAGATGGTTCGAAGTCCCAACCCTCATTGCATCCTCGATGATTGGGGTTGCATTAATGGGGACTGTGATTGGTCAACTAGTTTTTGGTAGGCTCGGTGACCGTGTCGGACGTCGTCATGTGTACGGTGTTTCGCTCATGATGATGGTTGTGGGATCAGTTGGATGCGGATTGTCGCTCTCGATATTGATGCCAATGGTGTTTGTGAGTCTTGGGTTTTCTCGGTTTGTACTTGGGATTGGGATTGGAGGGGATTATCCTTTATCGGCAACAATTATGTCCGAGTTTGCCAATAAGAGGACTCGTGGAGCGTTTATAGCAGGCGTGTTTTCCATGCAAGGTTTCGGGATATTGCTGAGTTCGCTTGTTACTATGATTGTTTGCTCTATTTTTAAAGCATGTGCACACGGCCTAAAATCACCGAAGGATCTCCAAATTTCGGAGAAAATCGCTCCGGTCCCACCCGAGGCAGATGTGGCGTGGCGGCTTATTCTCATGATTGGTGCAATTCCGGCATCTATGACTTGTTATTGGCGGATGAAAATGCCTGAAACTGCCCGGTATAACCACATCTCGTTTAGTTTATAGTTTTGGTAGGCTCGTAGCAACTACTTATTGGTCGCTAACAACATATTATAACTTTCTTATAAATTATTTTACGATGCTTTTGGGTCTTATGTCCAAAATCATTACGAAAAGCTGGGTTTAGTGTTTACCCTTTTTACCATTTAATTCAACAAATTGCATGTGTTGTTAAAAATGGTTATCTGATTATTAAACAAGCATACACAAAATTTCATTTACTCATTCAAACTACTTTTGAGCTTTTAAAAAACGTAATAAGCATATAGTAGCAGTCCCAATCTACTCCTAATGGTGTTTCAAAACTGATTTTTTGTGCAACTTCTTAATCATTTCAGTCATAAAAATGAGATTTCCTAACGAGTGATCTGTTGTCT
Source organism: Artemisia argyi (assembly GCA_030686995.1). Taxonomy (NCBI): domain Eukaryota; kingdom Viridiplantae; phylum Streptophyta; class Magnoliopsida; order Asterales; family Asteraceae; genus Artemisia; species Artemisia argyi. The sequence goes on from CM060684.1 coordinate 27,708,614, forward strand.
TTCTTTGAATACTACTTTCAAGATTCACAGCTTTGGTGGAGAAAAATACATTACAAGCAGCAAAAGACATGGAAAAAGTGATGAATGTATCCTTAAGTACAATCCGTGAAGATGTCGAAATGATGGACACGCCCAACAGTCGTGCAGCTTTCACGAACACGTACCCTTTCTTCTCTCGAGAATTTTTCCGTAGACATGGTCGTGATCTCGCTGCTGCATCAATGAATTGGTTTCTCATCGATATTGTCTTCTATAGTCTCAATTTATTGATTTTATTCCAATATCACGCATTTAAAGGCAAAATGGCTCCAAAAAGCCACATGAACATTTATGATGATGCATGGCACGTAGCAGAATTCCAAGCACTCGTTGCAGTTTGTGCAACGATCCCGGGATATTTCGTGACAGTTTACATGATTGATTATGTTGGGAGAGTAAAAATCCAAGCAGCCGGGTTCTTTTTCATGGCTGTTAGTCTGTTTACCATCGCGAAAGTTAACACAGGCGGGTGGGGATCTGATCCAGGTACTGGTTTTATCATACTTTATGGACTTACCTTCTTTTTTTGTAATTTCGGGCCGAATACAACAACTTTTATAGTCCCGGCAGAGCTTTTCCCTGCAAGGTTTCGTGCAACCTGTCATGGGATTTCGGGTGCATTTGGAAAAGTGGGAGCGATAGTTGGAACAGTTGGATTTTTGTGGGTTTCTCGAGATAGTCCAAACGGGCAAGAAGTATCGGACGTGTTGATGGCGATGGGTGGCTTTTGCGTGTTGGGGTTTTTCGTGACGTACTTTTTTACTCGAGAGACAATGGACAGGTCATTGGAAGAGAATGAGAATGTTGATGAGTTTACAGGTGTTTGTTTCGTCAGATTTTGGCCCAACAAGGTTTGGGCGAAAAGAACACAAACAAACACAAGTGAATGATCCTTTACTATCCATATATCAGATGTAAGAAAATATCCCATTGTATTTGTGTCAAACTATATATCCTTGTAAATTAGTCTGAAACAAGTAACCAACTCATGAACCAAGTAACCAACTCAGACTATGGTTATATGAAAGTTTATATTACTAGCTAGCAGCATGTATTGCATTTATTGAAATTTAAGAAAGAGGGGTGTTTTAGTTATGTCATACACGTTCTTGTATTACCAAAATTGAAAACAAAGACGCATAGCAGTTACATGAGTTCAGATGTGTTATTGGTATGCAAAATTTTACCTACTAGGCTGTTTGCATAAAAATTTAGAGTAATTCCTCTTTTTCCTGTCAGGAACAGACTAGTCTCTACAAGCTCCGGTGTGGCACTTAGTTCTCGAGCAAAGTCAGCCTAGGGTGTGTTTCTTTTTTTCTCCTGTTTCGATATGATATCTTTTTCAACAAATGCAACTTGTTGGTAACAAAATTGTTTGAGCAAATACTGTTTCCTTTTTATGCTTAATAAAACATTTTAATATGATAAGTGACGATTTTACCCTTGCATTTGTTGTAACTAACACCAACCTTACCCCTTTCATTCTTATAACAGGAACCACAAACCATATACATCAATATCTATGGATTACAGTCCGAAGTAAAATCCAATTTATCAATCAAAGCTCATAAAAAAAACCAATTTATCAATTACAATCTTTAAACAAAAAACCCCATTCCTTACTTGCATCGAATCACATAACTATACATCTATATTTTTAAGAAAATATTTCAACATCAAATTTCAGTTACAGCCCCAATAAAACATTACGAAAACATTACGTAGTATTTCAGAGGGTTGTTCGAATTAAAGGTTTTAGAAGACAAATGAACAGGGTAGTGGAGAAAGGGCCAGATTAGTTGTGTGAAGGTGGCAGCAGAACGGTGGCGTGGAGGCAACAGTGGAAGTGGAGCGGCGGTGGAAGACCCGTGTGGTAGTGATGGGCAGATGAAACTATGAAAAGTTAACTAGCAAGAAGAAGAAGAAAATGGTAGGTGTAAATAGAGAGAAAAAAGATGTGAGAGTAAAACAGACTTTATGTTTAAGGGTGGTTCCTGATTGTGAATAGGTGTGGTTTTTGTTCCCATGTGCATCTAGGATATCGTTTCCTAAAAAGCAAAAAAGAAACACAATGTTGCACTGGTTTGAAAAAGAATATGTTACCAAATAGAGCCGGCAATTTTGACACGAAATCTGTTAACACGACACGACACGACCTGTTCTTAACAGGTTTCGTGTTTGACCTTAACAGGTTTCGTGTCTTAACAGGTCAGACCTGTTAAGACCTGTTATGACCTGTTAATATATATATATATATATATATATATATATATATATATATATATATATATATATATATATATATATATATATATATATAATCCTTAAAATTAAAAACCCTAAAATCCTAATCTATTCTATTATCTATTCATGTGGGTCTTTGAAATTGTATGAACTTTTGCATTATGTATCATTATGTATGTTAACAGGTTCTTAACAAGTGCATGTTAACAGGTTAACAGGTCTTAACAGGTTCTTGTATCATTCGATTTGGTCATATGCATGTTAACAGGTTCTTAACAGGTCTTAACAGGTGCACCTGTTTATTTTCGTGTCGTGTTCGTGTTTGAGAAAAATGACATGATTAGTTAACAGGTCGTGTTCGTGTTTGGCCTTAACAGGTTCGTGTCTTAACAGGTTCGTGTAACCTGTTATGCCAGCTCTATTACCAAACACCCATTAAGCAAAAAATAAGGAGGCCTAACTCTGAACAATCCTAAAATATATGCATAGTGTAACGCATTTTAATGGTAAATTAAATCAAACCATTGTTGAATCTATAGCTAATTTGTTAGTTAATGAAATCACCTAATAATATGATGTAGAAAACGCATGTGTCAACATGAACCCAACTTAAGTGATGTTGTGATAAAATCAAGAGAAAACACTAATATTATGAAGGACATGATACAAATGAGGTAGATTTGATGTTTTTCTCTTTCCTCCACATACACAACCAACACATACAAACAATCTATATTTTTTTTACCATTTATTAACAACCGAACCTAACAAAATACTTACCAAAACAATAAGAGCATTGTTATAGTCTCCTACAATATCTTCATACTAATACTCCAACACACACAACAATATTATATATTTTTTCTTCACTCATTCTCTCTCTTCATTTAAACCGGCAGTTCCAACACTTGTCAGGGTCTTATGAGTAAGAGAATTTGTAAGAACATGAAGTAAGAAGATTTATCATTTTTCAAACAATAAATAGTACAAATAAATGAGGGTAAAAAACAAAAAAGTGACAGCCACTAAAATAGTGTCATTTGGCAAATGTTGGATTGGCAATCTAGTTTGCCATACAATCAAATTGTGAGATAGATTGTTTACAAAAAAAAAAAAAAAAAAAAAAAAAAAAAAAAAAAAAACCCTACTATCTTGGCATGTATTTTGGGTTGCCAATTCTCCCGATTAAAATAGTCTAAGCTTAGATGTGAGACAGGTGCTGTAACTCCCGTAATTTTTCCCATTAATAGTAAAAGTTAAGCAAAGACTAATATATCATTACGTTAATTAACAACATTTTTACCAATAAAAAAATTTTTGTTTATCAAATATGCTATGTTACTCGAAATCACTACGATGTTTATAATCCCTTTTCCCTCGGAACGATGCTCACACATGTACCACTATAGTCTAAAAATCGCGAGAATATTAAACTTTTACCACATACGAACTTACGTAACATATTTTAACAAAACGCGTTCGACAACTTCCGGACTCACGTAAACGTCTCACTAAATATTTACTAAACCTTTCACTAATCACAAACTAATTATTTTTACTAATCCTAATTACACCTAACCGGACCCTTAATTATATCCTAAGCCCAATAATTATTTTTCGGCCTGTTACTATTCACAGCCCATGATTTTAAGCCCAAACCTCTTATACTTGTTTTGAAACATGCGACTAGACCAAGCCAAGAACGCGTCTCGTGCTCCCAAATCTTACACACTACTCACACATATTTTAACACATTCTCTTTTCTCACCTAGCCAACTTCGAGTGTATCAATTCTCAGCTTCCCATGTCGAGTTTAACTACGTTTTCACTAGGCAAAGTGTTTTGTCCAAAAACGATTTCATACGATTTTAACTAATCCAAAACTAAACCGTTTTGAACCCCGTTTGCTTCTATTGAGTCCTAAAACCATTTCTAACTCAAACTCATGTTTAAATATTACACTCTATCAATCATCACCGAGCCTAGCCAAAGTTTACAAATCATTTGCTTAACAAAAAAATGTGTCGACATGTATTTTTAAAACAAGATAGTACTCCCTCTTTTCATGCACTCACACACATATATTTTATGATCTTAGGCAAGGTACTAGTTCATTTTTAAAAGAGAAACTACAAGTACAATCCATTTTTATATTTGAAACCACACGTTTCTTTTGAACTAGATAGGATGTCGATAAACTAGAGACAAACAAGAAAGAACATGTTGCGTCTTACACTCAAAAGACTTTTGGTAAACACGTAAACATCCCATCTCATTAATTTTGGTCAGTAGGATACTTAAAAATTGCATATTTATACGCCATGCATGCATGCACTCATTCACAACTCACATGCAAATCAAATTTTACAAAAACTAAGTCCTAGTGATAGTTTTCTACTCCAAAACGTTTTGGCAAAAAACTCTAGTATTTCCAATCGGGTTTAGGAGAAACCAATCTTTGTTTGTGAACCTTGGTTGAGTCGACATACACGCTACACTCTCGTACTACCCATTCCTCGACTCTACGATCCGTTTTACCCCATCATCTTGGTGTAGTAAGTCTCGTCTTCTCTTTTCCATTTTTACTTAAAAACATATACTTTGATTTCTACGTACATTGTCACTTTCACTCGAACCTTATTACTCACAATCTACATAAACAACATATACGTATTCTTCATCCGTCTATATATTTAACACGATATCTATCAAGACACATAAAGTTTTGAATCCTAAAGTCATGTATAAACAATTTTGAAACACATTTCTACGTTACATCGACCCATGCATTACATGCAAAACACTTAGATTTTTCTAAGTCTTTTACTTAAAAACTCGTCCCATGCAAACCTAGAAACGAACGTATATCTTTAAATTTTACGTAACAAGCCTACCCTTTTATTTCGTAATCTATTAGACAACCTAACTAACAACCATTTTCATATAAAGACCTTGTGATTATACTCACGTCTCGACCCTTTAAATGATGCAAAGCATCGTAACATAAAACTATTTTCGAAAACAACTAAACAACCGTGGAAAATAAGCTAACACAATAAGCAGTCTTAATAAGCTGTTTCATAATGTTTTTAGTATCCTAAGATAAGCCCAAAACCAAGCCCAAAACCTTTGTAAGCCCAATGGATTTAAAAAGCTTAACGGGCCTAGTCCTTTTTCGTTAAAAAGCCCATTAAGCCACGAATAAGCTTTTTCGACAAATAAGCAGTTTTGAAAAGTTCAATAAGCTATTTTTAACTTATTTAAGAAATAAAAACACTAAGTTTCGAATTTGGTGAATTTTGGACTAAATTTGCAAAAATTATAACTTTCGGGTTAAAAGTGTCAATTTTATAAAGTTAAGGTAAAAACTGTCTTTTTCGAAACATAGGATGAAAAACTGATTTTTATAAACTTTTGGATGAAAAGTGTAAAAGTTATAACTTTTGGACTTAAAACGTAATAATATTTAACTTTGAACTAACGGTGTAACGCTAACGCCGTTAGGGTAAAAAATGTGAAAACTTGGAAAAGACAAAGGGCCATATACTATAATTAATATTTTCATTTTGACTTTTCATTTTACGATTTCACATCACGACGTTTACCTTTTTAATTCAAACTATTATTATTATTATTAAACTTTACGTTATATATATATATATATATATATATATATATATATATATATATATATATATATATATATATATATATATATATATATATATATATATATATATATATATATATATATATATAACTAAACTTACGATATTTTATCAAACCACAAGTTTTGCTATCGTTAAACCAACAACTCACATAATCTGAAACTACTCGCGATTAAACCATTAAGACTATCAAACACTAAAACTTGCCATATATTATCTAGGTCTTGTGTGGAGCTGTTTCCTTATTGCAAACTGAGTATCGATACTTTTACCACTGTACCACTAAGGTGAGTTCATAGCCCACTTTTATATAACTGTTTTCGTGGGGAGATACATGCTATAAAAACTGAACACAAGTATTTTTCTTGGTATGCTATGCCTGATATTGTTATTGCTTAAGTACATTATTGCCAAAAGTCCCTCATATCATGAACCTTAGTCACTTGTAGGGTGAACGTAAATAATTGTGGATAGATCTATTAGGGATTGACAATCCCCGTTTGGTCGCTAGAGGAAAGCCACCAAACACACTTTATTTGAAATCTAATAGGTAACTGGCAAGAACCTATCCAGAGGGCCATTGTTACTATTATCCATCATATTTGATGAGATCTGTTAATCGGATGAGTGTCATGAGCTTAATGCAATATCAACTGTTTTTAACTTATAATTGTAAACCGGTGCAATTATCACTTATAGCTTGTGTTCAACTATTAAACTTAAACCTATGAATATCACTCAACTTTTGTTGATTTTTAGCATGTTTATCTCAGGTCCATAATGAGCAAGGATGGGACGGAGGAGCACGAAATTCTTACAAAGGCTATAAATTTTACTATCATTCGAAAACTTATTTAACAAACTTTGAAACCACTGGGACCTCATTTTGAAAACTCTGATATTTATAAAATTCGAATGATAAAAGTTTTAGATTTACTAAATTGATAATCATTTTCTACTGAAAAACTGTGAGCTGTGAAGTAACACTCAATCTTTATTCCGCTGCAAGTATTCTAAAATTGGGGGTGTTACAGATTGGCATCAGAGCCTTGGTTATAGCGAAACGGTCTAATACAGATCCGAACTATAACCGGTTTTACAAACCAAAACATTTTATAGCCTTACACTCTCTGTGCCTTCCGTGTCTGCAGACTACCTTGCTCACTACATTACCTGTTAAGATTATTCTGCATGTTTAGAAATTGCGCTTACACCATTATTATTTCATCCGTACTGTTATATCTTTAACGTAAAAGTTACTTATAAAATACTATTCTCGGTTACTACAGTAACATGTCTCCAAAAACTTTCGTGAATGTCGAAACTACTCTCCGTAATACTAATACATCACCTATCAATCAAAATTCTCCAAATACTGAAGACCCCTACGTACAAATATCACAGCCCCAGCTTGATATAGAAATCACTCAGAGATCACTCCCATCGTCACCTAATTGCTCACCTTTACGTCAAAAACTCAGGAGAGCTACTGAATCATATGAAGATGTGATTGGTGGTCAGGCAACATTCGAAATTGGACAAAGTTCACGTCAAGAGATGCCATGGAAGAATGTTGAGCCAAATTCTCCATTACCTTACACTTTAGATTCCCCAATACCAGATATCCCAAATAATTTATCCTCGCCTAATTCCCCCAACTACAATATAAGCACTCCTGATTCAATATGGACTCTTGTTTATCGATAAGCCAGCATATTAGATGCTCACACTGAACAGCTAAAAGGTTTACAACCAACACAATTTGAATGGTACGATCGTAGCCTTGACGCATTGTTCAAAAGAGCGGATGCTGAAAGACGAGCAATGTGTGAATTAGGAATAAAGGTTAATGAGATAAAGGACAACACCAACCAGGAACTTGGAAGCTTGGATTCTAGGGTCCGTTATGCAAGAAGAGAACACGGTCATACACATGGTAGAGTTGAAGATATTGAAAGGACCCTATGGATAGCCAGAGACACAGCAAGAAACCAGAGTCAAAATATTGCCGCATTAGAGACTATGTTGGCTAATCAAATGAACACGTGTCAGGAACGTTTCTCAAACATGGAAGCAGCACAACTTGAACTGGAGAAAGAGATTAGAGATTTACGTCAGAGGCGTAACTAATCTTAAGTTTACAAGTATCCCTGTTGCACCTACTAAACCAGACAGATTTGGTTAGTATTTCATGTAATGTTCAATAAAGCTGAACCTTTCAAAACTTGTAATCAAATCATAATGTATAATAACCTTCTTTTCTGTTACACCTCTTCGTTAGAAATCAATCCTTCCTGTCATATCAAACATGCAGTTTATGAATCCTCATACCTTCATGCAAAAACCTCATCATTTGTTATTTGATGAACAAATGACTCCAAGTAGATCAATGACATATTAATAAAAGACCTTGTACTAGTTGTTCTACAAAAACATTCAGCCAAGTTATTAATATTATGTTAACATCTACAATAATTATTCAAATCTACCGTAAGATTTCTTACAATTGTTAAGATTTCTTAAACATACCATAATTAACCAGAAACCAAAGGATTGTCTAAAAATGAATTTTCAAGAGAGAACTTGAAAGATGAAGAGAAATTTATTTTAGTAGACAAATCGGTTTGTTCCTTAGTAATCCCATATCAAGAGTTGATTATCTATCTATGATACAACACAGACATATCTTGAAATTAGATTACAGTAAGGATTCAATTCAGTCTATCATCAATGAAATAATTAGATTCATTATTTAAAATATTCTGACATCAGATGGATTCTAAGTTAAGTTTCATTAATGATTTCAGAAGATGGACAACATGAACAATACCTATACTCCATCATCATCAAAAATCACCATGACTACTGAAGATGTCAAGAAATTGGTAAGCAACATCATGTCAGTAGTACTTAAAGGGGCCACCATAGTTTATCCAAGAGAAGAGTCGGATACATCTGATAAGCATAACCATGAAAGCTGCATGGAATATAGGCCAACCCCCTTTAAAACTTCAGAAAGAATGACTAACCCTATCATCACCCATAACCAAGAGATTAGGCAAGAAGTTAGACCTAATGGAAATAAACAAAAGTGAAAACTCACTGAATTAGGGACCAACAACCCCATCTACTGCAATTTCACCAATGCTAAAGACTGCTACCATAAACATCTAGAAGATCGTATCAACTATCATCGCCAACTGGAATACAAACAAAAAGCTAATAGAGACTACCTCGCCACACCTGTTACCAGAAGGGGATATCATGGAAGTAAACCCCTGTGTCGAAAATGCGAGAAGCATCACACAGGAATCTGCAAGGTTAAATGCATGGAGTGTCAGAAAACAGGTCACAAGGCAACTAACTGTAGGATTTTGGATAACAAGGGACAAACAACAACTGTAATATGCCACGGATGTGGTGCAAAAGGACACTACAAGAACCAATGTCCAAACTACAATATAAATGGGAAAGCCAAGACTTTTACAAGGAAATGAAAACTCTTCAAAGACTTCAATCGTATCAGGAATGATTACTAGATTTATGCAGATGAATAAATTCCTGTTGTGAATAAATAAACTCTAGTTCAAAAATTTCCTGATTGTACCTCTTCCTTGTATTTTATTTTAAGTTACGATGGATGTAACCTAAGTATAACAACTATCCTTCTACCGTATCGAAAAATCTACCTTGTAATATTTCCGTGATAATCATAATCTACGTCAATTTGAATTTCTATTCCGTTTACCAAATAACAGTATACTGTTATTACCCTATAAATTCCTGACTCATCATCATAGTAAAAAAAATAAAAAAATAAAAAAATAAAAAAAAAATCCTACTTATTTCTTAAAAGAAATTACGTGTTATATTATAAAAAAAAACAACACGTTGAACACCATCTAAAACAATTTAAAGAAAAGCATAAATACCACTGTGACTGAGCCAAGCATCACATCCTTTAGTCCTCAATTATACATAGCCTGATCAACTATGTCTAATTTAGGAAGAATCATGTTATGAAAGAACAGTCATGATTTCAGATTTTCTAAATAACAATATTCATTTAAAAGCAAAAGATAGTGATAAACTGAACTATTCATAAATGTTACAAACTACAACAAATACCTATCTTATTCCCTCATCATTATGACGAGAAGCCGACAAAAGTACAAATAGGAAAACCCTAATAATTCGCAAGGGCTGACAGAAAACTCCGATAACGAAAAGTTTATCCGAATCCATGGAAATTAATAAATAAACAAATAATTAGCATCGGAAGTGCTAACGTTACAATAATTACAATATAAACCATAGAATCTTCAATAGGTTGATCCGTTATGACAATAAAGACCCCCACCAACATAACAATAGCAAGAGCCACCACAGGATGAATCACCCTAATTATGCTGAAAGATAAATATAAACAAATCATTAAAAACAATAACGAGACAAATTCCTAAAAATAAAACGAGTTTTATTCCTTATTCGTTAAAAATACATAGAAACACGACAAAGACTTAATTTAAAACAACCCTAGCTCATGATTATTACCCCCATATCTTGTCTACGGTAATGGCTAGGACTGTGAGGGGTACGACAAACAACAATATCGCAACCAAGAATCCAAAGTCTTCATCTGGAACATACGCTAAGTAGATAGCGGTAAGGACGACATACACAATCGCTAGTATAGTGATAAGGTGCGGCATTTTGAAGATGGGAAATGAGAAGCAAATGGTGGGTGGAAGAAATTGAAATTTGAAAGGGATATTTGTAGGTAGAAATCTAGCCGTTAGTTACTATTCCGGACCGTTGGAAATTACTATTCCCGACCGTTGGACACTATGCACCTAGCCATTATTTTACTGTTCATAACCATTACCTTCAATATTCACAACCCTTAAATACATTAGTTACTTGGTCTTGTCTAGTACAAATGAGTCTAACTGAATCACGTTTCCTAAATTTTAATAATGATAATCTCTCGACAACCCTCTAATCAAATTTCCCTACTCCAGGAATTTCGTTAAACTTGAATTCCGGGATGGAATTCAGAATAAGGGGTAGTGTCACACCTCGCCACGGCGGAAACGCGCGGGTGTAACTTCATGGATATCATCACAACACCTGGTGTCCACATAGAGAACAACTACATGCACATAATTAGAGCCATGTACAAACACAAAGTGTTGTAACAATACCCCAAAATAAAATAACCAAAACAAAACATAAATCCAAACATAAATGATAAACCACTTCCAATGCATCTAAGGTCTCGTCTATCCACATCCTTCTATCTTATCCTTAGAAAGCTCACCTGAAAATGATGCTTAAAACGTCAACATAATGTTGGTGAGATTCATAGGTTTAAGACTCAACACACAAGGCAACCGAATTCACTGTGATTACAAAATATAGCTGGACAAATAAATTATAGTTATCATAAAGCTACATGCATTTGCAAGTCAATATCCACACACAAAGGCAACAACACTCATAAGGCAACCATTAGGACGGCTCGTGTCCCCCGATCCCATAATCATCAATTAGGTCGCATGCGCGAGCAACAGGATAAGCATCCTCCTAATTGGATCCCAAAAACATATCATCAATTAGGTCGCTAACCTAATTGGATCCCAAAAACATATCATCAATTAGGTCGCTAACCTAATTGGATCCCATAAACATCCACACAAGCAAATAATCACACATAGCATACATACGATAACATTATAAGTCCAAGCTCTTTAATACCACACACATAATCACAGTAAACCAAATCATTTAAGACAAGCATCATTCCCATCCCAAGTTTAAAACAAAGTAAAAATATGGGACTATAAACTCACCTTAAACTCCGCAGCTTCCACAAAACAACTCACAATCTATAACACACAAAAACAATTCACATCACACAAGGTCAAGCTAAAAGCTACAACCCATGTAATACTCATATGATGGATATCTAAGACTCATATGACCCACCATGGATCTCCTAGACACCACACTAACCACTACCATAACTTAATAAATCCCTTGCACTCTAAAACTCAGAAAACGCAGAATTTTTGAGTACATTCACTCACATGAAATCACGACAAATAAAGTTTAACAACTCACACCAAAAATTTACCATGGTCTCTCATAAGCATAGAAGCTAATCCCAGAAGTCCATGGACCAATAACACACACAAGTACTCATAGAAAATTCAAACTTGTAGACTACTCAAATTCGGATCTGAACGCACACCAAAAAGTTTTGATTTTTAATAATTACTTCCACAAGTTTTTATCGCGAATCCTCTTCGTGATAGTCTAATATGACCTAAAACTTAACTATTCCAGAAGACCAAGTCGAAATACCACTTTTACAACCACATGCCACCCTCAAACTTTTACCCAAAATCTGTCCCGATTTGACAGCTTTGACATCTTAACAAAGAAAAATCAAAAGACCGACTTCCCGACCTCAAAATTGATCGTGGCTGGACTTTTTGGAAAGCTCTTTCATTATACTACAATTTAGACTTAAAATTCGTAACTTAACTCATAACCATCTGTTATGTACACTCACATCTTTACAGCCTTACAAATCTGTCCAAACCCTAACTCAATAACTAACATGTTTTACGCTCAATTCTCTTCACCAATCATCATAATATTACTAATTATTGATCCCAACATGTTTTATAACATTAATTTACAGAAGTTAACACAAACCCTAATCCATCATATAATTATTACATGAATTATATTAATTAATCAATTAATTGAACATGTATTTTAAGAATTTTACCTTGATTCTTGATTATTGCTTCACAATTATAAACCCTAATTTTTTCTTCTTCTTTTCTCTCTTGGATCGACCCATAATTGCATAAAAAACATTTTAGGGGTGTTTGGTTTGATATATATATTAATTATGGATAATCCTTGGGCCTAAGAGTCATATTTGGACTCAAATTGGGTTTTCTTTTTCCCCCTTATCCCTAAAATCCGAATTTTACATATATAAAATATATATATTTTTATTTTTTTTTATTAAATTTATTTATTACACTCAAAACCTCATACTTTTCATATTTTATAAACTCTCAAAACAAAACCTAACGTCTTACGCGATAAACCTTAATTTTACGATAAACCGGAAAAATATCATTTTCAAAACAAAGTTTCCAAAAATAGAATTTCACACTCTTTTTGAAATATAACTCATAAAAACAAATCCCACGTAACTTACTAACGCTCAATTACTTGAACGAAGCCTCGTTACGCAAAAACATAAAAACACCAAAACTACACAAGTCATTTCTACACCACAAAGGTGATCAAAATGAACTTTCCCAAATTCCAAACTTTCCAAATCACAATAAAAACCATTTACGCAAAGGGATTTAGTGCTAAAACCAACCTATATCACTTCAAACACCTAAGACACACCAAACAAACATCAACCGAGTCAAGACTATCAGTCAAACTGACCTGCTAAAACCACGGTTGTTACATCATCCCCCACTTAGGGAAATCGCGTCCCGAGATTTCAACGACTATAGTCACCACTCACAACAGCAAAAGGAAATTTATGGATTTTTAAGCGGACAAATACCACCCCATAAACTCACAGAGAAAGAATCGCAAAAATGTGAACCGACTAAATACTCGAATTCACACAATAGAAAACATTTCGTCACTCCAACAATACACGCAATTAGATACACTCCTCGATCAATAATACCAACAATCCAAACGACTTCTCACATGTAGGTACGATACCCTCGAACCAAATGAAAACCCGAATGGTAACCGCAAGATGCACTCACAAATAACAAATACTCATAAAACAAACATTAATTACCTCTGATTCCTCACGCTCCCAAGTAAACTCAGGACCACGCTTAGAATCCCACCATACCTTTACCAACGCTATCTCACCACACTTCAAACTCTTAACATCTCATTTCCATAATCTCAATAGGTTTCTCGACAAAATGAAAAGTCTTGTCAACCGTACTCTGATCTAATGGCACATGCAGACTAGCATCCGCCAAACACTTCTTTCAATTAGATACGTGAAACGTATCATGCACTTTACTTCACTCCTCAGGAAAAATTCAACCGATATATCTCAAATTCAATCCTTTCCGTAAATCTCAAATGGTCCTACGTATCTCGGTGCTAGCTTGCCTTTCTTACCGAAACGCACAACACCCTTCCAAGGAGATACTTTTAACCTCACAATATCACCAACACCAAACTCTAAGGCTTACAGCAATTATTCGCATAACTCTTTTTGGCGATCTTTTGCTGCCTTAAGTCTTTTCCTTAGCCAGAAAACCTTATTCGTAGTCTCTCGTTCTAGTTCAGGACCAATTAGTTGGCTTGTTCCAACCTTTGCCCACAGAACATTCCATACAACTTTTCACACGACACATACTCCACACTAGAATGATAATTGTTGATATAGAAGAACTCAGGTAAGGGTAAATGTATTCCCCGACTTCCTCCAACATCAAACACACCCATGCTCTCAGCTCATCATCCAACGCCTAATTTGTACGCTCACTTAATCCATTCATTTAAGAACGATAAGTCGTACTCATCTTTATATGCTATCTCAAGGCTACATAACACGTTTACCACTATCGCGAAGTAGGTATTTCATCTTGATATAAGCTGATTGACACGACACCCCACGTCTCTCTACCAACTCATCAAATGAAATGTCTCACCAGTTCCTTCTCAACAAAATCTCCAAGCATCTTTGACCGCTGCATCACCATAATAATCGTTGACATCAACACTCACCTTCAAGCGTATCAACCACTTGCTAAGGTAATAATACGTTTTATCCATTCTCGGATGCATCAAATACCTTGCATGATTGATGTCCTTACGCTTCCTCTTAATGAAACCAATAGCTGGTCCGCACAGTACATTCCTCCATCCTCGTTCCTTTCCATTTACTGGTCTAAACCAAGTAATCATTCTTCTTTCATGTTCTCAACCTTGGGCCTCTCTCTAGGCTGCCAGTATCATCCTCTTAACTCCGAACTGAATTATCATAACCATTGCTCACAAACATCCAAGTTTCACTCGTTCACTCCCGCTCAGCGCTCTTACCACGATGTCCACCCTTCCTTAACGGTAGCGAATAAGACAATCGTAGTCACTGAAAAATTCAACACCCAACTTCTCTTCAACATATATCAACCTCTTGTCAAATATATGCTAACGGTTCTTACGATCTGTGAAGATAACGCTATTTGCTCCGTACAATCATCGTCTCCAAGTTCTACTCCCAACTCTAAGCCATGCATCACATAATTTCTCTTATGGATCTTCTACCTCCGCGATACCCACGCAATCTGAAGAACATATATCTTGAAGCTAAACCTCTCAGTTGAACAACTTGGCAAACATCCTCTTCTTCTTCAACGAACAAATTGATAATCAAAACGACAATCTATCCTAAGTAAACGACGCGAACCATGAAACCGGTCGAACTAAAACGTATATCAACGAACTCAAAAGGGGTACGAATTATCGACTAGCGAAGTAACGAACATCAAAATCAAAGCTAGAAAAACACAATGAGAAATTTTCCCCCAATAAAAATAGACACAGATAAAATGTTCATGAAAACCCATACAAAGAAAATATAAGATACACGCACCCATAAAATGTCCACAAGCATACTTCAATGAAAGAAACACTCAATGAACCAAATACATAACAAGTTTGGTAAATGAGAACCATAGACAGTTCTTATTCTCGTACTCGACCTTCCCAAAAACAAATGAATACCGTTTATTTATTTATTTATTTATTTATTTATTTATTTACAAGACATATCTTAAACTTATACTTTTTTTTTATAAAATATATATAAACCATTTTATGTAAGACATCAACATAACCATTTTTTTTTCTTCACACTTCATTTCCCGTAAAAATATTAGTTTCCATCAAACGATCTTGAAATCCCAAAACGAATTTGTAAAATACCATAAAGACTCTAACACAACCTCTTAATCGAACGCAAAAGACATTGAAGAATTCCGTAATCAAAATAATCCTCAAACGAACTCATACCAGTGAACACTCACGCAAAAACATTGCAAACCAAACGATGAACTTAAAGACTCATTCGTACGCCGATCAAACCAAAATCATAGAAAACACCGATACTAACGGGTCACAAAATTCAATTGGTGTGTGTAAATGAGGGATTAAATATCCACACCAACTCGTCACGAACCAAAAATACTTGAAGAATGGCATAACATTCATCCGAGGAATGAATGTATGGAATAACCAAGGAAACGAAACAGTATCCAACAAAAACGAATTCGATTTCCCAACACCTATCACGATGTCGAATAGAAAGAATTATGGCATATGTACCATCATGGTACGAATAGGAATGCCAACCAAAGAATTAGGCATACAAACGGAGTGTCTAGCAAGCGAATCAACTTAAATACCACAACATAAGTACCCACCGATAATTGAGGTATCAACGTATGATAAGTAGGATGGAATCTTACCACCTACACACCCCAACATATAACGACTGCCCAAACGGTTAAGAGAATACTTCTCTAACCATACAACCATCACCAACATGATATCACATACCATCTACCACAACATATAGCAACAAACATCAATCAATGCAATATTGGTCACAAGTCCACATGTGTGATACCCTTATAATTATGTTCGCGACCATAGTTATAAGCCTATTCCACACGCATTCTTACTTCCAAAACCACACATCTCAGTGATAACCCACATATACCACATAGCACCTAATACACGATGCAATCCATGCTATCATACTTGCAAGTCCACTTGTGTTGTGATGCATGTATAATTATGCTGGCCACCATAATTATCTATGCCCCCTTTCACAAGTGTACTCCCTCCTATGACAACACCTCATGCAAACAATCACGCAACAAAAACAAAAGACGTCGCAAACAATCATCTCGCATGGAACAATTCCGACGATCACGTAAACTCTATAATCAAAATTAATTGAATAAGGTCGATCCAATATCCAAGAGTAATCATGCTCCAACATGGCTCCAGACGGCAAAAGACAATATACAAATTCCAAAACATAACACAAAACAAAAGACGTCGCATAATGGCTCAACTCCACTCTCGCACTTATCTCCCCACTCAGATCAATTCAACTTACTACTCGCTGTGGACTCTAGATCCGAATCCACACCATTCTATCCTAACTCCCTTTCATCTTTACTCAACCACCCATTTATGTTTCCTACATGTTGAGGTAGTCGACAACATGCAAAACCATCTCTATTCCTTTCTTCCAATTTTACATAGTTCACAAGCGCATACAAATCACGAGGTTTAGACTAAACCACATCTCCTTCCTAGGTGAAGTGAGGACACTACCAAGGGTATTTGGTAATGGCTCCATCTCTAGAAGTCACCGTGGTTACAAACCTCTCCACTTCTTCTCCACCAACGTTTCCCATAAACGTCCTCTCCTTGTCCGAACATAGATACATGCTATCGGAAACTCGGATTCTGCGGTTAGTACGCTTCATCCTACCACCTCTCTCGCATCCGATAGCGACAACGGTTGTCCAATGAAGCATCTTACGCGCGGAAGACGATATAATAAAGTCGATATATACAATACTACATATAGGGAATAAAATAGACGTCCGAAACTCAATAAAACATCTCATAAATATAGAAAAATAGACATATAAAATACTATACTTACACATAGGTCCTAAATGCAACTATATGAAGGACTCCTAGGCTATAGTCTAGGTTAAACCACCTAATTCTCTATAACCAAGGCTCTGATACCAATCTGTCACACCCCGCCACGGCGGAAACGCGCGGGTGTAACTTAATGGATATCATCACAACACCTGGTGTCCACATAGAGAACAACTACATGCACATAATTAGAGCAATTTACAAACACAAAGTGTTGTAACAATACCCCAAAATAAAATAACCAAAACAAAACATAAATCCAAACATAAATGATAAACCACTTCCAATGCATCTAAGGTCTCGTCTATCCACATCCTTCTATCTTATCCTTAGAAAGCTCACTTAAAAATGATGCTTAAAACGTCAACATAATGTTGGTGAGATTCATAGGTTTAAGACTCAACACACAAGGCAACCGAATTCACTGTGATTACAAAATATAGCTGGACAAATAAATTATAGTTATCATAAAGCTACATGCATTTGCAAGTCAATATCCACACACAAAGGCAACAACACTCATAAGGCAACCATTAGGACGGCTCGTGTCCCCCGATCCCATAATCATCAATTAGGTCGCATGCGCGAGCAACAGGATAAGCATCCTCCTAATTGGATCCCAAAAACATATCATCAATTAGGTCGCTATCCTAATTGGATCCCAAAAACATATCATCAATTAGGTCGCTAACCTAATTGGATCCCAAAAACATATCATCAATTAGGTCGCTAACCTAATTGGATCCCATAAACATCCACACAAGCAAATAATCACACATAGCATACATACGATAACATTATAAGTCCAAGCTCTTTAATACCACACACATAATCACAGTAAACCAAATCATTTAAGACAAGCATCATTCCCATCCCAAGTTTAAAACAAAGTAAAAATATGGGACTATGAACTCACCTTAAACTCCGCAGCTTCCACAAAACAACTCACAATCTATAACACACAAAAACAATTCACATCACACAAGGTCAAGCTAAACGCTACAACCCATGTAATACTCATATGATGGATATCTAAGACTCATATGACCCACCATGGATCTCCTAGACACCACACTAACCACTACCATAACTTAATACTCACTAAATCCCTTGCACTCTAAAACTCAGAAAACGCAGAATTTTTGAGTACATTCACTCACATGAAATCACGACAAATAAAGCTTAACAACTCACACCAAAAATTTACCATGGTCTCTCATAAGCATAGAAGCTAATCCCAGAAGGCCATGGACCAATAACACACACAAGTACTCATAGAAAATTCAAACTTTTCAACTACTCCAATTCGGATCTGAACGTACACCAAAAAGTTTTTGATTTTTAATAATTACTTCCACAAGTTTTTATCGCGAATCCTCTTCGTGATAGTCTAATATAACCTAAAAATTAACTATTCCAGAAGACCAAGTCGAAATACCACTTTTACAACCACATGCCACCCTCAAACTTTTACCCAAAATCTGTCCCGGTTTGACAGCTTTGACACCTTAACAA
The DNA here is from genome assembly GCA_030686995.1 of Artemisia argyi. Taxonomy (NCBI): domain Eukaryota; kingdom Viridiplantae; phylum Streptophyta; class Magnoliopsida; order Asterales; family Asteraceae; genus Artemisia; species Artemisia argyi. Next base: position 27,727,849 of record CM060684.1, read on the forward strand.
AGAAAAATCAAAAGACCGACTTCCCGACCTCAAAATTGATCGTGGCTGGACTTTTTGGAAAGCTCTTTCATTATACTACAATTTAGACTTAAAATTCGTAACTTAACTCATAACCATCTGTTATGTACACTCACATCTTTACAGCCTTACAAATCTGTCCAAACCCTAACTCAATAACTAACATGTTTTACGCTCAATTCTCTTCACCAATCATCATAATATTACTAATTATTGATCCCAACATGTTTTATAACATTAATTTACAGAAGTTAACACAAACCCTAATCCATCATATAATTATTACATGAATTATATTAATTAATCAATTAATTGAACATGTATTTTAAGAATTTTACCTTGATTCTTGATTATTGCTTCACAATTATAAACCCTAATTTTTTCTTCTTCTTTTCTCTCTTGTATCGACCCATAATTGCAGAAAAAACGTTTTAGGGGTGTTTGGTTTGATATATATATTAATTATGGATAATCCTTGGGCCTAAGAGTCATATTTGGACTCAAATTGGGTTTTCTTTTTCCCCCTTATCCCTAAAATCCGAATTTTACATATATAAAATATATATATTTTTATTTTTTTTATTAAATTTATTTATTACACTCAAAACCTCATACTTTTCATATTTTATAAACTCCCAAAACAAAACCTAACGTCTTACGCGATAAACCTTAATTTTACGATAAATCGGAAAAATATCATTTTCAAAACAAAGTTTCCAAAAATAGAATTTCACACTCTTTTTGAAATATAACTCATAAAAACAAATCCCACGTAACTTACTAACGCTCAATTACTTGAACGAAGCCTCGTTACGCAAAAACACAAAAACACTAAAACTACACAAGTCATTTCTACACCACAAAGGTGATCAAAATGAACTTTCCCAAATTCCAAACTTTCCAAATCACAATAAAAACCATTTACACAAAGGGATTTAGTGCTAAAACCACCTATATCACTTCAAACACCTAAGACACACCAAACAAACATCAACCGAGTCAAGACTATCAGTCAAACTGACCTGCTAAAACCACGGTTGTTACAGGTAGGTACTGTAAACTCCCGTAATTTTTCCCATGAATAGTAAAGGTTAATCAAAGACTAATATATCATTACGTTAATTAATAACGTTTTTACCAATAACGAAATTTTTGTTTATCAAATACGCTATGTTACTCGAAATCACTACGATGTTTATAATCCCTTTTCCCTCGGAACGATGCTCACACATGTACCACTATAGTCTAAAAATCGCGAGAATATTAAACTTTTACCACATACGAACTTACGTAACGTATTTTAACAAAACGCGTTCGACAACTTCCGGACTCACGTAAACGTCTCACTAAATATTTACTAAACCTTTCACTAATCAGAAACTAATTATTTTTACTAATCCTAATTACACCTAACTGGACCCTTAATTATATCCTAAGCCCAATAATTATTTTTCGGGCTGTTACTATTCACAGCCCATGATTTTAAGCCCAAACCTCTTATACTTGTTTTGAAACATGCGACTAGACCAAGCCAAGAACGCGTCTCGTGCTCCCAAATCTTACACACGACTCACACATATTTTAACACATTCTCTTTTCTCACCTAGCCAACTTCGAGTGTATCAATTCTCAGCTTCCCATGTCGAGTTTAACTACGTTTTCACTAGGCAAAGTGTTTTGTCCAAAAATGATTTCATACGATTTTAACTAATCCAAAACTAAACCGTTTTGAACCCTGTTTGCTTCTATTGAGTCCTAAAACCATTTCTAACTCAAACTCATGTTTAAATATTACATTCTGTCAATCATCACCGAGCCTAGCCAAAGTTTACAAATCGTTTGCTTAACAAAAAAAAATGTGTCGACATGTATTTTTAAAACAAGATAGTACTCCCTCTTTTCATGCACTCACACACATATATTTTATGATCTTAGGCAAGGTACTAGTTCATTTTTAAAAGAGAAACTACAAGTACAATCCATTTTTATATTTGAAACCACACGTTTCTTTTGAACTAGATAGGATGTCGATAAACTAGAGACAAACAAGAAAGAACATGTTTCGTCTTACACTCAAAAGACTTTTGGTAAACATGTAAACATCCCATCTCATTAATTTTGGTCACTAGGATACTCGAAAATTGCATATTTATACGCCATGCATGCATGCACTCTTTCACAACTCACATGCAAATCAAATTTTACAAAAACTAAGTCCTAGTGATAGTTTTCTACTCCAAAACGTTTTGGCAAAAAACTCTAGTATTTCCAATCGGGTTTAGGAGAAACCAATCTTTGTTTGTGAACCTTGGTTGAGTCGACATACACGCTACACTCTCGTACTACCCATTCCTCGACTCTACGATCCGTTTTACCCTATCATCTTGGTGTAGTAAGTCTCGTCTTCTCTTTTCCATTTTTACTTAAAAACATATACTTTGATTTCTACGTACATTGTCACTTTCACTCGAACCTTATTACTCACAATCTACATAAACAACATATACGTATTCTTCATCCGTCTATATATTTAACACGATATCTATCAAGACACATAAAGTTTTGAATCCTAAAGTCATGTATAAACGATTTTGAAACACATTTGTACATTACATCGACCCATGCATTACATGCAGAACACTTAGATTTTTCTAAGTCTTTTACTTAAAAACTCATCCCATGCAAACCTAGAAAGGAACGTATATCTTTAAATTTTACGTAACAAGCCTACCCTTTTATTTCGTAATCTATTAGACAACCTAACTAACAACCATTTTCATATAAAGACCTTGTGATTATACTCACGTCTCGACCCTTTAAATGATGCAAAGCATCGTGACATAAAACTATTTTCGAAAACAACTAAACATCGATTAGGCCTTAAGGCCCAATCAGTGGAAAATAAGCTAACACAATAAGCAGTCTTAATAAGCTGTTTCATAATGTTTTTAGTATCCTAAGATAAGCCCAAAACCAAGCCCAAAACCTTTGTAAGCCCAATGGATTTAAAAAGCTTAACGGGCCTAGTCATTTTTCGTTAAAAAGCCCATTAAGCCATGAATAAGCTTTTTCGACAAATAAGCAGTTTTGAAAAGTTCAATAGTCTATTTTTAACTTATTTAAGAAATAAAAACACTAAGTTTCGAATTTGGTGAATTTTGGACTAAATTTGCAAAAATTATAACTTTCGGGTTAAAAGTGTCAATTTTATAAAGTTAAGGTAAAAACTGTCTTTTTCGAAACATAGGATAAAAAACCGATTTTTATAAACTTCTGGATGAAAAGTGTAAAAATTATAACTTTTGGACTTAAAACGTAATAATATTTAACTTTGGACTAACGGTGTAACGCTAACATCGTTAGGGTAAAAACTGTGAAAACTTGGAAAAGACAAAGGGCCATATACTATAATTAATATTATCATTTTTACTTTTCATTTTACGATTTCACATCATGACGTTTACCTTTTTAATTCAAACTATTATTATTATTATTATTAAACTTTACGTTATATAAATATATATGTGTGTGTGTGTGTGTGTGTGTGTGTGTGTGTGTGTGTGTGTGTGTGTGTGTGTGTGTGTGTGTGTGTGTGTGTGTGTGTGTGTGTGTATATATATATATATATATATATATATATATATATATATATATATAACTTAACTAAACTTACGATATTTTATCAAACCACAAGTTTTGCTATCGTTAAACCAACAACTCACATAATCAGAAACTACTCGCGATTAAACCATTAAGACTATCAAACACTAAAACTTGCCATATATTATCTAGGTCGTGTGTGGAGCCGTTTCCTTATTGCAAACTGAGTATCGATACTTTTACCACTGTACCACTAAGGGAGTTCATAGCCCACTTTTATATAACTGTTTTCGTGGGGAGATACATGCTATAAAAACTGAACACAAGTATTTTTCTTGGTATGATATGCCTGATATTGTTATTGCTTAAGTATCTTATTGCCAAAAGTCCCTCATATCATGAACCTTAGTCACTTGTAGGGTGAACGTAAATAATTGTGGATAGATCTATTAGGGATTGACAATCCCCATTTGGTCGCTAGAGGAAAGCCACCAAACGCACTTTATTTGAAATCTAATAGGTAACTGGCAAGAACCTATCCAGAGGGCCATTGTTACTATTATCCATCATATTTGATGAGATCTGTTAATCGGATGAGTGTCATGAGCTTAATGCAATATTAAATGTTTTTAACTTATAATTGTAAACCGGTGCAATTATCACTTATAGCTTGTGTTCAACTATTAAACTTAAACCTATGAATATCACTCAACTTTTGTTGATTTTTAGCATGTTTATCTCAGGTCCATAATGAGCAAGGATGGGACGGAGGAGCACGAAATTCTTACATAGGCTATAAATTTTACTATCATTCGAAAAATTATTTAACAAATTTTGAAACCACTGGGACCTCAATTTGAAAACTCTGATATTTATAAAATTTGAATGATAAAAGTTTTAGATTTACTAAATTGATAATCATTTTCTACTGAAAAACTGTGAGCTGTGAAGTAACACCCAATCTTTATTCCGCTGCAAGTATTCTAAAATTGTGGGTGTTACAGGTGCAGACAGACAAAGACACAAATGTATATTCATGAAAGAGAATCATTACAGAGGTGCAGACATACAAAGACACAAATGTACCTATTTAGGGTGTGTTTGTTATTTAAAAAATAGTCTTACTAGCTCTTTTACTCTTATCAGTAAGAGGTGGACAGACGTTTTGTTTGTTTGTTTTTTCTCTTGAGTCAGACCCAATTAGACATATAACATCCTACTCAGTAAGAGCTGTGAGACATGTCTTACTGCCTCTTACTCGATAAGAGATTTAAGACTCGTGTTAATATAATATATTTGATGGTTTGTTATATTTATGATAAAAAGTATTGTTTCATATTTACATAAGTTATTTAAATAAATTACATAAACGAGCACTGATGAGTGTCTAAATACTCATCATTTTATACTAATCTGAGCTGCCAAAACATCCAAAAACACTCAAATATGCATCATAATACTTAAAATATCTTAGAAGTGTGTTTTATATGTTTCAAATGCAAAATAATCAAAAACTGATAAAAAAACGAACAAAGTTTGCATAATTGGCAGTTTCAGTCCCTCAAGTTTCATAAATTGGCAAAACTAGTCCCTGAAGGTTTAAAATGAATAAAAAGTCAACTTTAGTCCATGGGAAGTCAAACATGTTCACAAATGATCCCTGGATAAAAGTTTACACATATTGGCAACTATTACCCCTCAAGTATCAAAATTGGCAAAATTAGTCCCTGGGTATTCAAAAAGTGAAATTTAACAAATATTACCCTTGAACTATTCATAAATGACAATTTGGAACCTTTTGATAACTTTTGGAAAAATTACAATTTCACCCCCTAAACTTTAGAAAATTACATAAATGGTCCCAAGGTGTTTAAAATTATAATAAATGCAAAATAGGTCATTTGATTTATCTAACATGGCATAATTGGTCCTTTTGAATACTTTGAAAATATTACAGGTTTGGTCCTCCAAGAATGCAGAAATTACAAAAGAAGTCCTTGGGCCTTATACACTATACAAACCAAACGGATCTATTAATAACCTATTAATCCAAACCCTTTTTATCCAAATAATAAAACCAAACAACCTGATCCAACAATACTACCCAGGCCCAAACAAAATAAAAGCCCACAAACCCTTTTGATATAAAACGGGGTCCTTTGACCCGTTGACCAACTCCATCCCCTACCTTCCACCTTACCCTGCTACTCCACCATTGCCACCTCCACCTTCCACCTTCACCACCTCAACACCCTCCCTGTCACCCCCTCAACCAAACCCACTCCTTAGGTTTACCTTAGGATGACAACACGTGGCAATCCCTACATCAACCACCACCCCTACAACTGCCACCACCACCTCTGCCACCCTGACACCACCACACCCTTTATCCCTTCAATACCACACATCCCAAGACCAATGAATGCACCTTAGCCCTCCCTACTACACGTTACAGTCCCAATTTCTTAAAACCACTTTTCCCACCAAAATTGATTAAATGGCTTGGATGTCTTTCAAGGATCTAATGGTGGTGGGAAAGCTTTTGTGGGACCCACAAGACATGTGGGATGCTATAAAAGGAGCAAGAGGCAGCAGAGGAACAAATATTAGATTAAATTAGAAGATGAGAGTAGGTTTAATATTGTTTTAGTTTTCAATTGTAATACTTAGTTTAAATTAGTTGTTATCAGCTTTATTTATGTAATTTGGATCTTAATCAAGCTTTAATTTCAAGATTTCTTTCATAATTTCAATTTTAGCAATTTCTAAGTAAATCTGACAAATTTACTTAAACTTGTTTAAAGTTGTTAAAACTTGTTCATTCCTGTTTATTTAAGCTTAATTATAAGTTTTTAGAAGTTTTCAAAACCTTAGAATAACTTTCATTCAGTTTAAATTAAAAATAAAAAAATACTAAATAAATAGTTAAAAATAAAAAATCAATGGCAGTGATGAAGAAGGCTTGAAGCAGGGTATACTTGGATTGCTATGGGTATTAGTGCTTCATGGGAAGCATAGGGTTGTGGTTTAAGTTTCTGGTTCACTCAGTTCTAAGCTTTGATAAAACTGTAAGCATGTTTCTATACTTTTAGCACAATCTGTTAGATATAGTGATTATTGTTAAATGTTGTTTATTATTGTCCATTTATATTCGTGTTTAATTAGTGTAATGGTAATTTTCAGTTTCATGTATTAAATAAGTCTTTTGTATCTTTAAATTCTCAAAACAGCTTTATCAAGGGTGTTTGGATTAGTAGGTTAGGCAATCTTTTAATCTGTTTTATGTAGTGTTTTTGGTTGTTTCATGTTTAAACAGGTCCTAGTAGGTAATTTATATCATAAATACTAGTGTTGTTTTAGAAAAAAGTCAAAATGGCATTCACTTGGATATTATCTGCTCATTAGGTAGAATTAGGATCTTAAATCTTAGGATTAGGTATATTAGTGTTGCATTGAGCTAAATTAGGTCTAATATCATAATACCATAACACCTAGAATCTATTTTGATCATTTGAATTTCATTTGGGTCAAAGTTCATCAAAAAGAGAAAAAGTCAAATTTCATGTCTGTTAAAATAGGATGAGATTCTAAGGGTACTGTAGGGTTTAATATAGATCATAGATAGTTTATTATTGTTGATTTGTGGTATTTGGTGGTCTGTGTGAGTGATTCAAAAAGAAATTTGGGAGTTGATAATCATTTACTCATCAAATTTTGGCCTTGAATTCACCCAGTTGACCCATGTACAGCCCTGCACATCAGTCCCAAACCCCCTCAAAGTTACATTTTTAAATTGTTCATTAGTTGATGTTAGGACCTCAAAATAGATTCATAGCTTGTCTACCAGCTTGTGAATAGTTGTATAATTTTAGAATAATTTTTAGATTTTCTTTTTAGCTTGTGCAAGACCTTGAATGTACCCACACCAGGACTATATGCCCTGCACCTTGATTAGTGGTCCACAGACCAAACTTTACAAGCCCTTCAATTGTTCAACACTTAAGCTTATCCTGAGCTTATGGTTTTTTTGGAAAGCCCCCAAGGCTATCTTTTCAGATCACCATAGTATTTGGACCCTTGGTCATCCTTGTGGGCCCCACAGTGGGCTGCAATTTGTCCAAATTGCCCCTTTTTGGCTTGTGCAGGCCTGTGTGGATTTGGGATTTGCTTATTTCCTATTCATGCTTATTCAGTACACTAACTTAGGTGTGTTAGCTTATTTTGTGAAAAATTCACTTGTTACTAGCTTATTTTCATATTAAGTTCTAAATATAGCCTATTGAGTTGCTTTTCAAACCTATCATTCCATTCTTAGCCATTTTTGCTATCTTTTGGAAGAATAAGCTCATCCAGAGCTTATTTGAGCTTTTCATAAGACATGGTTTTACAAAAGTTGGCTTAATATTGTTGGTATTCAGTTTTGTAAAAGAGAAAATCAAAAATAAAAATAAATAAAAATGTGTGCAAAAAGCATGGGTCGAACCTGGGACCTCATGCTCACAAACACAACACACCACACTCTTACCAACTGCCCTAGGGTCTTTTTCATGTTTTATTCTTTACTTTTTATTTATATAGTGGTAGTAGGCCATTAAGCTTATTTAGCTTATTTGTTTAATTTACAGCTTATTAATAAGCTTGTATACCTTTTTCATAATTTTCATAGCTTCCTGTTAGTGTTAAGTATTTATATAAAAAATTTCATAATTTTATAAAATAGTTTAGTATTTATAATAATTAAAATAGTTTAATTAGGTATTAAATAAATAATAAGTAATTAATTTTTAAAATAGCTTATTTATAAATTTTATAAACTTTTTATATTTTTTATAGATTCCTGTGATGGTTAAGTAAATTTATAAAAAGTTTTATAATTTTATAAATTAGTTTAGTACTTATTATAATTAAAGTAGTTAAAATAGTTTAATTAAGTTTAATTAGTTTTTAATTAATAAAAATTAAATAAAAAGTCTAAAAAAAATATTTTCTTTTTCTAATAATTTTATTTTATCATTTGAATTCCAAAAATATAAATTTCACATCCGTGGGATTTATATTGGACAGAATTCACGTTTAATTTTGTACATTAAACGTTGTTTTAATTAATCGTACGGGTTTTTTAAGTTTTAAACGTTTTAAATAATTTAGGTTTACATTTTAGTTAAATTAGTTTATTTAAGTCATTTTATTTTATAAAACCTTAGTATAAATAAGTCACACCTTTTTCCTGTTCAAAACACCTCGATCACAAATTCGTTTTTAATACATTCGCACACCTCGTTGGGACATAACGACCCGGGAAAACCCCTATACTTCCACGGAGATTGACTCTAGGCAGTTTGACTTGGTTGACCATTCACCTGGTCAATTTAAGTTGACCGTTTGGAGCCAATCAAGCACTTAAAATCATTCGGACAATTATACAAAAACAAACAACATTATTTCGTTCAAATTTAGACTTTCTAACCACTTCTTACTGGTAATATATAGTAGTCAGATTAAGACCTAAAACATCTTAATTGAACAAACACACCCTTACAAAAATTAAACATACCCAAGGGTAACCTACTTTAGAAAATGTCCCACATTGCAATTTATTTTCCATACTTCCATTGTCAGTATCAAGTGATTCGATAAACTTTGAATTTTCTCAAGAATTTATATTTATATTTTATTCAAAATTTCCAATTCCAGATTTTTAGAGAAATATTTGAATATATACTGTACAAAACTAGCCTCATGAGTCATGACTCGTCTTATGGACAGGTTAGCTCCATGTGTCATCTTAGATTATAAACTAGGTAGTTTCATTGGTCGTGCTTAGCACGGCCCAGAAAAGTTGATATTCATTTATTCAGGTGGGATAAATTTCGTAACATACAATTAAAGAAGAGGAAAGAAATTCATCGATGTGTTATATATAACTGCGTATGAAAATAACACAAAACTTTAACCACAAGTCTAGAATAACATGATAAAATGTAAAATAAAAGCATAAATTATTTTAAAACACAATGAATTGCTATACCACGTAACTCATCTATATTTATATTATCTATAAAGTTTTTACAACATTTTTCTTAATCCTTAAACTTGAAAACTTAAAACTATCTTAAGAAACAATTTTATCCTTAAACTTGAAAACTTAAAACTATCCTATGAAACAATAGCATACACACGGTTTGAAATTCTTGAAAACTTTTAGTAACTATTATAGGAAATAATATGATACACACGTTCTGAAATTCTTGAAAACGTTTAGTAATATTGGTGTGATTATTGTGTGAACTATGTTATTGTGTAAACTATATTATTTGTAATTATATACTGTAATAATTGTCATATTATATTTATTAAGTTTATTGTTTCGATCATTTATATTTATTTTCTTTCGTATTTACATATTCATCCAATTCTTGCTCCCAATCCAGATTCGCATTTCAATCCAAATTCTACATTTATAAATGTTTGCCACTATAAGATCCTATTGTTATGCATGGGTTCTCGTCTATTATATATAAAAACATAGAAATAAATCTTCTTTTACTTTTACTTCTTTGATTAAGATTGAGAATAAAAATGCATCCTTTTTAATAATGCAACTGTTTCCTAATGAATTATTAATTCATTTTCTACTTTTGTTTAGCAAAACAAATTACAGTAACATGCATTTGGTGTTACATATCGCAGAGGGACAAGTTATCCACACCCTCCCATAGGGAGGGTATCCAATCATTGAGTGCATCACCGGCTTGTACGGTGTGCATCACGGTTTGTACGGTTTGACCAAAACCTATTAATGTGACAATATAGAGAGGGTTCCTATAACACATCCTATCTCAGAAACCATATTATTTATAGTACAATTTGACAGAAAAAGAACACATTGATTGAACCTCTTCTTTGAGACTCCTACTAATTAAGTACTTCTTTGACTTTCATAGCACCTATGGAATGGTCCGTATTATAGTAAGTTTGATTACTTTTTACTGTATTATTCCAACATATACCTTTTTGTATTTTCTTTTTAGTCACCTCATCAGTAACCAAGAGTTATGCAAATATCATGAAGAGGAATTTCCTGGAGCTCTTTCTTTCCATTTTTTTCAAAAAGAAAACTCCAAGATGCTGGTATTTTTTTATTTTTTATTTTTTTGGTTGGAACATGATTAATTTGAATTATGGGTGATGGGTGTGAAAAAGTATTAACAGTTTCTTGCGATATCATATAAACCAAAATTAATGCAGGCTTTAGTATAGTTTATAATGCCTATATAAGGTTTTAAAGTACATAACTTTATAATGCCAAACGATTGACCTTACGAACCTATCAAATTTTTAATATCGAACCTATCAAATTTTTAATAAGCTTATAAGCCCATTAACAGTAGTTGGAAAGGAACCAAACCAAGATCAAATTTTTAATGAGCTTATAAATCCGTTAAAAAGTAGCTGGAAAGGAAGCAGATCAAGGAATTTCCGTTGAAAGTTCTGGGGGTTAGTTCTTTTGAAAACCTTTTTTTTCTACGTTTGCGTGTATACAATATAGCATTCTGAATGTGGGTCAGGAAACCATCAGGTTTTTAAGATATGCAGCAGATGGGGGCTGAAATGGGTTGAGGGTTTAAGTAGGTGGTAAAATGGGTGCGTTTGGGTGCTCAAATGGGTGCTAAAGTAAGTGCGTTTGAGGTTTTTAAGCTTATACAGTTTCTGATGTTTGCATGTTTTAAAAAAGAAGTTGCCGCACAGTCGCTTAGAAGAAATGAAAACAAAACTCAATGACGTCTAGATTACTTGACAAATCGACAAACTAATTCTGATATTAAGGTAACGTTACGGTCGTAATTGTTTGTGACATGAAATTCTTGAAAGAATAATAAAGATTTCTGTATGCAGGTCTTTATAGTTATATCTCTGATTCTGGGAGACGGGCTATACAATTTGTTGAAAATAATAGCGATCAGTTAAGGCAGTGTGAAGCAGTAGTACTAAAGAAGACATACTTCTAATAAAAGATATAGTAGGTAAGATATAACTTTTACCTGTCTACTTATGATTGAGGCAACAGACGCAAATGGATTTGTTATGGGATTTAGTTACTTCATATACAAATATGACGGTACGTGTTAAAATATAAAATGATGGTTATACTTGCTACTGTAATGTTATCTGTTTAGCTCATGGCATGATGCATATATCTATTATAATTTTTTTCTCATTATTCTTACATGCATAAACTGTTACATGTTATCTGAAACCATTACAATTTGGCCATTTAATATCTTATACAAAATTATTACCTACTTATACACAAGTACCTCGAGATCTTGGTACATCTTTGTTTTATCAAATTAGTTTAGGATAGCTAAAGTAGGAGTCTTATATGTATAACAAAAGCATACAATATACCCCTTATGCCCAACACCTTAACATGCACAATTTAATGTGATTGCTAAAAATAACAAAAGAATGACGTAGCAATGATTAACATATCTCACTAGCATGTTGATTCGCCTCAGACAGTCAACTAAGTTTACCAGGTGATGGTCAACCAAGTCAAACGTCTGAAACAAATGCTTCCGTGGAATACAGTGTTTCCACGGGTCGTAATGTCCCAACGAGGTTGTGATGGTATTAAAAACGAATCTGTGATCGAGTGAATATGAACAGGAAAGGTATAAGTGTGTATGTGTGTGTGTGATTACACTAGGGTTTTATAAAATAAAATAACTTAGATAAACTATTTTATCGATTACGTAAAAGCTAGGTATTTAAAAACGTTTAATAACTAAAAACGGGTACGTTTAATTTAAATCTACGTGAACGTACGAAACAAAAACGGTTTTAACTAAAGTAGGAATTTGTATGCCTTAGGGGCTTAAATGCAAATTAAATAAACTTAAAATATTTATTTTATTAATTACTAATTATTTAATTAATTATTATTATTTAATAACTATTATTAATTATTTAATAATACACTAATAATTAAGAAAATGTAAAATAAGTCTAGAAAATTAAAATTTAAAATTTGTAAAAGTCTAAAATATTATAAAACTTATTTTAAAAATAAAATTATATTATTAAGAGAATTTATCTAATTATTATTAATTAATAACTATTTAATTATTATTTAACTATTTATATGATTTAAATTATTATAAATACTAAAAAGACTTAGATAATTAAGAAGATTTTTATAAATCTAATTAACCATCACACTCTTTTTGAAATATAACTCATAAAAACAAATCCCACGTAACTTACTAACGCTCAATTACTTGAACGAAGCCTCGTTACGCAAAAACACAAAAACACTAAAACTACACAAGTCATTTCTACACCACAAAGGTGATCAAAATGAACTTTCCCAAATTCCAAACTTTCCAAATCACAATAAAAACCATTTACACAAAGGGATTTAGTGCTAAAACCACCTATATCACTTCAAACACCTAAGACACACCAAACAAACATCAACCGAGTCAAGACTATCAGTCAAACTGACCTGCTAAAACCACGGTTGTTACAGGTAGGTACTGTAAACTCCCGTAATTTTTCCCATGAATAGTAAAGGTTAATCAAAGACTAATATATCATTACGTTAATTAATAACGTTTTTACCAATAACGAAATTTTTGTTTATCAAATACGCTATGTTACTCGAAATCACTACGATGTTTATAATCCCTTTTCCCTCGGAACGATGCTCACACATGTACCACTATAGTCTAAAAATCGCGAGAATATTAAACTTTTACCACATACGAACTTACGTAACGTATTTTAACAAAACGCGTTCGACAACTTCCGGACTCACGTAAACGTCTCACTAAATATTTACTAAACCTTTCACTAATCAGAAACTAATTATTTTTACTAATCCTAATTACACCTAACTGGACCCTTAATTATATCCTAAGCCCAATAATTATTTTTCGGGCTGTTACTATTCACAGCCCATGATTTTAAGCCCAAACCTCTTATACTTGTTTTGAAACATGCGACTAGACCAAGCCAAGAACGCGTCTCGTGCTCCCAAATCTTACACACGACTCACACATATTTTAACACATTCTCTTTTCTCACCTAGCCAACTTCGAGTGTATCAATTCTCAGCTTCCCATGTCGAGTTTAACTACGTTTTCACTAGGCAAAGTGTTTTGTCCAAAAATGATTTCATACGATTTTAACTAATCCAAAACTAAACCGTTTTGAACCCTGTTTGCTTCTATTGAGTCCTAAAACCATTTCTAACTCAAACTCATGTTTAAATATTACATTCTATCAATCATCACCGAGCCTAGCCAAAGTTTACAAATCGTTTGCTTAACAAAAAAAAAATGTGTCGACATGTATTTTTAAAACAAGATAGTACTCCCTCTTTTCATGCACTCACACACATATATTTTATGATCTTAGGCAAGGTACTAGTTCATTTTTAAAAGAGAAACTACAAGTACAATCCATTTTTATATTTGAAACCACACGTTTCTTTTGAACTAGATAGGATGTCGATAAACTAGAGACAAACAAGAAAGAACATGTTTCGTCTTACACTCAAAAGACTTTTGGTAAACATGTAAACATCCCATCTCATTAATTTTGGTCACTAGGATACTCGAAAATTGCATATTTATACGCCATGCATGCATGCACTCTTTCACAACTCACATGCAAATCAAATTTTACAAAAACTAAGTCCTAGTGATAGTTTTCTACTCCAAAACGTTTTGGCAAAAAACTCTAGTATTTCCAATCGGGTTTAGGAGAAACCAATCTTTGTTTGTGAACCTTGGTTGAGTCGACATACACGCTACACTCTCGTACTACCCATTCCTCGACTCTACGATCCGTTTTACCCCATCATCTTGGTGTAGTAAGTCTCGTCTTCTCTTTTCCATTTTTACTTAAAAACATATACTTTGATTTCTACGTACATTGTCACTTTCACTCGAACCTTATTACTCACAATCTACATAAACAACATATACGTATTCTTCATCCGTCTATATATTTAACACGATATCTATCAAGACACATAAAGTTTTGAATCCTAAAGTCATGTATAAACGATTTTGAAACACATTTGTACATTACATCGACCCATGCATTACATGCAGAACACTTAGATTTTTCTAAGTCTTTTACTTAAAAACTCATCCCATGCAAACCTAGAAAGGAACGTATATCTTTAAATTTTACGTAACAAGCCTACCCTTTTATTTCGTAATCTATTAGACAACCTAACTAACAACCATTTTCATATAAAGACCTTGTGATTATACTCACGTCTCGACCCTTTAAATGATGCAAAGCATCGTGACATAAAACTATTTTCGAAAACAACTAAACATCGATTGGGCCTTAAGGCCCAATCAGTGGAAAATAAGCTAACACAATAAGCAGTCTTAATAAGCTGTTTCATAATGTTTTTAGTATCCTAAGATAAGCCCAAAACCAAGCCCAAAACCTTTGTAAGCCCAATGGATTTAAAAAGCTTAACGGGCCTAGTCATTTTTCGTTAAAAAGCCCATTAAGCCATGAATAAGCTTTTTCGACAAATAAGCAGTTTTGAAAAGTTCAATAGTCTATTTTTAACTTATTTAAGAAATAAAAACACTAAGTTTCGAATTTGGTGAATTTTGGACTAAATTTGCAAAAATTATAACTTTCGGGTTAAAAGTGTCAATTTTATAAAGTTAAGGTAAAAACTGTCTTTTTCGAAACATAGGATAAAAAACCGATTTTTATAAACTTCTGGATGAAAAGTGTAAAAATTATAACTTTTGGACTTAAAACGTAATAATATTTAACTTTGGACTAACGGTGTAACGCTAACATCGTTAGGGTAAAAACTGTGAAAACTTGGAAAAGACAAAGGGCCATATACTATAATTAATATTATCATTTTTACTTTTCATTTTACGATTTCACATCATGACGTTTACCTTTTTAATTCAAACTATTATTATTATTATTATTAAACTTTACGTTATATAAATATATATGTGTGTGTGTGTGTGTGTGTGTGTGTGTGTGTGTGTGTGTGTGTGTGTGTATATATATATATATATATATATATATATATATATATATATATATAACTTAACTAAACTTACGATATTTTATCAAACCACAAGTTTTGCTATCGTTAAACCAACAACTCACATAATCAGAAACTACTCGCGATTAAACCATTAAGACTATCAAACACTAAAACTTGCCATATATTATCTAGGTCGTGTGTGGAGCCGTTTCCTTATTGCAAACTGAGTATCGATACTTTTACCACTGTACCACTAAGGGAGTTCATAGCCCACTTTTATATAACTGTTTTCGTGGGGAGATACATGCTATAAAAACTGAACACAAGTATTTTTCTTGGTATGATATGCCTGATATTGTTATTGCTTAAGTATCTTATTGCCAAAAGTCCCTCATATCATGAACCTTAGTCACTTGTAGGGTGAACGTAAATAATTGTGGATAGATCTATTAGGGATTGACAATCCCCATTTGGTCGCTAGAGGAAAGCCACCAAACGCACTTTATTTGAAATCTAATAGGTAACTGGCAAGAACCTATCCAGAGGGCCATTGTTACTATTATCCATCATATTTGATGAGATCTGTTAATCGGATGAGTGTCATGAGCTTAATGCAATATTAAATGTTTTTAACTTATAATTGTAAACCGGTGCAATTATCACTTATAGCTTGTGTTCAACTATTAAACTTAAACCTATGAATATCACTCAACTTTTGTTGATTTTTAGCATGTTTATCTCAGGTCCATAATGAGCAAGGATGGGACGGAGGAGCACGAAATTCTTACATAGGCTATAAATTTTACTATCATTCGAAAAATTATTTAACAAATTTTGAAACCACTGGGACCTCAATTTGAAAACTCTGATATTTATAAAATTTGAATGATAAAAGTTTTAGATTTACTAAATTGATAATCATTTTCTACTGAAAAACTGTGAGCTGTGAAGTAACACCCAATCTTTATTCCGCTGCAAGTATTCTAAAATTATGGGTGTTACAGGTGCAGACATACAAAGACACAAATGTATATTCATGAAAGAGAATCATTACAGAGGTGCAGACATACAAAGACACAAATGTACCTATTTAGGGTGTGTTTGTTATTTAAAAAATAGTCTTACTAGCTCTTTTACTCTTATCAGTAAGAGGTGGACAGACGTTTTGTTTGTTTGTTTTTTCTCTTGAGTCAGACCCAATTAGACATATAACATCCTACTCAGTAAGAGCTGTGAGACATGTCTTACTGCCTCTTACTCGATAAGAGATTTAAGACTCGTGTTAATATAATATATTTGATGGTTTGTTATATTTATGATAAAAAGTATTGTTTCATATTTACATAAGTTATTTAAATAAATTACATAAACGAGCACTGATGAGTGTCTAAATACTCATCATTTTATACTAATCTGAGCTGCCAAAACATCCAAAAACACTCAAATATGCATCATAATACTTAAAATATCTTAGAAGTGTGTTTTATATGTTTCAAATGCAAAATAATCAAAAACTGATAAAAAAACGAACAAAGTTTACATAATTGGCAGTTTCAGTCCCTCAAGTTTCATAAATTGGCAAAACTGGTCCCTGAAGGTTTAAAATGAATAAAAAGTCAACTTTAGTCCATGGGAAGTCAAACATGTTCACAAATGATCCCTGGATAAAAGTTTACACATATTGGCAACTATTACCCCTCAAGTATCAAAATTGGCAAAATTAGTCCCTGGGTATTCAAAAAGTGAAATTTAACAAATATTACCCTTGAACTATTCATAAATGACAATTTGGAACCTTTTGATAACTTTTGGAAAAATTACAATTTCACCCCCTAAACTTTAGAAAATTACATAAATGGTCCCAAGGTGTTTAAAATTATAATAAATGCAAAATAGGTCATTTGATTTATCTAACATGGCATAATTGGTCCTTTTGAATACTTTGAAAATATTACAGGTTTGGTCCTCCAAGAATGCAGAAATTACAAAAGAAGTCCTTGGGCCTTATACACTATACAAACCAAACGGATCTATTAATAACCTATTAATCCAAACCCTTTTTATCCAAATAATAAAACCAAACAACCTGATCCAACAATACTACCCAGGCCCAAACAAAATAAAAGCCCACAAACCCTTTTGATATAAAACGGGGTCCTTTGACCCGTTGACCAACTCCATCCCCTACCTTCCACCTTACCCTGCTACTCCACCATTGCCACCTCCACCTTCCACCTTCACCACCTCAACACCCTCCCTGTCACCCCCTCAACCAAACCCACTCCTTAGGTTTACCTTAGGATGACAACACGTGGCAATCCCTACATCAACCACCACCCCTACAACTGCCACCACCACCTCTGCCACCCTGACACCACCACACCCTTTATCCCTTCAATACCACACATCCCAAGACCAATGAATGCACCTTAGCCCTCCCTACTACACGTTACAGTCCCAATTTCTTAAAACCACTTTTCCCACCAAAATTGATTAAATGGCTTGGATGTCTTTCAAGGATCTAATGGTGGTGGGAAAGCTTTTGTGGGACCCACAAGACATGTGGGATGCTATAAAAGGAGCAAGAGGCAGCAGAGGAACAAATATTAGATTAAATTAGAAGATGAGAGTAGGTTTAATATTGTTTTAGTTTTCAATTGTAATACTTAGTTTAAATTAGTTGTTATCAGCTTTATTTATGTAATTTGGATCTTAATCAAGCTTTAATTTCAAGATTTCTTTCATAATTTCAATTTTAGCAATTTCTAAGTAAATCTGACAAATTTACTTAAACTTGTTTAAAGTTGTTAAAACTTGTTCATTCCTGTTTATTTAAGCTTAATTATAAGTTTTTAGAAGTTTTCAAAACCTTAGAATAACTTTCATTCAGTTTAAATTAAAAATAAAAAAATACTAAATAAATAGTTAAAAATAAAAAATCAATGGCAGTGATGAAGAAGGCTTGAAGCAGGGTATACTTGGATTGCTATGGGTATTAGTGCTTCATGGGAAGCATAGGGTTGTGGTTTAAGTTTCTGGTTCACTCAGTTCTAAGCTTTGATAAAACTGTAAGCATGTTTCTATACTTTTAGCACAATCTGTTAGATATAGTGATTATTGTTAAATGTTGTTTATTATTGTCCATTTATATTCGTGTTTAATTAGTGTAATGGTAATTTTCAGTTTCATGTATTAAATAAGTCTTTTGTATCTTTAAATTCTCAAAACAGCTTTATCAAGGGTGTTTGGATTAGTAGGTTAGGCAATCTTTTAATCTGTTTTATGTAGTGTTTTTGGTTGTTTCATGTTTAAACAGGTCCTAGTAGGTAATTTATATCATAAATACTAGTGTTGTTTTAGAAAAAAGTCAAAATGGCATTCACTTGGATATTATCTGCTCATTAGGTAGAATTAGGATCTTAAATCTTAGGATTAGGTATATTAGTGTTGCATTGAGCTAAATTAGGTCTAATATCATAATACCATAACACCTAGAATCTATTTTGATCATTTGAATTTCATTTGGGTCAAAGTTCATCAAAAAGAGAAAAAGTCAAATTTCATGTCTGTTAAAATAGGATGAGATTCTAAGGGTACTGTAGGGTTTAATATAGATCATAGATAGTTTATTATTGTTGATTTGTGGTATTTGGTGGTCTGTGTGAGTGATTTAAAAAGAAATTTGGGAGTTGATAATCATTTACTCATCAAATTTTGGCCTTGAATTCACCCAGTTGACCCATGTACAGCCCTGCACATCAGTCCCAAACCCCCTCAAAGTTACATTTTTAAATTGTTCATTAGTTGATGTTAGGACCTCAAAATAGATTCATAGCTTGTCTACCAGCTTGTGAATAGTTGTATAATTTTAGAATAATTTTTAGATTTTCTTTTTAGCTTGTGCAAGACCTTGAATGTACCCACACCAGGACTATATGCCCTGCACCTTGATTAGTGGTCCACAGACCAAACTTTACAAGCCCTTCAATTGTTCAACACTTAAGCTTATCCTGAGCTTATGGTTTTTTTGGAAAGCCCCCAAGGCTATCTTTTCAGATCACCATAGTATTTGGACCCTTGGTCATCCTTGTGGGCCCCACAGTGGGCTGCAATTTGTCCAAATTGCCCCTTTTTGGCTTGTGCAGGCCTGTGTGGATTTGGGATTTGCTTATTTCCTATTCATGCTTATTCAGTACACTAACTTAGGTGTGTTAGCTTATTTTGTGAAAAATTCACTTGTTACTAGCTTATTTTCATATTAAGTTCTAAATATAGCCTATTGAGTTGCTTTTCAAACCTATCATTCCATTCTTAGCCATTTTTGCTATCTTTTGGAAGAATAAGCTCATCCAGAGCTTATTTGAGCTTTTCATAAGACATGGTTTTACAAAAGTTGGCTTAATATTGTTGGTATTCAGTTTTGTAAAAGAGAAAATCAAAAATAAAAATAAATAAAAATGTGTGCAAAAAGCATGGGTCGAACCTGGGACCTCATGCTCACAAACACAACACACCACACTCTTACCAACTGCCCTAGGGTCTTTTTCATGTTTTATTCTTTACTTTTTATTTATATAGTAGTAGTAGGCCATTAAGCTTATTTAGCTTATTTGTTTAATTTACAGCTTATTAATAAGCTTGTATACCTTTTTCATAATTTTCATAGCTTCCTGTTAGTGTTAAGTATTTATATAAAAAATTTCATAATTTTATAAAATAGTTTAGTATTTATAATAATTAAAATAGTTTAATTAGGTATTAAATAAATAATAAGTAATTAATTTTTAAAATAGCTTATTTATAAATTTTATAAACTTTTTATATTTTTTATAGATTCCTGTGATGGTTAAGTAAATTTATAAAAAGTTTTATAATTTTATAAATTAGTTTAGTACTTATTATAATTAAAGTAGTTAAAATAGTTTAATTAAGTTTAATTAGTTTTTAATTAATAAAAATTAAATAAAAAGTCTAAAAAAAATATTTTCTTTTTCTAATAATTTTATTTTATCATTTGAATTCCAAAAATATAAATTTCACATCCGTGGGATTTATATTGGACAGAATTCACGTTTAATTTTGTACATTAAACGTTGTTTTAATTAATCGTACGGGTTTTTTAAGTTTTAAACGTTTTAAATAATTTAGGTTTACATTTTAGTTAAATTAGTTTATTTAAGTCATTTTATTTTATAAAACCTTAGTATAAATAAGTCACACCTTTTTCCTGTTCAAAACACCTCGATCACAAATTCGTTTTTAATACATTCACACACCTCGTTGGGACATAACGACCCGGGAAAACCCCTATACTTCCACGGAGATTGACTCTAGGCAGTTTGACTTGGTTGACCATTCACCTGGTCAATTTAAGTTGACCGTTTGGGGCCAATCAAGCACTTAAAATCATTCGGACAATTATACAAAAATAAACAACATTATTTCGTTCAAATTTAGACTTTCTAACCACTTCTTACTGGTAATATATAGTAGTCAGATTAAGACCTAAAACATCTTAATTGAACAAACACACCCTTACAAAAATTAAACATACCCAAGGGTAACCTACTTTAGAAAATGTCCCACATTGCAATTTATTTTCCATACTTCCATTGTCAGTATCAAGTGATTCGATAAACTTTGAATTTTCTCAAGAATTTATATTTATATTTTATTCAAAATTTCCAATTCCAGATTTTTAGAGAAATATTTGAATATATACTGTACAAAACTAGCCTCATGAGTCATGACTCGTCTTATGGACAGGTTAGCTCCATGTGTCATCTTAGATTATAAACTAGGTAGTTTCATTGGTCGTGCTTAGCACGGCCCAGAAAAGTTGATATTCATTTATTCAGGTGGGATAAATTTCGTAACATACAATTAAAGAAGAGGAAAGAAATTCATCGATGTGTTATATATAACTGCGTATGAAAATAACACAAAACTTTAACCACAAGTCTAGAATAACATGATAAAATGTAAAATAAAAGCATAAATTATTTTAAAACACAATGAATTGCTATACCACGTAACTCATCTATATTTATATTATCTATAAAGTTTTTACAACATTTTTCTTAATCCTTAAACTTGAAAACTTAAAACTATCTTAAGAAACAATTTTATCCTTAAACTTGAAAACTTAAAACTATCCTATGAAACAATAGCATACACACGGTTTGAAATTCTTGAAAACTTTTAGTAACTATTATAGGAAATAATATGATACACACGTTCTGAAATTCTTGAAAACATTTAGTAATATTGGTGTGATTATTGTGTGAACTATGTTATTGTGTAAACTATATTATTTGTAATTATATACTGTAATAATTGTCATATTATATTTATTAAGTTTATTGTTTCGATCATTTATATTTATTTTCTTTCGTATTTACATATTCATCCAATTCTTGCTCCCAATCCAGATTCGCATTTCAATCCAAATTCTACATTTATAAATGTTTGCCACTATAAGATCCTATTGTTATGCATGGGTTCTCGTCTATTATATATAAAAACATAGAAATAAATCTTCTTTTACTTTTACTTCTTTGATTAAGATTGAGAATAAAAATGCATCCTTTTTAATAATGCAACTGTTTCCTAATGAATTATTAATTCATTTTCTACTTTTGTTTAGCAAAACAAATTACAGTAACATGCATTTGGTGTTACATATCGCAGAGGGACAAGTTATCCACACCCTCCCATAGGGAGGGTATCCAATCATTGAGTGCATCACCGGCTTGTACGGTGTGCATCACGGTTTGTACGGTTTGACCAAAACCTATTAATGTGACAATATAGAGAGGGTTCCTATAACACATCCTATCTCAGAAACCATATTATTTATAGTACAATTTGACAGAAAAAGAACACATTGATTGAACCTCTTCTTTGAGACTCCTACTAATTAAGTACTTCTTTGACTTTCATAGCACCTATGGAATGGTCCGTATTATAGTAAGTTTGATTACTTTTTACTGTATTATTCCAACATATACCTTTTTGTATTTTCTTTTTAGTCACCTCATCAGTAACCAAGAGTTATGCAAATATCATGAAGAGGAATTTCCTGGAGCTCTTTCTTTCCATTTTTTTCAAAAAGAAAACTCCAAGATGCTGGTATTTTTTTATTTTTTATTTTTTTGGTTGGAACATGATTAATTTGAATTATGGGTGATGGGTGTGAAAAAGTATTAACAGTTTCTTGCGATATCAAATAAACCAAAATTAATGCAGGCTTTAGTATAGTTTATAATGCCTATATAAGGTTTTAAAGTACATAACTTTATAATGCCAAACGATTGACCTTACGAACCTATCAAATTTTTAATATCGAACCTATCAAATTTTTAATAAGCTTATAAGCCCATTAACAGTAGTTGGAAAGGAACCAAACCAAGATCAAATTTTTAATGAGCTTATAAATCCGTTAAAAAGTAGCTGGAAAGGAAGCAGATCAAGGAATTTCCGTTGAAAGTTCTGGGGGTTAGTTCTTTTGAAAACCTTTTTTTTCTACGTTTGCGTGTATACAATATAGCATTCTGAATGTGGGTCAGGAAACCATCAGGTTTTTAAGATATGCAGCAGATGGGGGCTGAAATGGGTTGAGGGTTTAAGTAGGTGGTAAAATGGGTGCGTTTGGGTGCTCAAATGGGTGCTAAAGTAAGTGCGTTTGAGGTTTTTAAGCTTATACAGTTTCTGATGTTTGCATGTTTTAAAAAAGAAGTTGCCGCACAGTCGCTTAGAAGAAATGAAAACAAAACTCAATGACGTCTAGATTACTTGACAAATCGACAAACTAATTCTGATATTAAGGTAACGTTACGGTCGTAATTGTTTGTGACATGAAATTCTTGAAAGAATAATAAAGATTTCTGTATGCAGGTCTTTATAGTTATATCTCTGATTCTGGGAGACGGGCTATACAATTTGTTGAAAATAATAGCGATCAGTTAAGGCAGTGTGAAGCAGTAGTACTAAAGAAGACATACTTCTAATAAAAGATATAGTAGGTAAGATATAACTTTTACCTGTCTACTTATGATTGAGGCAACAGACGCAAATGGATTTGTTATGGGATTTAGTTACTTCATATACAAATATGACGGTACGTGTTAAAATATAAAATGATGGTTATACTTGCTACTGTAATGTTATCTGTTTAGCTCATGGCATGATGCATATATCTATTATAATTTTTTTCTCATTATTCTTACATGCATAAACTGTTACATGTTATCTGAAACCATTACAATTTGGCCATTTAATATCTTATACAAAATTATTACCTACTTATACACAAGTACCTCGAGATCTTGGTACATCTTTGTTTTATCAAATTAGTTTAGGATAGCTAAAGTAGGAGTCTTATATGTATAACAAAAGCATACAATATACCCCTTATGCCCAACACCTTAACATGCACAATTTAATGTGATTGCTAAAAATAACAAAAGGATGACGTAGCAATGATTAACATATCTCACTAGCATGTTGATTCGCCTCAGACAGTCAACTAAGTTTACCAGGTGATGGTCAACCAAGTCAAACGTCTGAAACAAATGCTTCCGTGGAATACAGTGTTTCCACGGGTCGTAATGTCCCAACGAGGTTGTGATGGTATTAAAAACGAATCTGTGATCGAGTGAATATGAACAGGAAAGGTATAAGTGTGTGTGTGTGTGTGTGATTACACTAGGGTTTTATAAAATAAAATAACTTAGATAAACTATTTTATCGATTACGTAAAAGCTAGGTATTTAAAAACGTTTAATAACTAAAAACGGGTACGTTTAATTTAAATCTACGTGAACGTACGAAACAAAAACGGTTTTAACTAAAGTAGGAATTTGTATGCCTTAGGGGCTTAAATGCAAATTAAATAAACTTAAAATATTTATTTTATTAATTACTAATTATTTAATTAATTATTATTATTTAATAACTATTATTAATTATTTAATAATACACTAATAATTAAGAAAATGTAAAATAAGTCTAGAAAATTAAAATTTAAAATTTGTAAAAGTCTAAAATATTATAAAACTTATTTTAAAAATAAAATTATATTATTAAGAGAATTTATCTAATTATTATTAATTAATAACTATTTAATTATTATTTAACTATTTATATGATTTAAATTATTATAAATACTAAAAAGACTTAGATAATTAAGAAGATTTTTATAAATCTAATTAACCATCACACTCTTTTTGAAATATAACTCATAAAAACAAATCCCACGTAACTTACTAACGCTCAATTACTTGAACGAAGCCTCGTTACGCAAAAACACAAAAACACTAAAACTACACAAGTCATTTCTACACCACAAAGGTGATCAAAATGAACTTTCCCAAATTCCAAACTTTCCAAATCACAATAAAAACCATTTACACAAAGGGATTTAGTGCTAAAACCACCTATATCACTTCAAACACCTAAGACACACCAAACAAACATCAACCGAGTCAAGACTATCAGTCAAACTGACCTGCTAAAACCACGGTTGTTACAGGTAGGTACTGTAAACTCCCGTAATTTTTCCCATGAATAGTAAAGGTTAATCAAAGACTAATATATCATTACGTTAATTAATAACGTTTTTACCAATAACGAAATTTTTGTTTATCAAATACGCTATGTTACTCGAAATCACTACGATGTTTATAATCCCTTTTCCCTCGGAACGATGCTCACACATGTACCACTATAGTCTAAAAATCGCGAGAATATTAAACTTTTACCACATACGAACTTACGTAACGTATTTTAACAAAACGCGTTCGACAACTTCCGGACTCACGTAAACGTCTCACTAAATATTTACTAAACCTTTCACTAATCAGAAACTAATTATTTTTACTAATCCTAATTACACCTAACTGGACCCTTAATTATATCCTAAGCCCAATAATTATTTTTCGGGCTGTTACTATTCACAGCCCATGATTTTAAGCCCAAACCTCTTATACTTGTTTTGAAACATGCGACTAGACCAAGCCAAGAACGCGTCTCGTGCTCCCAAATCTTACACACGACTCACACATATTTTAACACATTCTCTTTTCTCACCTAGCCAACTTCGAGTGTATCAATTCTCAGCTTCCCATGTCGAGTTTAACTACGTTTTCACTAGGCAAAGTGTTTTGTCCAAAAATGATTTCATACGATTTTAACTAATCCAAAACTAAACCGTTTTGAACCCTGTTTGCTTCTATTGAGTCCTAAAACCATTTCTAACTCAAACTCATGTTTAAATATTACATTCTGTCAATCATCACCGAGCCTAGCCAAAGTTTACAAATCGTTTGCTTAACAAAAAAAAAATGTGTCGACATGTATTTTTAAAACAAGATAGTACTCCCTCTTTTCATGCACTCACACACATATATTTTATGATCTTAGGCAAGGTACTAGTTCATTTTTAAAAGAGAAACTACAAGTACAATCCATTTTTATATTTGAAACCACACGTTTCTTTTGAACTAGATAGGATGTCGATAAACTAGAGACAAACAAGAAAGAACATGTTTCGTCTTACACTCAAAAGACTTTTGGTAAACATGTAAACATCCCATCTCATTAATTTTGGTCACTAGGATACTCGAAAATTGCATATTTATACGCCATGCATGCATGCACTCTTTCACAACTCACATGCAAATCAAATTTTACAAAAACTAAGTCCTAGTGATAGTTTTCTACTCCAAAACGTTTTGGCAAAAAACTCTAGTATTTCCAATCGGGTTTAGGAGAAACCAATCTTTGTTTGTGAACCTTGGTTGAGTCGACATACACGCTACACTCTCGTACTACCCATTCCTCGACTCTACGATCCGTTTTACCCCATCATCTTGGTGTAGTAAGTCTCGTCTTCTCTTTTCCATTTTTACTTAAAAACATATACTTTGATTTCTACGTACATTGTCACTTTCACTCGAACCTTATTACTCACAATCTACATAAACAACATATACGTATTCTTCATCCGTCTATATATTTAACACGATATCTATCAAGACACATAAAGTTTTGAATCCTAAAGTCATGTATAAACGATTTTGAAACACATTTGTACATGACATCGACCCATGCATTACATGCAGAACACTTAGATTTTTCTAAGTCTTTTACTTAAAAACTCATCCCATGCAAACCTAGAAAGGAACGTATATCTTTAAATTTTACGTAACAAGCCTACCCTTTTATTTCGTAATCTATTAGACAACCTAACTAACAACCATTTTCATATAAAGACCTTGTGATTATACTCACGTCTCGACCCTTTAAATGATGCAAAGCATCGTGACATAAAACTATTTTCGAAAACAACTAAACATCGATTGGGCCTTAAGGCCCAATCAGTGGAAAATAAGCTAACACAATAAGCAGTCTTAATAAGCTGTTTCATAATGTTTTTAGTATCCTAAGATAAGCCCAAAACCAAGCCCAAAACCTTTGTAAGCCCAATGGATTTAAAAAGCTTAACGGGCCTAGTCATTTTTCGTTAAAAAGCCCATTAAGCCATGAATAAGCTTTTTCGACAAATAAGCAGTTTTGAAAAGTTCAATAGTCTATTTTTAACTTATTTAAGAAATAAAAACACTAAGTTTCGAATTTGGTGAATTTTGGACTAAATTTGCAAAAATTATAACTTTCGGGTTAAAAGTGTCAATTTTATAAAGTTAAGGTAAAAACTGTCTTTTTCGAAACATAGGATAAAAAACCGATTTTTATAAACTTCTGGATGAAAAGTGTAAAAATTATAACTTTTGGACTTAAAACGTAATAATATTTAACTTTGGACTAACGGTGTAACGCTAACATCGTTAGGGTAAAAACTGTGAAAACTTGGAAAAGACAAAGGGCCATATACTATAATTAATATTATCATTTTTACTTTTCATTTTACGATTTCACATCATGACGTTTACCTTTTTAATTCAAACTATTATTATTATTATTATTATTAAACTTTACGTTATATAAATATATATGTGTGTGTGTGTGTGTGTGTGTGTGTGTGTGTGTGTATATATATATATATATATATATATATATATATATATATATATATATATATATATATATATATATATAACTTAACTAAACTTACGATATTTTATCAAACCACAAGTTTTGCTATCGTTAAACCAACAACTCACATAATCAGAAACTACTCGCGATTAAACCATTAAGACTATCAAACACTAAAACTTGCCATATATTATCTAGGTCGTGTGTGGAGCCGTTTCCTTATTGCAAACTGAGTATCGATACTTTTACCACTGTACCACTAAGGGAGTTCATAGCCCACTTTTATATAACTGTTTTCGTGGGGAGATACATGCTATAAAAACTGAACACAAGTATTTTTCTTGGTATGATATGCCTGATATTGTTATTGCTTAAGTATCTTATTGCCAAAAGTCCCTCATATCATGAACCTTAGTCACTTGTAGGGTGAACGTAAATAATTGTGGATAGATCTATTAGGGATTGACAATCCCCATTTGGTCGCTAGAGGAAAGCCACCAAACGCACTTTATTTGAAATCTAATAGGTAACTGGCAAGAACCTATCCAGAGGGCCATTGTTACTATTATCCATCATATTTGATGAGATCTGTTAATCGGATGAGTGTCATGAGCTTAATGCAATATTAAATGTTTTTAACTTATAATTGTAAACCGGTGCAATTATCACTTATAGCTTGTGTTCAACTATTAAACTTAAACCTATGAATATCACTCAACTTTTGTTGATTTTTAGCATGTTTATCTCAGGTCCATAATGAGCAAGGATGGGACGGAGGAGCACGAAATTCTTACATAGGCTATAAATTTTACTATCATTCGAAAAATTATTTAACAAATTTTGAAACCACTGGGACCTCAATTTGAAAACTCTGATATTTATAAAATTTGAATGATAAAAGTTTTAGATTTACTAAATTGATAATCATTTTCTACTGAAAAACTGTGAGCTGTGAAGTAACACCCAATCTTTATTCCGCTGCAAGTATTCTAAAATTATGGGTGTTACAGGTGCAGACATACAAAGACACAAATGTATATTCATGAAAGAGAATCATTACAGAGGTGCAGACATACAAAGACACAAATGTACCTATTTAGGGTGTGTTTGTTATTTAAAAAATAGTCTTACTAGCTCTTTTACTCTTATCAGTAAGAGGTGGACAGACGTTTTGTTTGTTTGTTTTTTCTCTTGAGTCAGACCCAATTAGACATATAACATCCTACTCAGTAAGAGCTGTGAGACATGTCTTACTGCCTCTTACTCGATAAGAGATTTAAGACTCGTGTTAATATAATATATTTGATGGTTTGTTATATTTATGATAAAAAGTATTGTTTCATATTTACATAAGTTATTTAAATAAATTACATAAACGAGCACTGATGAGTGTCTAAATACTCATCATTTTATACTAATCTGAGCTGCCAAAACATCCAAAAACACTCAAATATGCATCATAATACTTAAAATATCTTAGAAGTGTGTTTTATATGTTTCAAATGCAAAATGATCAAAAACTGATAAAAAAACGAACAAAGTTTGCATAATTGGCAGTTTCAGTCCCTCAAGTTTCATAAATTGGCAAAACTAGTCCCTGAAGGTTTAAAATGAATAAAAAGTCAACTTTAGTCCATGGGAAGTCAAACATGTTCACAAATGATCCCTGGATAAAAGTTTACACATATTGGCAACTATTACCCCTCAAGTATCAAAATTGGCAAAATTAGTCCCTGGGTATTCAAAAAGTGAAATTTAACAAATATTACCCTTGAACTATTCATAAATGACAATTTGGAACCTTTTGATAACTTTTGGAAAAATTACAATTTCACCCCCTAAACTTTAGAAAATTACATAAATGGTCCCAAGGTGTTTAAAATTATAATAAATGCAAAATAGGTCATTTGATTTATCTAACATGGCATAATTGGTCCTTTTGAATACTTTGAAAATATTACAGGTTTGGTCCTCCAAGAATGCAGAAATTACAAAAGAAGTCCTTGGGCCTTATACACTATACAAACCAAACGGATCTATTAATAACCTATTAATCCAAACCCTTTTTATCCAAATAATAAAACCAAACAACCTGATCCAACAATACTACCCAGGCCCAAACAAAATAAAAGCCCACAAACCCTTTTGATATAAAACGGGGTCCTTTGACCCGTTGACCAACTCCATCCCCTACCTTCCACCTTACCCTGCTACTCCACCACTGCCACCTCCACCTTCCACCTTCACCACCTCAACACCCTCCCTGTCACCCCCTCAACCAAACCCACTCCTTAGGTTTACCTTAGGATGACAACACGTGGCAATCCCTACATCAACCACCACCCCTACAACTGCCACCACCACCTCTGCCACCCTGACACCACCACACCCTTTATCCCTTCAATACCACACATCCCAAGACCAATGAATGCACCTTAGCCCTCCCTACTACACGTTACAGTCCCAATTTCTTAAAACCACTTTTCCCACCAAAATTGATTAAATGGCTTGGATGTCTTTCAAGGATCTAATGGTGGTGGGAAAGCTTTTGTGGGACCCACAAGACATGTGGGATGCTATAAAAGGAGCAAGAGGCAGCAGAGGAACAAATATTAGATTAAATTAGAAGATGAGAGTAGGTTTAATATTGTTTTAGTTTTCAATTGTAATACTTAGTTTAAATTAGTTGTTATCAGCTTTATTTATGTAATTTGGATCTTAATCAAGCTTTAATTTCAAGATTTCTTTCATAATTTCAATTTTAGCAATTTCTAAGTAAATCTGACAAATTTACTTAAACTTGTTTAAAGTTGTTAAAACTTGTTCATTCCTGTTTATTTAAGCTTAATTATAAGTTTTTAGAAGTTTTCAAAACCTTAGAATAACTTTCATTCAGTTTAAATTAAAAATAAAAAAATACTAAATAAATAGTTAAAAATAAAAAATCAATGGCAGTGATGAAGAAGGCTTGAAGCAGGGTATACTTGGATTGCTATGGGTATTAGTGCTTCATGGGAAGCATAGGTTTGTGGTTTAAGTTTCTGGTTCACTCAGTTCTAAGCTTTGATAAAACTGTAAGCATGTTTCTATACTTTTAGCACAATCTGTTAGATATAGTGATTATTGTTAAATGTTGTTTATTATTGTCCATTTATATTCGTGTTTAATTAGTGTAATGGTAATTTTCAGTTTCATGTATTAAATAAGTCTTTTGTATCTTTAAATTCTCAAAACAGCTTTATCAAGGGTGTTTGGATTAGTAGGTTAGGCAATCTTTTAATCTGTTTTATGTAGTGTTTTTGGTTGTTTCATGTTTAAACAGGTCCTAGTAGGTAATTTATATCATAAATACTAGTGTTGTTTTAGAAAAAAGTCAAAATGGCATTCACTTGGATATTATCTGCTCATTAGGTAGAATTAGGATCTTAAATCTTAGGATTAGGTATATTAGTGTTGCATTGAGCTAAATTAGGTCTAATATCATAATACCATAACACCTAGAATCTATTTTGATCATTTGAATTTCATTTGGGTCAAAGTTCATCAAAAAGAGAAAAAGTCAAATTTCATGTCTGTTAAAATAGGATGAGATTCTAAGGGTACTGTAGGGTTTAATATAGATCATAGATAGTTTATTATTGTTGATTTGTGGTATTTGGTGGTCTGTGTGAGTGATTCAAAAAGAAATTTGGGAGTTGATAATCATTTACTCATCAAATTTTGGCCTTGAATTCACCCAGTTGACCCATGTACAGCCCTGCACATCAGTCCCAAACCCCCTCAAAGTTACATTTTTAAATTGTTCATTAGTTGATGTTAGGACCTCAAAATAGATTCATAGCTTGTCTACCAGCTTGTGAATAGTTGTATAATTTTAGAATAATTTTTAGATTTTCTTTTTAGCTTGTGCAAGACCTTGAATGTACCCACACCAGGACTATATGCCCTGCACCTTGATTAGTGGTCCACAGACCAAACTTTACAAGCCCTTCAATTGTTCAACACTTAAGCTTATCCTGAGCTTATGGTTTTTTTGGAAAGCCCCCAAGGCTATCTTTTCAGATCACCATAGTATTTGGACCCTTGGTCATCCTTGTGGGCCCCACAGTGGGCTGCAATTTGTCCAAATTGCCCCTTTTTGGCTTGTGCAGGCCTGTGTGGATTTGGGATTTGCTTATTTCCTATTCATGCTTATTCAGTACACTAACTTAGGTGTGTTAGCTTATTTTGTGAAAAATTCACTTGTTACTAGCTTATTTTCATATTAAGTTCTAAATATAGCCTATTGAGTTGCTTTTCAAACCTATCATTCCATTCTTAGCCATTTTTGCTATCTTTTGGAAGAATAAGCTCATCCAGAGCTTATTTGAGCTTTTCATAAGACATGGTTTTACAAAAGTTGGCTTAATATTGTTGGTATTCAGTTTTGTAAAAGAGAAAATCAAAAATAAAAATAAATAAAAATGTGTGCAAAAAGCATGGGTCGAACCTGGGACCTCATGCTCACAAACACAACACACCACACTCTTACCAACTGCCCTAGGGTCTTTTTCATGTTTTATTCTTTACTTTTTATTTATATAGTAGTAGTAGGCCATTAAGCTTATTTAGCTTATTTGTTTAATTTACAGCTTATTAATAAGCTTGTATACCTTTTTCATAATTTTCATAGCTTCCTGTTAGTGTTAAGTATTTATATAAAAAATTTCATAATTTTATAAAATAGTTTAGTATTTATAATAATTAAAATAGTTTAATTAGGTATTAAATAAATAATAAGTAATTAATTTTTAAAATAGCTTATTTATAAATTTTATAAACTTTTTATATTTTTTATAGATTCCTGTGATGGTTAAGTAAATTTATAAAAAGTTTTATAATTTTATAAATTAGTTTAGTACTTATTATAATTAAAGTAGTTAAAATAGTTTAATTAAGTTTAATTAGTTTTTAATTAATAAAAATTAAATAAAAAGTCTAAAAAAAATATTTTCTTTTTCTAATAATTTTATTTTATCATTTGAATTCCAAAAATATAAATTTCACATCCGTGGGATTTATATTGGACAGAATTCACGTTTAATTTTGTACATTAAACGTTGTTTTAATTAATCGTACGGGTTTTTTAAGTTTTAAACGTTTTAAATAATTTAGGTTTACATTTTAGTTAAATTAGTTTATTTAAGTCATTTTATTTTATAAAACCTTAGTATAAATAAGTCACACCTTTTTCCTGTTCAAAACACCTCGATCACAAATTCGTTTTTAATACATTCGCACACCTCGTTGGGACATAACGACCCGGGGAAACCCCTATACTTCCACGGAGATTGACTCTAGGCAGTTTGACTTGGTTGACCATTCACCTGGTCAATTTAAGTTGACCGTTTGGAGCCAATCAAGCACTTAAAATCATTCGGACAATTATACAAAAACAAACAACATTATTTCGTTCAAATTTAGACTTTCTAACCACTTCTTACTGGTAATATATAGTAGTCAGATTAAGACCTAAAACATCTTAATTGAACAAACACACCCTTACAAAAATTAAACATACCCAAGGGTAACCTACTTTAGAAAATGTCCCACATTGCAATTTATTTTCCATACTTCCATTGTCAGTATCAAGTGATTCGATAAACTTTGAATTTTCTCAAGAATTTATATTTATATTTTATTCAAAATTTCCAATTCCAGATTTTTAGAGAAATATTTGAATATATACTGTACAAAACTAGCCTCATGAGTCATGACTCGTCTTATGGACAGGTTAGCTCCATGTGTCGTCTTAGATTATAAACTAGGTAGTTTCATTGGTCGTGCTTAGCACGGCCCAGAAAAGTTGATATTCATTTATTCAGGTGGGATAAATTTCGTAACATACAATTAAAGAAGAGGAAAGAAATTCATCGATGTGTTATATATAACTGCGTATGAAAATAACACAAAACTTTAACCACAAGTCTAGAATAACATGATAAAATGTAAAATAAAAGCATAAATTATTTTAAAACACAATGAATTGCTATACCACGTAACTCATCTATATTTATATTATCTATAAAGTTTTTACAACATTTTTCTTAATCCTTAAACTTGAAAACTTAAAACTATCTTAAGAAACAATTTTATCCTTAAACTTGAAAACTTAAAACTATCCTATGAAACAATAGCATACACACGGTTTGAAATTCTTGAAAACTTTTAGTAACTATTATAGGAAATAATATGATACACACGTTCTGAAATTCTTGAAAACGTTTAGTAATATTGGTGTGATTATTGTGTGAACTATGTTATTGTGTAAACTATATTATTTGTAATTATATACTGTAATAATTGTCATATTATATTTATTAAGTTTATTGTTTCGATCATTTATATTTATTTTCTTTCGTATTTACATATTCATCCAATTCTTGCTTCCAATCCAGATTCGCATTTCAATCCAAATTCTACATTTATAAATGTTTGCCACTATAAGATCCTATTGTTATGCATGGGTTCTCGTCTATTATATATAAAAACATAGAAATAAATCTTCTTTTACTTTTACTTCTTTGATTAAGATTGAGAATAAAAATGCATCCTTTTTAATAATGCAACTGTTTCCTAATGAATTATTAATTCATTTTCTACTTTTGTTTAGCAAAACAAATTACAGTAACATGCATTTGGTGTTACATATCGCAGAGGGACAAGTTATCCACACCCTCCCATAGGGAGGGTATCCAATCATTGAGTGCATCACCGGCTTGTACGGTGTGCATCACGGTTTGTACGGTTTGACCAAAACCTATTAATGTGACAATATAGAGAGGGTTCCTATAACACATCCTATCTCAGAAACCATATTATTTATAGTACAATTTGACAGAAAAAGAACACATTGATTGAACCTCTTCTTTGAGACTCCTACTAATTAAGTACTTCTTTGACTTTCATAGCACCTATGGAATGGTCCGTATTATAGTAAGTTTGATTACTTTTTACTGTATTATTCCAACATATACCTTTTTGTATTTTCTTTTTAGTCACCTCATCAGTAACCAAGAGTTATGCAAATATCATGAAGAGGAATTTCCTGGAGCTCTTTCTTTCCATTTTTTTCAAAAAGAAAACTCCAAGATGCTGGTATTTTTTTATTTTTTATTTTTTTGGTTGGAACATGATTAATTTGAATTATGGGTGATGGGTGTGAAAAAGTATTAACAGTTTCTTGCGATATCATATAAACCAAAATTAATGCAGGCTTTAGTATAGTTTATAATGCCTATATAAGGTTTTAAAGTACATAACTTTATAATGCCAAACGATTGACCTTACGAACCTATCAAATTTTTAATATCGAACCTATCAAATTTTTAATAAGCTTATAAGCCCATTAACAGTAGTTGGAAAGGAACCAAACCAAGATCAAATTTTTAATGAGCTTATAAATCCGTTAAAAAGTAGCTGGAAAGGAAGCAGATCAAGGAATTTCCGTTGAAAGTTCTGGGGGTTAGTTCTTTTGAAAACCTTTTTTTTCTACGTTTGCGTGTATACAATATAGCATTCTGAATGTGGGTCAGGAAACCATCAGGTTTTTAAGATATGCAGCAGATGGGGGCTGAAATGGGTTGAGGGTTTAAGTAGGTGGTAAAATGGGTGCGTTTGGGTGCTCAAATGGGTGCTAAAGTAAGTGCGTTTGAGGTTTTTAAGCTTATACAGTTTCTGATGTTTGCATGTTTTAAAAAAGAAGTTGCCGCACAGTCGCTTAGAAGAAATGAAAACAAAACTCAATGACGTCTAGATTACTTGACAAATCGACAAACTAATTCTGATATTAAGGTAACGTTACGGTCGTAATTGTTTGTGACATGAAATTCTTGAAAGAATAATAAAGATTTCTGTATGCAGGTCTTTATAGTTATATCTCTGATTCTGGGAGACGGGCTATACAATTTGGTGAAAATAATAGCGATCAGTTAAGGCAGTGTGAAGCAGTAGTACTAAAGAAGACATACTTCTAATAAAAGATATAGTAGGTAAGATATAACTTTTACCTGTCTACTTATGATTGAGGCAACAGACGCAAATGGATTTGTTATGGGATTTAGTTACTTCATATACAAATATGACGGTACGTGTTAAAATATAAAATGATGGTTATACTTGCTACTGTAATGTTATCTGTTTAGCTCATGGCATGATGCATATATCTATTATAATTTTTTTCTCATTATTCTTACATGCATAAACTGTTACATGTTATCTGAAACCATTACAATTTGGCCATTTAATATCTTATACAAAATTATTACCTACTTATACACAAGTACCTCGAGATCTTGGTACATCTTTGTTTTATCAAATTAGTTTAGGATAGCTAAAGTAGGAGTCTTATATGTATAACAAAAGCATACAATATACCCCTTATGCCCAACACCTTAACATGCACAATTTAATGTGATTGCTAAAAATAACAAAAGGATGACGTAGCAATGATTAACATATCTCACTAGCATGTTGATTCGCCTCAGACAGTCAACTAAGTTTACCAGGTGATGGTCAACCAAGTCAAACGTCTGAAACAAATGCTTCCGTGGAATACAGTGTTTCCACGGGTCGTAATGTCCCAACGAGGTTGTGATGGTATTAAAAACGAATCTGTGATCGAGTGAATATGAACAGGAAAGGTATAAGTGTGTGTGTGTGTGTGTGTGATTACACTAGGGTTTTATAAAATAAAATAACTTAGATAAACTATTTTATCGATTACGTAAAAGCTAGGTATTTAAAAACGTTTAATAACTAAAAACGGGTACGTTTAATTTAAATCTACGTGAACGTACGAAACAAAAACGGTTTTAACTAAAGTAGGAATTTGTATGCCTTAGGGGCTTAAATGCAAATTAAATAAACTTAAAATATTTATTTTATTAATTACTAATTATTTAATTAATTATTATTATTTAATAACTATTATTAATTATTTAATAATACACTAATAATTAAGAAAATGTAAAATAAGTCTAGAAAATTAAAATTTAAAATTTGTAAAAGTCTAAAATATTATAAAACTTATTTTAAAAATAAAATTATATTATTAAGAGAATTTATCTAATTATTATTAATTAATAACTATTTAATTATTATTTAACTATTTATATGATTTAAATTATTATAAATACTAAAAAGACTTAGATAATTAAGAAGATTTTTATAAATCTAATTAACCATCACAGGAATCCTAAAAAATATAAAAAGTTTATTTTATCTATTTTTAAACTAGTTTAATAATTATTATTCTATTTATTAATTAATAACCAATTAAACTATTTAAATTATGAAAACTAGTAAATGAACAGTAAAAATTATAGAAAAATTACTAAAAATGTTTTACAACATATAAAAGATAGAAAAAATATAAAAACTAGGTGTTTCTTTATAAAAACTAATTATGCTATTTATAACTTAATTATTGATTAATTATTAATAAAACTAATTTAAATTATAATTAATATTAAAATACAAAATAAAAATATGAGAAAATTATTAAAAATACTTTAATATAAAAGGAAATTAATAAAAGTATAAAAATATAGATTACTTAATAAAAATATAAAAATGAAAATTAAAATTAAATTATATTAAATAGAAACTATCACTTATTTTTATATTGGTTTTTCTTGAATTTTTCTTTTACAAAACTAATTTATATATAAAAACAACTAACTTTAATAAAAACAACTAATTTATAGCTTAATAATAAGCATTGTGGGGGCTTATTACCTCCACAGTTGACTTTGGTTGACCAAAGAAGTAAATAAGCTCAACTGAGCTTGTGTGGGACCCACTATGGTGAAATCTAGTTCCAATGAATTGCTTGAACAAGTTTGAGTATGATTTGATCAAATAAGCCCTTGAAATAAGCTGCTAAGCAACTAATAAGCACTTTGATACTTGTATGAACTTAGAAACTGGGACAGACTATCGGGACAAATTTAGGTGGGGTCCACTGAGTTCTAGGTCAAATAAGAGGTCAATACTAAGAGTCTGGTAGGAGGGGGTTAAAAGAAACCAAGTATGAAAAGTGGGGCCCACTGAGGTGGTCACAAATCACCACCAAAGTGGTGGTGATGGATGATGCTGCTGATGCAGGGGAGGCTTTCCTCCCTGCAGTTGTGCTTGGTGTTGTGTGGGGCCCAAGGAAAAATTTCTAAAAATATAAGCTATGTGGGATTCAAAAGTTGAGGTGGTAGTCTATTACTACAACAATTTTCAGATTCTTAAACCTAATACACAATTCTACAAAAATCTCCCAAGTTTTGAAAAAAATCTAAGAATGACAATTTGACTTTTAATGAAACTTGAACTAGTTTGACTTTTTTGAGATTCTAACACTTCTAACTGATTAATTAAGTTATATTAGACTGAAATAAAACTTACTTAAGTGAGATTAACTATTTATGAAGAGATTTGAGTGAGTATGGATCTTAATAAACAAACAGTTAACTGTTTATGCAATATGGAATGTGATTTTGACTTTGCAACTAATAAGATACCAATTTTATGACTGATTAAACCTATATAGACCTAATGTAACTTACTTTAGCTAAAGACTTCAACTAAAACACCCTAGAATACATTGAAACAGTCTTAGCCAAACACTCCTTTAAAATTAATATTACACTATAACTTTTATATATTAAACTACAACTACTGATTTTAACACTAAAACAGATTAAGTAAACTTAAATAAAGCTATTTGAATAAGAATAACATCAAAGAAACAACAATAACCAACTATGCTCAATATTTGAATAGCTTACATTGATTTTCAAACTGAGATATGGAACCAGGGATCAAAGAACCTTCCTATAAGTCTTCCACAAGACTACTAACCCAGAAGCAATCCAAAATAACCTCTGCTCCATGATTCAATCTTCATCTCTACCAATTTTTTATTTATTTCCTATTTATTTTAATATTTTTGGAATTTTTTCTTTTATGAACTGAACAGCAAAGTAAGGTTTTCTTAAACTTATTTGAGCCTTGTTAGAGCTTATACAAGCTTATGAAATCATACAGCAACAACAACAAACAAAATTAAGCAACTTGTCAAATTTACTTAAAATTGCTACAATGGAGATTTATAACTGAAACTTGAAATT
Source organism: Artemisia argyi (assembly GCA_030686995.1). Lineage (NCBI taxonomy): Eukaryota > Viridiplantae > Streptophyta > Magnoliopsida > Asterales > Asteraceae > Artemisia > Artemisia argyi. Next base: position 27,766,729 of record CM060684.1, read on the forward strand.
AAAATTGGATAAAGTATAAATTATATTAAGAAAACAGAATACAAGCTTTGAAATACAAAGATTACAACTAGATTGGCTTTTTACTTAACTACGATTATACTACTCCTAATTTACACTAATACTTTTCATCCCCCGCTTCTTCTTCCTTTTGTAGAGACTTATGTGGTTTGTGGGACCCACTGGACCATTTCCCACCATAATTTAGAGCCCTTGGATTAGTCAAACTCATATCCACCGTTTAAATTAGAAACTTGGCGCCAAAGGTATTACTGTGTCAGATGAGTAACGTGTGAGGGTTTTAGGGGTTTAATTGAGTTTGGAAGGTTGTGGTGAGGTGGAGGTAATGAGGTGGTGGTAGCAGGTGGCAAAACCACCTGGTATGGTGACTCAGGTGGTGGTGTGAGGGAGATGGAGGGAAAAACTAAACCAGGGTGGTTTGTTTGACTTTTTAGTTTGACCCCGGTTTTTAATATTAAGGGGATTGGGCTGAGTTTTGGGCTTGGGTAAAAAAAGTAGGGTGGGCTTGGTATTAGTGTGGTATGGATTTGGATTTGGTATTTTGGGTTGTGAAAATAATAAGGATCCGTTTGGTTTTTTTAGTAACAAATCACAAGGACCAAAATTGTAATTTCGTGAAAGTTAAAGGGCTGAGTTTGTGATTTTTCCAAGGATGTCACAAGGACCAAACTTGACAAGGATGAATAGTACAAGGGTATATTTGATATTTTTCATTTTTTTAATACCCAGGGACTAAAATTGACAAACTGCCAAACTTGAGGGACCAATTATGTAATTTCTCCAAACTTCACACCAAGGACCATTCCTGCAAAAGATTAATAGCACAAGGACCAAAATTGATTTTTCTCAAAGTTTTTACATCCCAGGGACCATTTATGTCAATTTCTAAAGTATAGGGACTAAACTTGTAATTTTGTGAAACTTTGCACCAAAGGACTAAATATGTAACTTTGTGATTCAAAAGGACCTTTGGTGACTTTTTCAAGTTTTTAGAATAACCAGGGACTAGTTTTGACAACTTATGAAACTTGAGGGACTGAAACTGCCAATTATGCAAACTTTGTACGTTTTTCATCTGTTTTTGCATATTTTGCATTTGAAACATATAAAACACACTTCTAAGATATTTTAAGTATTTTGATGCATATTTGAGTGTTTTTGGATGTTTTGGCAGTTCAGATTGGTATAAAATGATGAGTATTTAGACACTCATCACATGTACAAAAGTAACATAATATTTAAAGGGTGTTTGGGAATCTATTTGGGAGTTGTTACCTCATTTACCTCAGTTTCGGTTGGTTTTGAAACACATAACTGAACTATGCTTGCACTCTTACAATTATGGCGTCAAATTATGAGCTGTTTGGATTAGGGGTTGTTTGAATTAGGGGTGTACTTTTCCCTGTTTTGAGACACATGACTAAAATGTGTTTGCATTGCTTAAACCTCTAGCATCAAATTAAGGGTTGTTTGGATTAGGGATTAGGTAACTGATATATACTCTTTTGTTATAGAATCATGCAATCTCAGATTATAACTTTTTATATGATATGGTTTTAGCAAAAAAAAACTTAAAAATGTATGTAAAAATTGCAGAAATAATTATTTTAGATTCAACAAAATGTTTGAATGCAGATACTAATCGCACTCGCAAATCTGAGCCAAACAGTTTCACGGAAGAAACTTCCCAACTGGTCTACCTCAGGTTTGATGAACCAGCTCCACGCAACCGAGGTCGGTGTATCTTTTTCACATGAGCAAACCGTTGTGGAAAATTTGAAGGTCGTATTCACCTTTCACCTTTCATCTTTTTTTTCTCGTTTGGCTAAATTTGTAAATTTTACTTACTCGCTCTGTCAACAATCAAATATAATCCAAATTGGCCTATTTTAACAAAATGGTTAAATTTTTTTTAGTTGGGGCATCTTCTTTTTCCAAGTTACGTGTGAATGGCCAAATACGGTTGGCATGTTTCAGATCATAAATGTTGCAAGTTCTCATAATGAGTTTTTAGATACGTATAGGATCTCCTGTTTAAAATGATTCAGAAGTTACAAAAGTCAAACCCGCATTTCATAAACTGCATTAAACCAACTACCAAGCAACTTCCTGAAACGTATGAAAAGGATGCCGTCTTGGAACAATTTAGATGTGGCAGAATAAAGAAGGTTAGTTCAGTAAAGAGTTTAAGGACTTGCTGCATTCTGAGAACGCCATGTTAGTGACAAAGTCAAAGTCTACGGTAAGTAAAACAATTGTACGAGCAATTTGTACACCTGTACAAGTGACGTCGTGCTTATTAGAAAAGTATATTTGTAACAGATATGGTTAAGCTAGATATATGAGCTGACAGTAAATAGATAAATAGTAAGCATAGATTAGAAGTCGATTCCAGTCAACAAATATGTGTCTTTCTTTCAAGAGATAGAAAGTTTTCACTGCAATGCAATGCCTACATTGATCATATTTTACTTCAGTTTTGTATTACCTGGAAGTACCATGTTAGCTGTATTTTGCAACATCCTCATCTGGTCACACCTCTTTTTATTTGTTCATTTTTTTAGTGTTAATAATCGTGTTAATTAGCTCATTAAGTTAACAAATACACATGTTACGGTAAGGAGTTCTGGATAGAATTCGCATCCCCGCAGCAACGCGCAGGCTATCATGCTCGTTATTTTACTCCCTCTGTCCCAAATTATAAGTCCACTTCAAATTTGCATAAAGTTTAAGAAATTCCCACTAATTAATTCATTAACCAATTAAATCTCATCTCTCTCCACTAAAGTTTGTTTTGATTGGTTGAAACATAAAAGTGCACAAGTATTTTGGGACAACCACAAAAAGAAAAATAGACTTATAATTTGGGACGGGGACTAATAAATAAAAGAAAGTTACATATAAGTAAATTATATTGAAAACATGTGCAAATGATAGAAAATATTATGTGAACAACCATTTAAGGTTTTGAGAAGACATAAACAATCATTATTTAGAAATAAATACATAAAATCCTTTTTACCTCGATGCATAAAAACTAAAAAGCAAACAAATTACCCACATCTTTATACATCTTCAGATCTATATTTCTTCATTCATCTTGTATGTTCATGTTCTACCACCTTCAACTACTCCCAATACTACATAAAGAAAGCAAAGTAGCAAACTTCTAAGTTATCACATTAAAACTAAAGTTATCAATAATAGAATCGAACATGCGAGAACACAAATCGCTAATTTACCTTACCCGTCAGATCTAGCACGTCACTGTGGCACCGCCAACCCTACCGTGGCCAAAGTCGTTAATGTCTCTCCGATTATCTTCTCCGGATGATTCCTCCAGCCACCTCTGCAATTCACAGTCGATGGGCACATATATCCTGCAAATCCGAAAATGAATGAAAATCCATCAATGTAACTGTAAATGCAATTTTGCTAACAAATTTGAAGGCATAACAGAATCATTTAAGCACAGATCCACAAAATGTAAAGAAAGGATTTGTAATATGAGAGGAGAGAGAGAGAGAAAAGAAATATGTGAATTTTTAAATGAACGAGGGGAGAGCAAATAGCAGCTACAAAAAACTAGTTGAATTCTCAAGGTCAAAACATTTAAAAATGTGTAAAATTATTAATTTCACACTTTCTCATGTGTGGTAATAATGGGTGTGACAAATTTTGCTACACATATAAGTGTGGAGATATTATCCAATTGTCTATGGTTAAAAGTGTGGAAACATTCTTTTAAAAATAAAAGTGTGGAGACATTTGTTATACCTATAAATGTAGCTTTACTGTAATTGTACACACTTATATATGTGGATTATTTTTTAAATATTTGTAACACTTATAAATGTACCAAAATTATTATCCATATAAAAAAAATCCACAGTTGTTCATACCATGGCAAAATAAGTGTGGAGAATAGCACTATTTTTTGTAGTGAGTTGTGAATTTGTGATAGCCAAAGGTTGAAACGTGGCAAGTATTAAGAGCTCACGTGTAATTTTTTGGGATGCAATGAAGAGCTGATGTGTCATCATTTAGGACTGCTACAGTTTAAAAAAAAAAAAAAAAAAAAAAAAAAAAAACTCCTTGCTTATATAATATGTAGATATATAACATGACTTGATTGCGATATAGTTATATAGTTAACTTGAGCATTGGTTGAAAATAAATTGCACATCGTAATTTTATCCTATATGTGAGAATCATTAACAATTAACAAAGCATGCGTTTTAAAGCATTCATGAAACATACATTTCGTAATATTGAGAAAAAAAAAACTAATTGCACCGTAATGTATCATACTTGTTACTTGCATTTTTATATTAATCGAACAAATTTTTTTGCTGTTCTGTATACTAAACTTGATTATATAATATTTTTTGTGTATTTTATGACAATCATGACACATATAGTAGCAAAAAAATAAGGGCAAAATAGTCATAAAGTACACAAAAACACAATAAAATCAAGTTTAGTACATAGAATAGTAAAAAAAAATAGTAAGAAAAAACTTTAAAAAAAAAACAAAAAATTGTTCAATACATATAAAAGGTTCAAATGACAAATATAATATATTATGGTGCTATTAGCAAATAAAAATAATAAAATAAAAAATCATTGAGTATAAAATGTAAACAAGATATGTTATTATTCTTCGTTGGCTTTTATTGTGCATAATAAGTAAAAGCAAGTGACAATAAGAGGAGTTTCGGAAGGTTGTGCAATAGCTGTCGTCGCACAGAGCCTCTGCTTAAAAAGGGTAACATTTTTATTAGTTTTGCATATAAATAAGTATAATGTTAATGTATGAGTCATATAATTTAAGTTTATGTGCAATTTCATTTTAGTTTACAAGTGTAATAGGGTCTCTTTATTATTATTGACTGGGTCACCGAAAACCACTAGACGGCCAGTTGACAATGGATGTTGTAAAGCAACATTTAGGTGGTGTTTGTTTTTTCTTAAAAAATCTTAACAAGCTCTTAATGAGCCAAACCTCTTAATCGGTCAGACATTTTATGCGGCCAGACCATTTGTTTTTTTTCTTTTCGTTCAGACACGGTTAGACCTAAAAATATCTTAATTGTCCAGACTTGAGAGGGGTGTCTTAATGGCTCTTAATGCCTCTTGTTGACACACACACACACACACACACACACAAACCAAAAAAAATGTTTCACTCTCCCATTCCCTCCCAACCTCTTGTATTTGTTCTTTTTTATTAGATTCAGATTCAGACATTTATGCATCAGATTCAGATTCAGATGTGCGGTTCAAATTCAGATTCAGAGCCTCTTAAAAAATAAGCAGCACCTTAGTTTTAATCTTCACGAAAGAAATTGAGGTCGACAACGTCATCATCATCATGTATGTCGTGTCAAGTTCAGCATTTTGTTTGATTAGTGCATCAACCTTGGTGATCTTTGACATCATCTTATGCCAATCTCCTAAAAAATATTGATACGTGGAATCTCTTTGTAGTTATCAAACACAGTATACGTTAATCAAACATATACGAGATAAAACTTTAATCAAATCTGCCAATATGTTATTAATCAAACATGTACAATTGTTTACCTTTTGGGAGAAAAATAATCTTTCAAATAACTTTGAACCAGAGATCGGTACCCATCTGTGAATGTTCATGTAAACCAACTCAAAGGAAAATTTCATTATTTCTCTTCTGATAATAATCTGGAAACTTACTTTAGAAGAAAGAAAGCAACTGGAAAGATTAAGGAGATTAATTAGGACCATAAATTAGTCCCTGATTTACAACAATATGATCTCCCCTGATCTTTAGCAGTTGCTTCCCCAATTTTAGCATATTGTGATTTTTGAGTATCTTCAGTTACTTTTACTATCTATAAAATGTGGTAGTAGGCTATGAATAAGTCATCAAATAATTTTCTTATCTTTGATGTATTAGGAGTCTCGTCCTCTCCATATTGACTAGTCCTCTCCATATTGACTAGTTGATTTAATGAAGTGTCTCTGTCCAGATTCTGCATTGTTCTTCAATAAATCATACCAATCCTTCTTCTTTCATATTGTCTTTTAGTCTTATTCTAACATTCTCTTCCCATGTTCTTTTGGTGGTGGGCGAATAGTTGTGTTTTATGAAATGAACGACCTTGTCGGCTGTAGAGGTGGAGTTGAGGATAATTGGGTTGGTTTTCAAAGAGAATAGTTGTTAAATTTATAAACCGCATGTGACATTAAACATCGAGATAATATGGTAAGAAACTATATTGTGTTGTATGGGCAGTTGTAACAAAACTTTGATTCTTGAAAAGCATAGTTTTGCGATTAAGTCTTTCTCTAAGATCTTGGAAGTACAAATTGGAGCAAAAAATATAATTATAGATAAGGAACGTTTGTTCATGGAGTTCTTACTTATCACATTACTTCTTCACTTATTTTCTTTAAAAGGGCAGGGAATGGTAACGGGGCAACGCCCTTTCATCTTCTGGAAGCAAATCAACGGCGTTATGGCGTTAAATCCAATCCGAGTCTTGGGCGTTGGTCTTGCGTTTCCATTTACGTTTCCATTTACACAAACACCCCCTGGTGAAGAAGATGAGTTGTGTTTCTGGGTTTGCGTTTGTATGTGTGTGTGTGGTGTGCTGGTTTGAGTTTATGTGTGTGTATAGTGTGTGTGCAGAAGTGTGTGTGTTCAGTGAAGAAGATGACATTTTTTTTTTTTTTTTTTTTTTTTTTTTTTTTGTTTTGGTCAACAATGATTTAGGCATTGGTATGTGGGCTAGGTTTATATTGGACCAAACAAAAGGTATGTGGGCTGGGTTTATAACATGGCAGACACTAACTCATTTTAAACTTCATCTAATCATATACAGATTATTCACAAATGAGATACATATAGATTTTAGTTTTGTATTTTTTTTATAAAAAAGTTATTTGTATATTAATTTAATGAATGAAATTGTTGAGGGTAGAATTTGTAAATTGTAATTTTAAAAAAAATTGGTCCTAAAAAGTGGTGTTATTGGCTGTTATGATTACCTGGTGTATTTTTGTGTTATTTTATTTGGTGTTGAAATGATATAGCGCTGACGTATCAGGTAAAATTGTGTTATTAGGTGTTATTGTTCCATGTGCTCTAATTCCTATATGTCAAGACATAAGTACGGAGTACCTGCTTATGGCATAGTTATCCGTCTTTCTTTTTCCTACCGATGTACCTTAATTGTATTCGCAAGAACCACACATTTTTCAAACCATAAAAAACAAGGGGAGACAGAAGTTGGGAAAAACTGCAGATGTGCAAAAAAAAAAAATAGCACGTAAGTAGCACAAAATATAACAAAAGAATATTAACAATCAAAAGTAGACATCAAATGCATCAACTTATATGACAATCAAAAGAATATTGAAAACAAAAAGACCAATACAGTACTTTAGTTGTTAAAGCACAAATTATCTACTAAATTCTTGTGTTTAATTGAGGAAAAACACCATTATTTTCTATAAAATGTTTTGTATAAAATAAGGAAAACATATATCGCCTTTAAATTAGTGTTTTCTAATAAAATTCTCTATAAAACACAAAATTCATATTTTCAAGATTAATACACAAAACTAGAAAACACTTTTTTTTTCACATATTTTCCTTTAAAATACCCCCAATCTGTTTTCGTCCATTTTTAAATATTTTCGTCGGTTTTTATCCGTTTTTGTCTGTTTTTCTCCGTTTTCATCTGATTTTTACATTTTTGTCCAGTTTTTTACGTTTTCTTCCGATTTTTAAGTTTTCGTTCGTTTTTCATGCTTTCGTCCGTCTATTTACGTTTTTGTCTGTTTTTTTACGTTTTCGTCCGTTTTTTACGTTTTCATCCATTTGTTTACGTTTTCATCAGTTTTTTTACGTTTTCATCTGATTTTTTACGTTTTCGTCTGATTTTTTACGTTTTCGCCAGTTTTTTTTATGTTTTCATCATATTTTTTTACGTTTTCGTCCATTTTTTTACGTTTTCGTCCCATTTTTACGTTTTCGTCCGATATTTTACGTTTACGTCCGTTTTTCTACGTTTTCGAGTTAATATTTTGTAAAAAAGGAATGTTTACGGGTTACAATTAATAAACGTATTACAAGTTGTTCTTTGTTTTTTTAAATAGAACTAGTTTTACGCGCTCACATAAGATTTTGGGAATTACTTTTGTTAGTTTAATTTTTGCATATTGTACATGAACCTGGAAAAAGAAAAATATATTAAATTAAAAAGAAAATTACAAATAAGCTGTTAAAAAATTACAAATGCTACATTAGAAATAATTTATATTATTGTATTCTTTAACTAAACAACATTTAATATTTTAATAAAATCACTAAATATTTGTACTTTTAAGAAGACTTTTTATTGCACTATTAAAATAATAATTTTTTTATAGGGAAAAAAATTAATAATGTTAGGATTCTAAAACTTGGTGACAATTATGGAAATTACATTGGATTTTTTACAGGCTTATGCGCAAAAACTAGAACCGTTAAGTATGTAAACTCGAGCATGTGAGAGCCTATATAAGCCCCTCTAGACTTCACTAGAGCGGTGAAGCTTCTATTATGTGTAATCTAACCTTCCATCAATATCATCAATAAACATACACACGCTTTTACAGTATCTCTCTACTCTCTTTCTAGAATGGCTAATATGAGCTTCCCCGACCTCGTGATCGCCTTGAATCTTTAATATTACAATTGGTATCGTAGCTCCATGGTGAAATCATGGAATGTTTGTTTTTAAAAATTCGATTTTGAAGTGTTTATAAGTGATTTCGTGTCTCTTTTCCACAAAATGTGCAATTCATTTTTTTAATATCACTTTTTGCGTATCATGATCTCATAAGCTGACGTTGTTAGGTCATGATTCGTGATTAGAAAGGTTTACTTGCAAAAGAAATGGATTCAAATCATCTAAAGCTTACACTTTCTTAAATACGCTAGTATTATGGGTTTCGGTAACCTTCGGGCCATAGTCCATGTTGTGTAAGTAGAATAAATCCTAGGCCGTAACAAACTTGCATCCTGGACTTCTACTAGAAATCGAATCGCATCTAGTGTATTAATATTTTTTTGGATTTACGTATAAAAGCTGACGAAGGACCATTAATGGAATTGAGAGATTTTTTAGAAGCAAATGCGTTCCAGCAAGCTTTCATAGTCTCTTTCTTATAGTAATCCGGAAAAGGGACTCATCCTCCATGTCTTTTAGTGAATGTAGACTCCTGATAGAGATGAATGCACGCATAGATCTCCTTCTAACTGAAACTTGAAAGTGGAAGAACGATTGAGTTCCTTATGAACATCTTCAAATTCGAAAGTGCTAAAGAATTTGAGGTTGTATTCTCGTACAAGTGGCTCTCTCATCTTGAATAAATTTTTCCAGGCGTTTGAATTTTTTATCTCCCTTCTACGAGTTCCTTGCTCAACTAATTCCATACCTTTGAAATCCAAACATCCCATGTGTACATTCTTCCTGTGGTATATTTTTCTAAATCTACCATTGAACTTCTTCCTAGTTTCTACAGTGTCACTGTGATGATCAAAGCGTAAAATGAGCATAACGTTTGAAATTTCTTATGTAATCCATTTTATTGAATAAGATTCATTATCTTTTTAGTCATAGACAAACTAAACAACAAAATGATTCATATTAGTTAAAAGGGAACGGTAAAAACTAAAATAATCGGATCAGGGAGTCCGCACGCCATGAGCCTAAGGAAGTGCTTACGTCATAGACAAACTAAACAACAAAATGATTCATATTAGTTAAAAGGGAATGGTAAAAACTAAAATAATCGGATCAGGGAGTCCGCACGCCATGAACATGATCATATATGATGACATTACCAGTTGACCACCATGGCAATATTATTGACCATCCTTGATCTTTTTGCTTAAAAATTAATTTGACTAACAAACCATGTAGACATTGCATTGTTAATTTTCACCTTTTTTCAATTCACAAAACCCAAACATATGAATATGATCATATATGATGACATTACCAATTGACCACCATGGCAATATTAATATTTCCAGTTGACTACCTTCAGTTATGAACATCACAATCTGTCAATTTGTTTTGTTTTAAAATAAAAAGGATCATGGCCGTTAAAGTATAATTGTCGTAACCATAGATCATGGTGATGTCACACCTAAATAGAGGAGGCTCTAAAAGTAACAGGAACCAATGATGAAAGTTAGTTGAAGAAGCTGAGTAGAGAGGAGTTTCAATCTCTGGAGAGAAAAACTTTTTAGGGCTTCTTTAGTTTCTCTCAATTTGAGCAGCATATGCCACGCACATGTTTTCTCTTTTATAGCCTACCTTTTTTAATAGGCTCTGCGATTTTCACTTAGAATGGAACGTGTGAATCCTTGTACCTAATGTCTTGATTTAAAGCATTCTCCACTTTTTTTAAAGAATGAAAGAGGTGGAAAGAGAATGTCAAACTAATCATCTAATTCCATTCCTTATACCAAACAAACAAAGGAATGAGCCCTCATTTTCTTTCCAGGCTTTCCTTTCCATCTTATCAAACATGCCCTTAGCATATATTTTAGGAAGCAATGGAGAAAGAATAAGACACCAAGATCCCACCATTTTGGGCATAGGATAAGTCCATTAAAAGTTGTGGTGAAGGAATATGTGGGCCCAAATACTTGAAGTTTTGTCATGGGAAGGTCCCTAAATGCCCAATCTACTAGTGAGAAAGAAAGTGTTCTTTATATAACAAGAAGTGACGACAGTGCATAGTAGCGTTAATTTATGTATGCAACTTTTTGTTATGTATATATATATATATATATATATATATATATATATATATATATATATATATATATATATATATATATATATATATATATATAATATATTAGCTACAATTTATTGTAGCTAACTGGCTACAATTTTAAGCTATAAAATATGGGTCTCTGATTCTTTTTGTGGGTCCTAATTCTTTTCTGTGGGCCCTGATTCATTGCTAGTTTAATTTTTGTGAAGTATTGTAGCCAATT